>CM063523.1:36147180-36747180 GCA_032199755.1 Ambrosia artemisiifolia
AATATCAGCCTCAACCTAGTGTATATGCACATGATACTCTGCTGCATTTGTTTGCTGACCTGTATACCTCTGTGCTATATACTTTGTAACTTTTACAGATAACTCTGGCATAATCACGCGTTACGACGACGCTTTGTGCAATTACTTGATACGGGAGTATGTCGTGTGTGTGGGCACCACAATGTGTTAGTCTAATACACCTAACTCGTATCATTTTAAAGCATTGCGTAATAGTCTGCATGTGAGCTTACGTGGACCACAATATCAGCAATTGCCGTGTCACATACTGTTTCTAATGATAATATTAAACAAAAAGATCAACGATGTGATCAGATTTCTCAGAAAACTGATATGATCCTCTTACCGGACATCACAAAATGTTTATTGCTTTCATTTACTTTGTTGCATTTTACTTCTATTCTCAAAAAGATACAAAATCCAAAAAGATTTTAGGTGTGTTTTGCTAAAATTTCAGAAAAACCAAAATTTTTGCATTTCTGCTTTATTTTTGATATCCGAGGATGTTTGATGGTCAATTTCTGAGATTTGATAACACCATCTGGGCTTTGTATCATTCAAAAAGTGAAAATATGAGTTTTTGAAGTTTAACAGATTGAAAAATGTTGAACGGGATTCGAATTCGTGATTTGGCAAAATTTTCAGATTTTTCCATTTCACATTCGCCCCTTAATTGGGTCGAATCTGGAAAAATCTTCACCTTCGGGCTATAAAAATTGGACGAATGTGGGATTTTATCACACAATTCCACTTTCGGGTGAACCTTTTCACTTTCGGGTCATTAACTTGGACCGAATGTGGAACTCACCCACATTCGACCGTTATAACGGGCGAAGGTGGCATCTCTATATAAGTCAGTCACAGGTTCGAACCATCATTCACAATTTTTCAAATTTTTCCTTCGATCCAAGAACTTGTTGCTTTGACTTCTTTTTCTTGTGGTTTTTAATCCTTGCTTTTTACTGATCACTTCTATACCAAATACACAGGTAATGGAGCACAGATACGATCGGAATCGTTGATTTTATAACCGGACCTAGGGTTTTAAAATTAAGGGTTTTAGGATGATTATTGTCCATTGTTTTTGAATGCATTTCGTTTGACATCAGTTTTAGGGGGAGAAGATTGAAAGAATTAGGATTATAACATTATTTAGATGGATAATTGATCGATTGAAACACATTTGACCTAATTCTTCTTGAAAACTGATGTAAACTGAAATTTAAGGACAATTGGTGATACACGAGTCTTGTTCGGCCCTAGTAGAACACATTTCAATCAAAATCATGTGTTAAAAACAAACTTAGAAAATTTTTGAATTTTTAGGGTTTAACATTTCACCTTCGATCCAGAAAAGGGACGAAAGTGGAATGAAACGGTCGAATGAAACTTAGAAATAGGCGAATGTGTTTTTAGATCAACACTTTTTCACATTCGACCAAAATTGTTTCACATTCGTACCATAAATCCTACATTCGACTTATTAAAAGTGGGCGAATGTGGAATCTTGAAAATCTTAAAATTTTAAATTTTTGTCGTTTTCGTATTTTGACGTATTTTTCTGATTTTGATGTGCAGATGGCTGAGCAAACTGAGAACGTTGAGAATCCAGTAGAGAATGTTATTCCAGATCCAGTTCAGGAGATTGTTCAGGAAGCTGAAACGTCAGTTGCAAGCAGTTGGCCGTTCGAAAGAGCTCATAATTGTTGTGCCTATCTCGGTGATGTGGAGAAGAACATTGAGTTTACCGGGATCATAGAGTTCCTGAAGAGAAGCAGAGTTGTGCATGCTTTAGCTACTCCGACTATCATTTACAAAGATATTGTTGAGGACTTCTATAAGAACGCAAAGTACGACTTCTGGGAGAATCAGACGATAATCAGAAGCAAGATACAGGGGATGGAGATGTTCCTGACAGAGGCTGATATCAGAGAAGCACTTCAGATTAAGTTTGAAGTAAGTGAAGATCCCAGAGAGTTGTCGTGGACTGAACAGAAAGCGTGTTTCCTGAGAATGAAGTATAAAGGACCGATTACTGATGGTTCTATGCATAAGGGGAAACTGAGCGTACAGTTCAAATACTTTGCACATGTCATAATTCATGTGTTTGGATGTGTAAGCGGTGGTTATGATGTGATGAGGAGAAGTCTAAGCTCAATGATGGTTGCGTTGACTCTCAACAAACCATTCAATGTGTCTGGGATGATACTGGATCATATGCTTGAGATGCTTAAGGGTTTGAAGAAGAAGCAATTCATGCTTTACCCTAGATTTCTGATGATGATTTTTGACCACAAGTATCCAGATTTGAAGAAGGATCCTACACAGATTATTGGTCAAGATCATATGAATATTCGTACTTTGGTAAGGATGAAGGGATACAAGGGTGTGCCTGATGAGGAGAAGCCACCATACAGAAGATTGTTTGGAGCTCTAGCCAAACAGGATTACACTGATCCTAGAAAGAATAAGGCTAGGCATACTGATAGTGATTCTGACAATGATGATCCCTTAGTGTATGCAGATGCAAGCACTAAGAGGAAGAGACAGGTTGTCAATCCCGGAGCCAAAGGGAAGGTTAAGGGAAAGGCAGACCAAGGAAGTTCTAAGCAACATGTGGTGAGAAAGAAAACGACTGCTAAGAAGGGAACTAGTCTGATAGATGAAGATTCTGTTGATTCAGAAGAGACTGAGGAGGATGAACAATGGGATTCTGATGAAGAAAGAGTTAGGGCCACCAAACGTAAGGCCACTATGGTTGGTGAGTCTGAATCTCTTAATCTTACTATTGAAGAAGTTCAACAGAAGAAGAAGTCTGTTGATGCTGAAGAAGGAGGATTGAGTATAAACCTGGATGAATTGGAAACAGGTGAAACTGTTGTAGTGAACTTGCCAAAACCAAAGCATAAAACAATGGCAAAGAAGACAAGCACTAAGCAGTTAAGAGAAAAGGAGATTGCCCAACTTATGAAAGGAAAAAGAATACCAGATGCTGGAACATCATCAAAGCTGTCTTCACCAGTTACTAAAAAGCAGAAAAAGTCAAAAGAGGCTGAAGCATTACCAGTTGATGAGTTCAATGCTGCACTTGACAATGTTTTAGACATGTTTAAGAAGCCTCAGAAAGAGAAAGCTAAGGAAGTTGAGCCATCCAAATCCAAGAAGGTCACTGTTTCTGATGATGTTATGAAGCAGGTGAATAAGAAAATGGATGAAATGATGATGATGATGCAGAAGGGTCTGGGAGTCAGAAAGATGATGACAGTAGCAGTGATAGTGATGATGATGAAGGAGGAGATGATACTTCAAAGTTTACATTTGAAAAGAGACCACAGAAGAAAGATACTGGAGAATCAAGTTCCAAGAAGAAGAAAGAAGAGAACGTAGACTCTGATGAGAGTATCTTTTGGAATGAGAAGGTGAGATCTCTTGATGATGACGCGAAGAAAGTCTACAGAGACATGTTAGAGAAAAGAGAATGGACTGTAGAGTTTACAGGACGTTTTGTTGAAATATTCCAAACTGATGATATGAGATACGAATTGGAATATAACGATCCTGATTTAGAAGAAGGTGAAGTACCTGCTTCTGTGGCCAAGGAAATTCTTGATGGACTTGCACAGAGAGTAGGGAAATCGTTTGAGGAGTTTGTAATAGATGAGTCGATTCCAAATATTCCTGAAAAGGATATTGGAAATCACTCAGATGATAAGACTACTCCTGAAATGGATGAAGTGGAGATAGAAGATATTACACATGAGGAATATCCACAGTATTTCAGGCAGAATGATGAAAATGTGGTATTTCCTGACTTTACTGAGATTCCAAACACTTCGGCAAAGAAGAAGGCAAAGAAAAGAAGTGCAGAGTTTGTTGAGAAGGTGTTTTGAGATGATATGCAACAATCTTCAAGTCAATCTGATGAGTTGAGGACATACTTGAAGAAGTTGAGAGAAATGGATGAAAACCGACCGAAGCCTGAAGCTCAAGGAAGTTTCTATAGATTCCATAATGCTAAGTTCAAAGGCAGAGCTCTCGGGTGGACTTATTTGGGCAAACTGAAGTGTCTAGCTGCCAAGTGGGAATCAGGAATTCTGTATTTCTACAGATTCATTGATTTGCTAACTCTACCGTATTGGGCGGTCAGAGATCTTTGCAGATTCCCAATGTCTGGAGCTTCAGTAAACAATACACATGTCGGTTGGTGTGCAGACAAGTTGGTTTGGGAAAGTAGAACGAAGTGGAATAGATTCAAGCCTCAATATCCCAGAAGGAAAGTTCATAGGGATATTGATCCTAAAACCAAGCTGAAGAGGGTAACACTGATCTACAAAGCACCTGAAGTGATGAGAAAGATACCTTTGATGCCTATGCCGCAACATTTCAGTGCTGACTTTATATTCTGGTACTATGATTGGAGAAAGGCTGAAGCTGTGATTGTGTTGAGAGATGGGAAGGACAAATACAAGCATGTTCATGTATTTGATCCGATGTGGTTGATTAATTGCACCTTCGAAGACATCATCATGCTTTTCTATAATCCTATTCATCATGAGCCTAACGATGCAGAACAAGCAAAGAAGTATACTCAAGTGGTAGGAGTGTGTTTTGCTTATGACATAAAATCGGGGAGTAGCTTGGATGCTAAGCTTGGGAAAATGGTGAAGACGGCTAATGTGTCAAAACCAGTGAAGAGAAAGTTGGAGCCGGAAATGACCAAAGAGCAAAAGAAACAGCTCAGAATCTACTTGTTGAATAAGGCAATGGACGAAGACAGAAAACGATCCAATCAATAGTCGAGGGGGAGTTTGTAGATGCACGAAATGCGACTAGTGATTGGATCTACAAAGTTAACATATGTTAAAAGTTTTGCTGATGGGTAGAAGGTGGAATAGTGGTCGAATGTGGAACAGAAAGGGGCGAAGGTAGAGCTAAAGGGGCGAATGAAGACTGAACCTGATCAGAAGATGTACGTTCGTACCATATAGTGGGCGAATGTGGAAGAATTCCACATCCGACCACATCAACTGGGCGAACGTGCAGACACTATATATGGATTTTGTGTATTTGTGAATTAGAGAAAGTTTTCAGAAAGTGTGTGTGTTTGAGTCAGGTTGTAGGTGAAATTGTGAAAGTGTTTAAGTGTTCTAGATTAACGTGTGTGAGTTTGTAATTGAATATTTGAAAAGGTTAATCTATGAAAAAGCTTTGAAAATGACTTTGATTGTGTTTTGATTAGAGTTTTATCTGTTTGTTCAGAACTAGAGTTTCCGCACCTGGTTTTGTGACTTGTATGATCAACTAATCCTGTTTCGTATAAAATCCTTCTCTTACACAACGCACGAGACGAAACCATGGCTCTATACTTGGAACAAGCCAAAAAACTCATGCGCAGATTTGAGTCCTACACCGTGGAACATATTAAGCGCAATGAAAACAAACCAGCTCATGCGCTGAGTAAAATGGCTTCAACAGTCTTTGAACACATGGCTAAAGAGGTCCGCGTTGAGGTACTCAATCAACCGTCTGTTCCGCTGCGCCAAGCAAACATCATCCAAACAGGCAACGCGTCCTGGATGATGACAATCAAAGCCTACCTGTCTTTCGGAACCCTGCCTGACAACAAGTTAGAGGCCCGAAAGATCCAACACGAGGCTCTTCAATATCAGCTGACCAACGGTATACTTTACCGCCGCTCTTACCTAGGGCCGCTTCTCTGCTGCGTTGACTCCGCGGATGCCTCCTTCTTTATAAGAAACCTTCATGAAGGAATCTGTGGTCTGCACGCTGGCCCAAGGATGGTAATCGCCAAGCTGATGAACGCAGGGTATTACTGGCCGGGAATACACTTGGACACTGTCAAAGAACTGCACAAATGTGACAGCTTCCAGCGCCATGCACCAAATACTCATCGCCTAAAAAATGACCTGGTGCCCGTCACAGCCGCTTAGCCGTTCCAAAAATAGGCAATTGATCTGGTTGGACCATTCCTAACGGCACCAGGAAACGTCAAGTTCCTTATCGTCACCATTGACTACTTTACCAAGTGGGTTGAGGCTAAACCCTTCGCCAAAATCGACGAGGCACATGTCAAGAAATTCATTTGGGAATTCATCATTTGCAGATTTGGACTTCCAATGCAACTTGTGAGCGACAATGGTACGCAATTCGCGGACCAGGCACTACAAAAATGGTTGGCACAGCAAGGCGTCCAACAAATCTTTACATCAGTTGTGCACCCGCAACGCAACGGTCAAGTCGAAAGAGCAAACCGAAGTATTGTGGAGGGCATAAAGACGCGGTTGGTAACTAAGCGCATAGGGTGGGTAGACGAACTTCCTCAGGTACTATGGGCCTACCGCACCCTAACCAAAACAAGCACCGGCGAAACCCCGTTCAGTTTAACTTATTGTTCCGAAGCTGTAATTCGCGCAAAAATTGGTTGCCCCTCCGCAGGAGTTCTCAAGGCCGACAAAGGGAACAATGATAAAGAGCTCCGCTTAAATCTTGACTTACTCGAAGAACGCCGCGATCTCGTGGCTATCAAAGAAGCAAAGTACAAGACACAGCTCGAGCGCTACTACAACCAGCGCGTCAAAAAGTGCGCATTCAAGATCGGAGACTACGTTTTCCGCAACAACGAGGCTTCCTACGCCGAAAAGCCAGGAAAACTCTCACCAACTTGGGAAGGGCCATACAAGATCCAAGAAGTCTTGGGCAAGGGCGCATGCGCGCTAGAAAGACAAGATGGAACTCCTATCCGACGATCTTGGAACGCAGCGTAGTTACGCGCTTGCTATTTGTGATTTATTCGTATTTTCGGCTAACCACGCCATTGTACTTATTCCATTAATGAAAGTTTGTTTCCTATATCTGTTATTCTACTTGTTTTTCTGCGCCTAGGTCTTCAAGACTAAGCTAACACCTATGTCGGACTTACTTAGCCGTGTGTCACCGCAGGCGCTGCGTAATAGTCTTCAAGATGCGTATAACACGTGTCGGACTTTTAACTCGCGCCCGCCACACACGTTGCGCTATCGTCTTCAAGATATGATTTACCTGTCCGACTTAATGGCCGCGTATACGATCATGTGTCGCACTTGAGTTTTCAATACATGTTGGACTTAGCTGCTACACATCATCCCATATGTCGCGCAATAGTCTTCAAGACAGAACCCTTCAATGCTTATGTCGTACTAACGGCACAAGTTGTGTTATACTACCATCTTCAAGGCAAAAGTATCAAACACTTTAACGTCGGATTGTGAAGTTGTACACAAGCGCTAATTTCTACTTACACACCGGGTGACGACTTAGTTAAATAAGTACAACAGAAATTATCGCGAGAATAAACAAGATATAACAAACCACTTTCATTAATAGTTGGGATTTAAAAACCCACTATTTACAAAGTACAAAAATCATTAAAAAAAGATTACAAATTATCCTACTCAGACTCGCTATAATATACCAGTTGCTCATCTTCATGTTGGGTCCCTGAGGCACCCTCCTCGGTAGCTACCTGGCGTTCCCTCTAAAGGAGTTCCTTTTCTGCCTGCTCTTCCCTTTTTTTGGCCTCTTTGCCAAGCCTATCAGATGTTTCAGTGAAGTATTTGAGCTAGGCGGTGGGCTCAACATGGCGGTTGCAGTCCGCGACCACCTGAAGAATGGGGAACTCGACCTTTTCAAATTTGTCCAGTTTCGCTTCATGCTCACCATTCATGGGTTTGCCACAGTGCTCCGCATCTATGATACGTCCACCATTCTGGGCATGCAAAAAACCATCTTCATAACCCTCGCTGTACCCATAAGCGTTCGCGGTAGCAGCTATGGCATCGATCTGGTCACCGAGCTTCGGCTCATTCCAAAACCTTTTGAAGACCTGCAAAAGGAGGAGAAATGTTAAGAATATTTTCACATTGAACAAAAGACTAAACAACAGGAGGCAAAACTTACCCCTTCAATGCCACTGGTCATCAACCAGCGCATGGCCTCCTGCGCCACCGCAGCCTCATCCAGCAAAGCCTTGGCGTTGGTGGCCTCCTTCACTGCAGCGTCACGGGCCTCCTCCATGGAGGCCCTCTCTTCCTCCAACTCGTCCTTGGCTTGGAGGATGGAGACCCCCTCCTTCTCCAGGACAGACACGCGTGAAGTAGCGGAGAGCAGTTATGTGTGTTTCGATTCAAGCTCTTTTCGCATCTCCACAAACTTCGTGGTTCTCTCGGAGAGGGCCTTGGACTTCTTCTCCAGATCCGCACAAACATTTGAGTTCTCCTATTTCAGATCTTGGATACGCTCCTTCAGCCGCATCGTTTCTTCATTTGTGCGGGTACAGGAGTCAGTACACCGCTTTTGGGCCGTCGCAGCCTCGAGCTCCAACACTTCAATTCGATCTTCAGTATCGTGGGTGTAAAGTAAAAATAGATTGCAAAACCCTCACCACTGATCATTAAAAAAGTAAAGTCTTAGCTACTAAATCGGATGAGCCGATGATTGAATACTTGTATAAGCAAAGGACAATTGCAGCTGCAGATGTCGCTGGCAACAAGTGAAAAGTACAGAAAACATCAGGTAAACAACGAATAAAGTCATATAAGTGTACGTTTTATCTGGTTTAACATATCCGGATAGCAAACAATAACTATCGAACGTAGTCAACAAAGTTTCCAATCGAGCAATCGGATTATGAGGATTGAAGGCGCCAAGTGGAAAATATCAGACGACGGTTAAATGTGAATGATCTAATACCCAGATTGTATGACACTGTTTAAAAGAGATGCGATTATCATTTTGTTGACTTTTGATATCAATATATAAGAAACAAAAAATCTCATATTTAGGAAGGACACCCAAAATCTAAGCATAAACAAAGCTACAGTTTTCAAGTATAATGAATTTAAAACTAAGAACAGATGTTAACTCCCAAACAAATATCTTTAAAATTTACCTTTTATGAGAAAGGTTGAAAAACATATTGGTCTTGCAGCTACATGCCTTCAAAAGGCAAAAAAAAAAACAACATCAATTAGTATCTATGTAATTACAAATGATACATTAATATATGTTTAAGTAACATCCATACAACAGGTTACCTTTTTGCAGATGATATAATCCTAAGACGTCCAGGAAGACCATCATGTCACTCAAGTTTTCTTAAGTGTTGCAACATATTTCAGGCTCGGAGTCTAGAAGGAAACAAAGCACCATGGTTCCAGGGCAGGTTGCAAGAAATAAATTGCCATCCTTGAACCCTGTCACGCCAAGGCGAGTACCTCATGAAGTGTACATTGAGGTAAAATGACTCATCACAGCCGCACCAAAGTCACAAATAACGAAAATAGTCGGTAGGAGATGCAATGAAGAACACATCTGAATATGAGGTCCAATAAGGAAGTACGTGGCAAGTGTTTGGCACCATTCTTTAGCATCAAATATAAACAAATATCACTCACCATAGCGACAGAAATCTCAAAGGATAGACACTTAACATAAAAATACTTTTAAATATCTCTACAGCAAAGGATATTGACTATATCATCTAAGAGTTTCATCTAACAAAAACCATATTTGATACCTTTTTTCTAAGTTTCATCTAACGAATAGACCCCTAAGACCGTCGCCATGAAGACCATCTCCGACTTGTATTCAATCAATATATAAACATTTTAACTTGCATTGCAACGCATAGCAAACTTTATATGCTGATTTTGAGCCGGGGTATTATGCAAACCACACTTAAAATTTCAACTCCAATCACAAATTGAAACAATGGTTCGAAAGATGATGCATTATTCTCTTTCTTCAACATTAAATTAATGTTATCTAGGAAAACCTGATGAACACCTTGTTAAACCATACCTAAACATATAATTACTAAACTGCAGCCTAAACACTTATGCTCTAAATTTATAATTCTAAAGTAAATGTGTCTATTGCATAGAACATATTCAGCATGAAGTAAATCAACAACAAAAGATTATAATTTCAAGCGAGCTGACATATATACCTTCATGAATTCAGTTAATTGATATTCTCTAGAAACAAAAGCCTCGACCGAAGAGATTTTAATTGAATGTTCTGGATGTCGAAGCACTACAACCACGTTTTCAGCAAGCAGAATGATGTGAGCAAAAAAATAATAATAACGAAAAGAACGATTTGAAATGAAACAAACAAATACGAATATAATGACTAAAATACCTTTACTGTGAAGTGATGGACATCAATTACAATTTTCATACACCACAGCCGTTAATCTGACCATACCATCCTCACCATCACCTCTCTAGTCTCCCTTCACGTCAAGCATCGATTGAACCATCACCGCGTCTCAATCGATCAAGCAAACATCATAAGTATGATCAATGTTTTGTTAGCAAAAAGTAGATGCTACTTCCCTAATACATTTTTCGATCATCGCCTTTAACCACTGTCTGGATGCTACTTCCCTGATACATTTTTTGTTAGCAAAAAGTGGTTTAATTAAAAAAAAACCCACAAGCCCTTAGGGTTATTTTGTTAACTACAAATTTATTTAACTGAATGTAAGAAAAAAACTAACAATAAAAATATTACTCATCTCACCAACTTATGTGTATAGTATTTATGGTAAACTAATATACTTAATTTGTCAAAACTGGTAAGGTGAAGAAGTAACATAGGTATTAGCTCACGAAATTTACAAATAAATGAAGCACAATATCACCTTATAGAATTAGCAGAAACATATATATTTTTATTTGACACTTGACCCATCTCAAACTTCAGTCACTTAGATTTGAAGATCTGCAAACAAACCATACAAAACAACGGTATTCCTCAATTTTATAAAGCCAAAATTAATTTAACTTCAATAGCTAAAATTAATCAGAGACTAAGTTATAAGAGCATCAAAAACAAAACAATGAAATGTTCACAAATAAATACAGCAGAATGGCACATCAAAACCCTAAGCATCACAACTACCGCCATCATTATCAATCTTTACCATCCTACACCATCTAATGTTAACCTTTTATTAATCACCATTATCGGCCATCATCATTGGTGTCGTCTATTCCCTAGTTACTATCAAATGAAACTGAGGTCACGGGTTATCTTTGTTGTCGTAGATCGTGATTAAACTTCACCGGAACCCTAGCCGCTACAGAGTCGACTTTGGCTTACCCGAGTTCATGGCAAAGAGTTATCCTTTATAATAGCCAATATTATGCCAAAATTATAGGATCCATTGACTATGTATTTAATGTATTTAAATTGTATTAACTACCTTCCTAGATTAGCTCATTGTAAATATCTATATATTATTGATCATAATACAAAGAGAGGCGACCATTCATAGTTTACCATCTATCATGGTATCAGGCCATACCTAAATCCCCTACATTCCTTCTGTTGCCTTGCATCTGTCTTCGACCATCCCCCCCAACTGCTTCTTCTTCATTAATTTTCCCTACCCATCCTTTCCTTTACACCATCCTATACCTAACCATGGCTTCAAACCTATATCCCGCAGTCACCGTAACAAACATAAAATCCTTCGTACCTCTCATCCTTGAATCCGAATCCTCACACTACACGACATGGTCAGAACTTTTTCGAATCCATTGTCGTGCCTTTCTTGTCGAAGACCATCTATCCCCTCATCCACCACTATCCGCACTCGTATCCTCCTCAACTGACAAAGACAAGCAAACCACCACTCCTCCACCCACCCTTGATTCCTGGGAAAGACTTGACGCCATCGTGCTTCAATGGCTTTACGGGACCGTATCCAAGGACCTCATCAACACTATTTTCAAACCAAAAACTATTGCACATCAGGCTTGGACAGCCCTCGAGGCCCTCTTTCAAGATAATAAATTCATCTTGAACCACCTACTGACCGGACTTGTGGACGTGGCTTGCGTGGCCGCAGACGCGGACGAGTTTGATCTCCCTGGAACAGATCTAGACCACCGGCCAATAATTTGTATCAGTAACCTTGGCAGTATGCGCCTCCCTCATGCCTCTCACAAAATATTACCCAAAATAATATCTCTTGGTCATCATGGTCTTCGGCCCCTTGTCCTTACCCAACCGCTTCCCAGCCCAACAACTCCCATAACCCAACAGGCTTATTAGGCCCAAGACCAAACTCAACCCACTTGGCCTACACAGCCACTAATATTGCTCAAGCCATACACTCCATGAGTCTCAACCCGCCAGATTGGAACTCCATCATGGACACCGGTGCCTCTGAACACTATCATCAACAGTAGTCAGGTACATCTCAATCTCCTTTTAATAAAGACCCCACTAAATTTATAATTGTAGATGATGGCAATGCTATCCCGGTTACTAGACAAGGTAACCTCACCCCACCACCACCACCACCACCCTACCCACCCTTTAAATTAAATAATGTCCTTTACTCACCCAAACTCATTAAAAATCTTATATCAGTTCGTCGCCTAACAACTGACAACTCCCTTTCAATCTAATTTGACCCTTTTGGTTTTCTTGTGAAGGACCTCAAGACCCGGATCCCTATCCTTCGGTGCAACAGCAACGGTGACTTGTACCCGCTTCTATCTCCTCCTGTCACACAATGGACTTCTCCAACTGTTTTTGCTGCCTTGTCCCAACGCCTTTGGCATCAATGCCTAGGCCACCCAGGACCTACTTTATTACAATCATTGAAAAACTCTAGTTCTATTTCTTTTGATTCAGTTAATAAATATGTTTGTCAATCTTGCATTTTGGGAAAAAGTGTTCGTTTACCTTTTGATGTTTCTACTTCTCATACTTTTGCTCCATTTGACATTATCCATAGCGATCTTTGGACATCACTCGTACTAAGCACCACAGGCCACAGATACTATATTTTTAGATACTTACACAAATTTTCTGTGGAGCTACCCATTGGTCAATAAAAGTCAAGTTTACACCATCTTCTCTAATTTTGCAACACAAATAAAAAACCTGTTTGAAAGCCCAATTAAAACCTTCAAATGTGACAATGGAACCGAATACGTAAACAACAACTTTAAACAATATTGTGCTCAAAATGGTATGATGTTTCGTCTCTCCTGCCCCTACACCTCCTCACAAAATGGTAAAGCGGAACGAAAAATTAGCTCTATCAATAACATCACTTGCACCCTACCACGCAGGTCTCCCACCCACCTTTTGGCATTATGCCCTTGAGGTGGCCACCTACCTTCATAATATCACGCCCGCCAAAATAAAATCATACACCACCCCAACCGAACTCTTATACCGTGTCCCACCCTCCTATGACCACCTACGCATCTTTGGCTCCCTATGCTACCCTCTCACACCCTCCACCACCACCCATAAACTTGAACCACAATCACACCCATGTGTCTTCTTAGGATACCCTACCCAACAACGGGGGTACAAATGCTTTGATCTTCACACAAACCAGATCACCATCTCTAGACGTGTGATTTTTGATAAAACAATTTTCCCATTCCACCACATAAATTCTACTCCCCCATCCTATGATTTTCTTTCTGCTCCCCTAAATCCCCAACTTTGGACCCACCTTACCTCTCAAACTCCCCCACCCACTCACGACAACTCGGCCCAAATACCCGAGCCCACCTCCCCACATACTCCAAGCTCGATCCTCTTACCTCCACGCCCTCCTCCCCATCCAGCCCAAATCCACCTCCACCCCAATCCCAAACACTCTCGGCCCACTCACACCCCAGCCCACAATCTCACAGCCCCTCCCCAGCACTAGCCCAAACCACTTCTTCACCTCCGATCCCTTCTCCAACTCCCTCCTCGTCCACCAAACCACCCCCGACCACCAAACGCACCATGCGCACTCGCGGCATGGACAATATTCATAAACCGAAACAACGCCTAAATCTCTATACCTCCACCATCATCCCTGTACTGAAAAACCCAAACCTTGCTTTGTCCACACCGGTTTGGCATAAAGCCATGACCGACGAATATAATGCTATTATTAAAAATGAGACTTGGGAACTCGTACCTCGACACCCACAGATGAATGTGATTAGAAGCATGTGGTTGTTCAAACACAAATTTAATTCTGAAGGTTCCTTGGAGCGCTATAAGGCGCGTCTTGATTGTGATGGTACATTACAACAGGTTGGCATTGACTGTGGGGAGACATTTAGCCCGGTAGTGAAGCCCGCAACGATACGCATAGTTTTATCCATTGCCCTCACCAAATCATGGCCAGTCCATCAATTGGACGTCACAAATGCTTTCCTACATGGGACGCTAAACGAGACTATCTACATTTAACAACCAATGGGTTTTCGGAACCAACGATTTCCTATTCATGTTTGTTGTCTAAAGAAATCTCTATATGGTTTAAAGCAGGCACCAAGGGCATGGTATCAACGGTTCACTGATCATGTTCTTCGTATGGGGTTCGCTCAAAGAAAATTTGACGAATCCTTTTTTATTCTTCAAGAGAAGGCGCAAACAGCCTATCTCTTTCTATATGTCGACGACATTCTTTTAGTCACTTCTTCGGACCGCCTTCGCCAACTTCTCATGACAAGCCTTCATAGTGAACTTGCCATGAAAGGTCTCGGCCCCTTAGTTATTTTTTGGGCATTGTAGTCACTCGACATCACAACTCCATGTTCCTCTCTCAACAAGCATACGCGCATGACATCATTCATCGCGCTGGCATGGATAACTGCAAACCCACGGATACACCGGTCGACACACAACCTAAGTTATCTCCAACTGATGGCACCCCATTTGAAGACGCGTCCCTCAATCGTAATCTAGCAGGTGCCCTACTGTACATCACCTTCACTCGACCCGCCATAAGTTATGTTGTACAGCAAATTTGCATGCATATGCAAACTCCCATGACATCTCACTGGCAGGCACTGAAATGTATCATTCGACACCTAAAGGGCACCACGTCTTACGGCCTCACCTTGGAACCTTCGGTTAACACCTCTTTGAGTGCGTACACAGACGCCGACTGGGCTGGTTGTCCTGACACACGCCGGTCAACATCAGGATACTGTGTTTATTATGGTTCCGCTCTACTCTCATGGTCATCCAAATGCCAACACATTGTTTCTCGATCCAGCGCGGAGGCCGAGTACCGCGGCGTGGCAAACGAGGTGGCAGAAATATGTTAGCTACTTAACCTGTTACTCGAACTTCATCATCCACTATCCAAGACCACCATTGTTTTTTTTTTTTTTGATAATGTAAGTGCAGCCTATTTATCCGGTAATCCAGTTCAACACCAACGCACCAAGCACATCGAACTGGACATTCATTTCGTTCGAGAACAAGTGCAAAAGGGGTTAATCTGTGTACACCATGTCTCATCTCGATACCAAATCGCTGACATATTCACCAAGGGACTCCCGCGCCAACTTTTTGAAGATTTCAGATCTAGTCTCAGCATGCGTCCACCTCCGGTTTCAACTGCGGGGGTATAGTAGCCAATTTTATGCCAAGATTATTTTGATCCACTGACTATGTATTTAATGTATTTAAATTGTATTAACTACCTTCATAGATTAGCTCATTGTAAACAACTATGTATTATTGATCATAGTACAAAGAGAGGCGACCATTTATAGTATACCATCTATCACTTACTGCCCGCCCTCTGCTTTCCTATTTCTGTTAACTCCGACCACCGGATGTGGGGATCGGCCACCGGAGGGGTGTCGGTGTTGGTTCGTGGTAGTGAAGATGGTAGTGCCGCCAATGATCCGTCGGATCTCCACCGTACAATGTCGTGTCCCTCTGCCTCTCTTCCTTTCTCTCTGTACTGTACGTACTCTCTATCTCTCTCTTAGTCTCTTGTCTATTTCTCTCTCTACGTAAGGTGTGTGTGTGTGTGTGTGTGTGTGTGTTTAATATGTGAAGGGATAGGAGGATGGTTTAGTGCTTTTATAATTGAAGGGTTTTGATGGTTTCCATGTTTTTGAGATGTGCTGGAAAGGAATGGGCGTTGGTATCAGTATTGGACTATAACCTAAACATATGTTGTCTTGGGGAGAGGAGACTTTGATAACTGTGTTTGAGATGTTGAATGGAGAGGGAGGGACATAATAATAAGGTTTATAATAGATAATAGGAGGGAAAGGAAAATTGGGTAACGAGTTATGGCGGAAGCTTGTGAAAAATTGGGGGAAAATTTTGGAGGGCGAGTTTTTGGGGGAAATTCAAAATTTTCGTGAGTATGGGAAACTTCTCATTTAAAGTATATCAAATTTTCTAACGCATAATGAGGCGAGCTACTCGCTAACTACTCGTGATCGACTTGAAAAACACTCAAAACAAAGCTAAGCTTAAACTAGTTAGAGTTTGAGCTTGAAGCTAAAAATAAGGTTGTTTAGTAAATGAGCCCAAACTTCATTTATCAAACTCGAGTCAACTGGCTCGCGAGCCTAAAAGAACATTTTATTTATATAATTTGTATTTAATATAAAATATTTATCTATTTAATAATATTTATTTATAATATTATGTTAAAATAACTAAACTATAAATAGTTTATGTTATATATAAATTTATAAAAAATAAAATAATAATTAATAATTGTTGGATCAGTGGTCTCCTTATAGCAGTTTAAGTTCAAGAACACTTATGTGTTATAAATTTATCAAAGTAATTTGCACAGCGGAGTAATAAGTGTTCTAAGTTAAAGTATCACTTTTATAGGAGTTATTACTCCCCCTTTACTATTGCAGTTAATGAGAAACTAAACAATTCAAAGTATAAAGCAGTAAATGCAAGTATTGAATGATTCTCAGATGTGGAAATGGATTATAAGTTCTAAAAGCTTTGAAAGATTTCAATTAAAATCAAGTGTCTAAAATAGTGGGATTAACCCATCTATTTATAGACGAATACAAACTATTGTACGAAGTAATCTAAGGATTATAATACACTAAAATAATGCTTACAATAGGCTGTAGCATTGGTACTTGTTCAAAGATTTTAACAAAACAATATAATATAAACTACTGGGCTAATGGGTCGGTTAGAAGCTTATGTCAGCAAGTACTGATGAGTGACAAACTACTGATGAGTAGTTTGTCTTTAGTAGTTCTTCAGTGAACTGTCTGGTTGGACTTCAGAAATTCTGATGCTTTTACTCTTCAGCAATTTGACATGTTCTTCTTCGGTACTTCTTTCTTTACTCTTCAGCAGTTCTATACTTAGAATATTTAGCAAAAATATGATTTGGACTAAGGTAACAAAAGTGGTTTTGTGACAACCTGCACCCTTCACTTTTCATAAATGTGCATAATTGGTCTCTCATCTATTTCAAAATTTTCATTTTTTTAACCCCCGTATTTTATTAGAACCAAAAGTCACAATTTAATAAAACTTATAATTTTTATAAGTAAACGTATGCAAGTTTTATACTCACATCTTGTAACATACATGACTTTTCCCAATAATTTAAAAATAATTATTAAATGATGTGGACCATAATTGTTTGTGAAAAAAAAAAGAAACGCTTTATATAAACTTTGTAATTTGTAATAATTAGAATAGAAAACGTTTAGAATTGATTTTACTACACAATTAAAGGTTCCCTACCCGTATTTTTCTGTCTAAATTACGAGGTTACCATTCATAACATTGAGTAATTGAGGTGATTAAATTTCTGAATTTGGTAACCGATACTGCCAATGAATCGTAAATTAATATTAATAATTTAATATACACCATTATTTGCAAAGCGAAACTGTACGAAAGCAATGGGTTTATAACTCACCAGCTTGGCTCCCTCTCTTTTCTTTGACCGCATACTCGCGAACAACCCACGACCTTACCTTTGTTTTGAAGACCACACACTACATTCTATTTCCACCGCTGCCAAGTAGGAAACGAACACCGTTGCCACTTCCGTCCTTGTTCATTGTCAATCAAATTAATCTACCAATCTTTGTGCACTATAAGACACTAACCATCTCCGGCACTTAGTTTGTCGACGATGCAAATGTACCGACACCGCACCAATTTTGAACAACTTTCCTTACTACTCCGCTGTGACCACCATGGCTGTTGAAATATATGGTTCACTTTTATTCCGCTATTAAGGTAATAGCCGTTGCTCCGTTTTCTAATCTATTTATATGATGTTGATATTCGTTGACGTGTTCCGGCGATGTAAACCTTTCTTTTTTTTCCTTCCTAAGCACATATATAAACATACCTGCAAGTTTAGTAAGTATATATGTAAAAGCTATTCTTATTTGTTATGGGTATATTGGTTGAACCAAGTGAATCACACCATTATTTGGAACCACTATGTTTTTGTAATCACATAAACACACCTCCCACTTCGATAGATTATTCACTCTTACACATTTGAAAGCTTCTGAATTTATCAAAATTTGTTTGATCTAATTAAATTGTTTTCCTTTATATTGTGGTGAGTTCTTGACTCATGCACATAATATACACATATATGAAGTTAAAAGTAATTCAAATATATTTCTAGTCAAATATCTTATCATAACTGTCATGGCTTTATGTTTATAAAAGATGCATAAATATTAGTTTCATGATAAAAAAAAACTCTATCTCTACATAATATATGATCATAGGAGGAATGATGATTTAGGTATAGTATATAAAGTAATTTTCATGCATATATCTATGTATAATGTGTAGGAATTAGAAATATTACTTTTATAATATTAATCTTTGAGTATTAATTAGATCGTTTTCCTAAACTTATCTTCTTATAAATATATACAAAATTTATTGTTTAAACCAAGTGGTTAAAAGTTGTAAAGGTCTCTGTCGCCGGGCAATCAATGAGTCAACGAATCATATAGCCGAGTTAATGTTCTTAAATTTTAATAATGAAAATATAGGTTCAAACAAAAGTCATTGATTCTTATCGATTTCTTATAAGTTCTTCATCAGAATCAAGGTGAGTATATCTTTTCCCCTTTTTTACTGTTTTACTATTTTGGGATGACTCATGTACCTATTATCAAGTTTCTATTTCTTTTTACTAAAATAGCAATTCTCATGTGTGTTTGCTTTATGTTAATTTGTGTGTCTATGACTTGTCAAAATCATTAACCTTTGAGGGCCTGGCATTTCAATGAATAATACTATGGTATATACCCTTGTGACTCTGTTGAGAGTCCTTGTCATTGCTATGTATTTCATTACTACTAGCGCATACTATATATATTTCCTTTCATTTCTAGGGTTGATTTTGAACGGATATTACTTATTATATAATTGCAAATGGTACCGCACATGAATTGCTAAACTCTTTTTCTACTATATGTATTCAAACAGGGTATGCTCACCAATACATTTTTGTATTGACCAAATTGTTTTCGTACATTTTTCAGGTTGTTTTGAGATGCATTCTTTAAGCTTTTGGATTTAGATTTGATTCATTGTATTTCAGTTTAAGTTGGCATTTAGACTCGTTGTATATTCTTTCATTGTAATAAACTATTTAATCAATGTATCAATATTTACACTTTTAGTCCATGAGCTATTGAACAATCGTCACTACGTGACACCTCGATGTTTCGGCCATCGGTTGGGGTGTTACAGATTGGTATCAGAGCCATGGTTATAGGGAATTAGGTTATTAGAATGCCTTTTAGCCTAGTCTATAACTAAGATTACTTTCACGAGTCCTCTCGTGTACATTTCTCTTATTTCTTATATTTTCTTTCAAGATATTTTCGCTATGATTCTTTCTCGTTATTCTTTCGGTAATTTGCATGGAAAAGAAGACACTCGTATTTCACAAACGAAATGATATCACCAAGTTAGGAGTGACACCCATACCTCGGTGATTAGTTTCACTCTTCTATATATTCTATATCTTAGGAATATATCTTTGAGATAGGAGTGACATCCACACCTCAAAGAGTATTTCCTTAAAAAAAAACTGAACCACTAAGCTGGGAGTGATATCCTTAACTTAGTGATTGGTTTCATTCCTCAATTGTTTTAAATTTTGAAATACATCTTTGAGTTAGGAGTGAAATCCACATCTCAAGGACCTATTTCTACATCTCGTTTTAAAGTCTCGCTAAAGATTTTGAAATTTACTAGTGACTGGGTATGTGCAATCGGGAAGGATGACCATTTATTCATAGGTTTAAGTACACTCCCCATAAGTCACTAATAATATTTCAATTTTCTTTGGCTAGTCACCAGTTTCATTGGAAATATTTCTAGTATCACATTTCATTATTGGTATGCTTTCCATTTGCTGTTTCAAACTTTTATCATAATTTTCTATAATGAAGTTATTATCTCTTTTGAGTTTTATCTATTAATAGCTATCGCTATTAGTGCATTTTTCCGTTTTCTGTTATTAATTCTTATGTTCTGTTTTAACATTTTGATTTTAAGTTCCATCACCTGTTGTTTTATATACTCATTGATCGTTCACTTTTCATCATCATTACTAAAACTTCTATGCGCTATTTTACCGCATTAAAACTTACACTATTCCATTTATGTTTCGTGATTTTTATAACGCATCATTTCTCTTGTTCAAAAACATTTTTCTATGAATCAAATTTGTAAGCTTATTATATAACTTTGATCACGCTCTTGATCCTTGAGCGTTGCACAGTTAAACACGAATGTGGTTTCAAACTTATTAATCATCTTGTTATTATCATCATGCTTACAAATTTACTCGATCAATGTCACAGTATATCTCTAAACTATTCCCTTATGTCTCTACAATATACATAACAACGTAAATGCCTATCTATCCAACACACACCAGTAAACTACTCTCCAAAGTAATTATCTTAGCAACTTACCCTATGTTGTCATCTGATTAAAGCACAAAACCCAAATACCCGGCTTTGGAAGAACTCATTAATCAGATTAGCACATCTTATGCACACCCTATGTCTTGAAACATTTAACGTGCTATGAGCCCAAAGAGATGCCTTAACAACTTTTACAAACAAACGATTTTTCAACGTATAACTTTCGTAACGTTATGACGATTCAAGGTTTCAAGTTTAATCGAAATGGGTAACACTCGGATTTTCCCAAACATTTAATAAATATGGAAGATTTTTCAACTTTAATGGGATTTTAACTTGTAAATAGAAGGAATGTTTTAATACAGTAAAGTTTTACTTCTCAAAATTCGTCAAGGCATTCGGGACCATATGCAATCTTCTACCTGTCTTACCCATACCTTTCAATCATTATCAAGGAGAATCAATCCAAACCAAATCAGATTCTCCATAAACTTATACCAAAATTATCAAATACCGAGCTGATTCACTCAATCAACGTAGCACGAGAAATTGTGCATAGTGGACTTTCAACGTTGAACTGGGTTTTTGAAGCTAGGTTGCCAGCTGACACTTAAGATTTGGAACTTACACGTTACTCACAAACCTTACCATATCAGTTGCTGTGACACGATCATTTTTTTTAAAAACTTAAAGTCGTATATTTTCATAAAGGTTATGTGACAATCTCTTCGCATTGGTATTATTTCGAAACTTCGAACTTTTTACATTTGGAGTCTATTCATGTTAAATACATTGACCTTTAACATTTTTGCTATTTAAGTATTGGTCTTTTGAAACACATTTGATTTATATGGTTTTCGAGAAAAGAAACTTGCGACTGATAATATGCCTTATGACAATTTTCAACTCGACTTCTTGTAAACACATGAAAGTGTGTACTTACGAAGTCTTTTCATGTGAAGCTATTTTGAATCTAAAAAGTTATTCTCATGCATCACTACTATACTTTCGATTATATCACAGAGTTCGAGTAAACTACATTTTGTTTTATAAATGATAATTTATCTTTTACACTTACACTCTTCCAGTCGCAAAACTTTTGGCCTAAACATTGGACATATCCTTATCGAAATGTTGCTAAATGTCTTTTAACAAATAGTGCATATATTTTAAACCCGCATGACCAGTAGATTATACGTATGTTCCGTCCACTCTCAAATGCAGTAAATATCATTATCTTATTCTTACATCATTTTAGTATATTCGCGTATTATCTTATTTATGATTATTCTCGTATTATTATTTTACTGGTGGTTATCCTCACGCGTTATTTGCAATTATTCTCGCACTAATTATTAGTAGTCATTCTTACAACACTGGTTTTCAGCATTAATTTAACTCGTTTACTTTCATTTTGTGAAAATTGTGCGATTTACTTGATTTATATTATACTATTCTTTCAATCGAAGTTTTATGCTATACTTATGTACTTGACGCATATTTGGAATGCATATTTTCCTGTTTTGAGCAAGACCCTGTTATACTTTACATTATTTTGTTCATCATCATGGTCAATGAACATCCTAGTTGATAACTCGTATGAGATCTAAGCCAGTGCCCACGTACGACTCGGGTTAGAGTATTTCTTTAATCCGAGGGGCACGGTGTAAACCCCAGAGTTTATCAATATGACTGTTTAGAGCCAATGATGTGAACAAAAGTTACCTGTTAAGGGTGAACCCAAAAGGGAAGAACCTCTAACCATGTCTTATACTTACATGTTATTAACATTACGGTTAAAGGGAAAACCCGGAAGGGAAGGACCTCTAACCATGTCATGATTGAACATTATTCCATTACAGTGGCTATTACATATTGGTTGCACGCATTTATTTCTTGTTAGGGTTGTGGAAAAGCATAACACCCTAGTGTAAGGTAAATCGGTGATTACGGTCCGGAACGCAATCATGGGTTTACAGGTACATAAGGGTGGTGTGTAATCCTATTTAGATTGTTGGTAGACAATCAGTACGAGTCCAAAGTATCGGGAGTGTGGTGGGTCAGCTGCGGTACACCCTATATATAAGCATAAACGATACTGCGGGAACGGACTAGGAGTCTAACCAAGAACCAACCCATTACTTTATAATTACCACTTCTTTGGATCGTTGACCAACAGCTATCATTTTAGATAAGAACGTTTTTACACAAGCTTCAGTTCTTCTTCCTTGGAATCTTCCTTTTGACCACCCACACAAAAAGTTTAATTCCTGTGTACACACATGCTCGGATATTTGGATTCTTGTTGCATACTCTAACAACGTTCTGTCAGAAACCTTTCTAAAGTAGGGGAGATTGCTTCATTAGTACCTCTACCCCCTCACCAGTTACAAATTCCTAAAACCTTACTTATTTAAACCTTCAACTTTCTAACTTTGGGTAAACTGTCAAAGATTTTGAAACTTTTACCTTGGATATTAGACGACTACTTTAAATTTTGTCAAAACATGACTCATGCAAATTATTTTTTTTAAAAACCTACTTGACTTTTACAACACCGTTTGTTTCATAGAAACCTCCACTTGAAATAAATTTCGAGACGAAATTTTCTAAAGTAGGGGAGACTGTGACAACCTGCACCCTTCACTTTTCATAAATGTGCATAATTGGTCTCTCATCTATTTCAAAATTTTCATTTTTTTAACCCCCGTATTTTAATAGAACCAAAAGTCACAATTTAATAAAACTTATAATTTTTATAAGTAAACGTATGCAAGTTTTATACTCACATCTTGTAACATACATGACTTTTCCCAATAATTTAAAAATAATTATTAAATGATGTGGACCATAATTGTTTGTGAAAAAAAAAAGAAACGCTTTATATAAACTTTGTAATTTGTAATAATTAGAATAGAAAACGTTTAGAATTGATTTTACTACACAATTAAAGGTTCCCTACCCGTATTTTTCTGTCTAAATTACGAGGTTACCATTCATAACATTGAGTAATTGAGGTGATTAAATTTCTGAATTTGGTAACCGATACTGCCAATGAATCGTAAATTAATATTAATAATTTAATATACACCATTATTTGCAAAGCGAAACTGTACGAAAGCAATGGGTTTATAACTCACCAGCTTGGCTCCCTCTCTTTTCTTTGACCGCATACTCGCGAACAACCCACGACCTTACCTTTGTTTTGAAGACCACACACTACATTCTATTTCCACCGCTGCCAAGTAGGAAACGAACACCGTTGCCACTTCCGTCCTTGTTCATTGTCAATCAAATTAATCTACCAATCTTTGTGCACTATAAGACACTAACCATCTCCGGCACTTAGTTTGTCGACGATGCAAATGTACCGACACCGCACCAATTTTGAACAACTTTCCTTACTACTCCGCTGTGACCACCATGGCTGTTGAAATATATGGTTCACTTTTATTCCGCTATTAAGGTAATAGCCGTTGCTCCGTTTTCTAATCTATTTATATGATGTTGATATTCGTTGACGTGTTCCGGCGATGTAAACCTTTCTTTTTTTTCCTTCCTAAGCACATATATAAACATACCTGCAAGTTTAGTAAGTATATATGTAAAAGCTATTCTTATTTGTTATGGGTATATTGGTTGAACCAAGTGAATCACACCATTATTTGGAACCACTATGTTTTTGTAATCACATAAACACACCTCCCACTTCGATAGATTATTCACTCTTACACATTTGAAAGCTTCTGAATTTATCAAAATTTGTTTGATCTAATTAAATTGTTTTCCTTTATATTGTGGTGAGTTCTTGACTCATGCACATAATATACACATATATGAAGTTAAAAGTAATTCAAATATATTTCTAGTCAAATATCTTATCATAACTGTCATGGCTTTATGTTTATAAAAGATGCATAAATATATTAGTTTCATGATAAAAAAAAACTCTATCTCTACATAATATATGATCATAGGAGGAATGATGATTTACGTATAGTATATAAAGTAATTTTCATGCATATATCTATGTATGATGTGTAGGAATTAGAAATATTACTTTTATAATATTAATCTTTGAGTATTAATTAGATCGTTTTCCTAAACTTATCTTCTTATAAATATATACAAAATTTATTGTTTAAACCAAGTGGTTAAAAGTTGTAAAGGTCTCTGTCGCCGGGCAATCAATGAGTCAACGAATCATATAGCCGAGTTAATGTTCTTAAATTTTAATAATGAAAATATAGGTTCAAACAAAAGTCATTGATTCTTATCGATTTCTTATAAGTTCTTCATCAGAATCAAGGTGAGTATATCTTTTCCCCTTTTTTACTGTTTTACTATTTTGGGGTGACTCATGTACCTATTATCAAGTTTCTATTTCTTTTTACTAAAATAGCAATTCTCATGTGTGTTTGCTTTATGTTAATTTGTGTGTCTATGACTTGTCAAAATCATTAACCTTTGAGGGCCTGGCATTTCAATGAATAGTACTATGGTATATACCCTTGTGACTCTGTTGAGAGTCCTTGTCATTGCTATGTATTTCATTACTACTAGCGCATACTATATATATTTCCTTTCATTTCTAGGGTTGATTTTGAATGGATATTACTTATTACATAATTGCAAATGGTACCGCACATGAATTGCTAAACTTTTTTTCTACTATATGTATTCAAACAGGGTATGCTCACCAATACATTTTTGTATTGACCAAATTGTTTTCGTACATGTTTCAGGTTGTTTTGAGATGCATTCTTTAAGCTTTCGGATTTAGATTTGATTCATTGTATTTCAGTTTAAGTTGGCATTTAGACTCGTTGTATTTTCTTTCATTGTAATAAACTATTTAATCAATGTATCAATATTTACACTTTTAGTCCATGAGCTATTGAACAATCGTCACTACGTGACACCTCGATGTTTCCGCCATCGGTTGGGGTGTTACAGGTTTCTTCAATCCTTTTTGTCCCTACAATCTCCCCTTGGATTGATGAAGCCAAAACCTTATCCAAATCTTTATTTACCTTCTTTTCCTTCATTCTTTCTAGCTTCCAATATTCTCCAGATTTCTGCAGTCATGGAGACACTCAGCTGATGTTGTTGTTGCTCTGTGAGAGATCCTTTTTCAGGCTCAAGATGTTGTATAGTGAGAAGGTCTTTTGTTAATAGTATGCTTAACTCTTTGGAGTTCCTATAGACCTTGCTTGAACGATCTCTTCTTGTTACTTTCACTGAGTTAGAATCAGTGAATGACCATTTGACAATGTTCACCTTAGACCTGTCAAAGTCTGAGGTGTAGGGGACCAAGCTAGTCTCCTGGGTTGATCCTGATTGAGGAATATCGTCTATTTCAGCGACCTTCAGGTGGGAGTCCCTGCTTTCTTCTGTATTCACAGCACTAGGCACAGCAAAGTTTTGTAGATGGTGTTCTGTGACAACCTTAGTGTGTGTTTGTTCTTTGATTGTTTGTTGTAGTTGGTAAGCAAATGTTGCAGGATCCCTGAATTGAGTAAGCAGAGGTTTTTCTTCTACATCAAAGTCTCCATGTACCACTGTGTTGCCTTCTAGTAGCACCATTTTAAAGTCTGTCTTGACTGTTTCCTCTTGCTTCTTTCTGGTAGCTGGTCTTTGCAGTGCACCAGAAGATCTTTTAACAACTGAGGTTTGTGGTACTTCAGAAATTTTGAACTTCTCAGGGTTAGCAGCCTTGTTTGCCTTGAATCTTTTATAAGTGTCATAAAGAGTATCTTTTTTCCATCTTGACACTGATGTTTTTGGACCAAATCCATTAGCTACCAATTCATCAATTATTTCAACTCTATTTGCCTTTCTCTCTTTCTCTGTTGCCAGCCTGTCGGCTACTAGTTGTGCTCTTTTTATAAGTTCTTCAGTAGAGAGCCTTGTTAGAGAAGGCTTTTTAGCTTTGGTATTTGTCACACCCTCAAATTTCCACCTGCGGAGTTCTACCGCGAGGCGTGTGACACACCAGGATCCAAGTCAACGGTCACAATAAACAGCACTATATGATAAAATACGTAAAATAAAAACACGAATCCAAACCATTTGAGATAACAGCGGAAGCATTGTTTTACAAAACTAAATCCAAAAGTTTCCAAACTTGTTTAATAATAAAACCATGAACCTAAACTAGACGCCGTGTAGACGCGTGCGCCTAAGCCCTGAGATGCTGCTACCTTAGCGACCTGAGAAAGCATGCCAAAAACGGGTCAACATATAATGCTGGTGAGTTCACAGGTTTTAAGTTTACAATAAGTTTCCGTGTGTTGAGTGTTGATCACAAAATACCATGTCATAAGATACGTTAAACGAATAAACAAACGAACAAACAAGCGTTTCCTACTACTACCACGACTGTGATGCTGAAACCATTACTGACTGCGTTGCTTGAGTTGCTGCCCGTGTTTGAGTTGCTTGTGTTGCTAAACTAGAGACAATATGCACCCGCCCGGCTCCTAGCCGACGGGTGGGGTTGGTCAGGCCCAATAGATCTATCCACATTTCCCCGTTGTGCTACCCCGCACATTCATGGTTTCCCCCGGGACTCCTTGTTTCGTCGTGTAGTAACAAAAGTGTTGCAAATCAAGAGTTGTGTTTCAAAAGCGTTGCATTCAAAAGTGTTGCTTTCCAAAAGTGTTACTTCCCAAAAGTGTTTCAAAAGCGTAGCGTGCTTACAACAAGTTACTTCCCAAAAACAGTTACGTATTCAAAATGAGTAAAGCATTTCCAAAAGGAGTTGCATGTTTATACGAAAGCATTGAGTTTGTTAAATTGCGTGGCATGTTTCTCCCCCGAAAGAAAACATATAAAAGAGGGGCCGTGAACTCACCTTGGGTTGCGTTACTTCGAAAGTGATTTAAACCAACAAGCTATGCTAGCCCCGTAAAGCGGCGACCTAACATATGACAGTTACAAGTACTTAGACTAATAACCCGTAGGTTAGTTAGTCCCTAGATGCCCAGACCATAACCAGGTTCGTTTGAAAATGTGTTGACTGTTAAACTGACCAAATGTACAAGACTCGACATCCCATTGGTGACCCGAGACTCCACGTGTTCATCTCATACTCAACATACACAAAACATGCAACTCAGCACTTAACATGCGTTAAAGTTCAACGATTCTAACACATTGGTCAAATAACGTACGAACAAGTCCGAACACGTGTTACTATGTTACTAGGCATGTCACGGGGTTCCTATCATGTTCCTGGGTGTCAAATCGGGTTTCGGGATGTTAAAATACACTTATAACAGCATTACACGCGATTAGGAACTTAGCATGCAATTAGGAAAGTCAACACGTGATTAGGGATGGTCAACAGGCAATTACCAGGGCTAATCGCCCCTTATGTTAGGTGATTAGGGCTAATCACATGCATATTAGGCGATTATGGTCATGTGGTATGCAATTCAGGGCTTAACTAGTGATTAGGGTCACAATTGCATGACATGAAGGCAATTAGGATCACAATTGCATGGACTGCTAGCAATTATGATGCTAATCGCCATACCTAGCACACGAGTAGCCTTTTTCTTAGGCGATTATGCCCCTAATCGCCTACAACATAGGCGATTAGGATTGCTAATCGCCTATAGTGCAGCAAATGTGGTTTTTCGCGCGTTTAACCCTCCAAATCAGATCCGAAACGTGCGCAAACACCCAATAATCATTCTAACATATTAACAAACATATTCCAAGCAAAACCCCTAAGTTTTCATCATTCTAACAGTCCCGAATGCGAGCGTTTTCCCAAAATAGCAATTTAACATGAAAACATCACATCAACATGCAAGAACTTGCCCTAAATAGCAAATATCCAGATCTAATCACATAATCACGTTGTCCGAAAGCATCCTACTGTTCTAACATCATCCTAGAGCAAACCCTAACATCAAACAATCAACAACACACCTCATATCGTCCTAAATCATCCAAAATCCTTCAAACGGGTCAAAACATCAAGTATCAACAATACACGACCAAAACCATTCAAACTCCTAGGACATTATCATACTAACTTGTAACAGCTAAAAACATCATAATATCACAAAAACAACCATGATTAAATCCCAAAAACTCTATCTTTAATCACATACAACACATATAACACATGTAAAGGTATGGGTTTGTTTAGAAACAGTTTTTAAATGGATTTTCAAAGACAAAAACCTTTATAAGACAGGTCTGGACATTTAGGGAGTAAAACATAATCATTTAAAGGTTTGGGTTTGAAGAACACACCTTGTATGTAAGAGTAGATGATGGAATAAGCTTGGAAATGGTTGTTTGTGTGTAAAAATGGGTTCCAGAGGGTGTTTGTGGGTTGAGATATGTTATGGGACGGCTAGGGTTGTGTAAATAATGTTTTGGAGGTCAAGGGTGGTATTTATAGGTGTTTTTAGTCGTCAGACATGTTGCAGGCGATTATGAAGTTCTATCAGGCGATTAGGGCTGCTAATCGCCTTCACTATAGGCGATTAGCCCCATAATCGCCTATAGGGCAAGGCTAATCGCCTACAGAGAGTGGCTAATCGCCACCTTGAAGGCAATTAGCCATGCTAATCGCCTACAGGGTCCATTGTGGTGTATTTGGCGCGTTAAACTCCGTTTTAACATATGTTAACACATTTTCACATACCGATAAGTCACATAATGATTATAAACACATAATACATGAAAGTAAACACGTTCACACTCGTTCACCAATCCCCGGGACTCGAGACTTGCGTATGTTAAAACTCTAATGACGTGCGACTCGACTCGACCGACCTTGTTTTGTGTAACGTATGCGCGACTCGCTAAGGTAGACTTACTAAGTTTTCGAAAGTTAGTTACCGGAGATTGCCGGGTGTCACAGTATTCTTCGTAATCACAAGCATGAGTTGTTGTCTTTTATCTTCTTCAGCAACAGCTTCTTTTGCTCTTTCTTCAGCTTCTATCTCATCAAGTTTGGCTAGATACTTGACAAGTTTCTCATCAAAATTGAGATCATCCCTTGCTTTCAGGCTGTTCCATACTTCATCTTCCTTAGCCTTCTTTTGTGCCTCTTTTAAACTCTGCTCCATTTGTTCTTTTGACATTGAGATGGGAGTAGGGTTTAAAATGGTTGTTGTTGTTACAGGTGCAGGCCTTGGAATTTGGGTTGGAATTTGTTCAGGTACCTTGGAAGACTGTCCTTGTTCAGTCTTGGAAGTTGCAACTGCTGAAGGGTTGATGGTAGTCTCAACTACTGAAGGATTGTCTTCAGCACTTTGAAAGTGTACGTCGGCAGTTTCTTCTATATGGCCTTAGGATTCATCAGCAGTTTTTTTGTATCTCTTTTCCTTTTCTTTTGGCTATCAGTTTGGCTTCAAGAGACACATTTTCTTCAGGTTCCTTATTCTTCTCCCCCTTTTTGGCTTCATCCACTTCTGGAAACCTTGAAGATTGAGAAGTTCTAGCAGATAATGTGGCAAGTTGTCTTGTGTTGTTGTCTATCTTATTGTTTAGCTCACCAAGTTGTTTTTTTATCAACTCAAATTGAGTGTTTGCCTTTAACTCCCAATCAGTTGTGAATGTCTTGAGTTGATCAGATATGAGGTTGGACATCATCCGGTACAGGGAACCATCTGGGTTGCAGAGGTGGTTCCAGTCTATGCTTGTAATCCCAGGGAATTGGGTAGGCTTTTGTAGTGAAGGGGGTGTTTTTGGGTGATCTTCAGAATGAACTAAAGATGCCACTTTAGGGGAATGAGGGTTCAAGTGGTCTTTAACCTGATCTTTTGTGACCAGCTCTTTGAGCTTAGAGACATCAGATTCAGGACCTTCATTATGACAATTCATGTTGTGGAGAGTTTGAATCATCATCCAAACTAATGGAATCATCTGAATCCCTTATAGTGTCCTCAATGAGAGAAGTATCAGTTAAATCATGAGCTAGACCCAAACTAGTTTTCTCATGAACCTCTTTGTCTTGGTACTGAGGTTTTCCTACTTCAGGCATAAAGCATTCATCAATAGTTGCCACACTTGAGGTCTTAACAATGTTACTTGTAGATGCGTTTTGCGACTAATGATTGGATGTTAACATATGTTAGAATGCTGATGGGTAGAATGTGGAATCTGTCTGGTCGAAGGTAAGACAAAGTGGGCGAAGGTGAAGTATATTGGGCGAAGGTGTATTGGAGCTTGACTGAAGAAACAGGTTCGTACCCTTAACTGGGCGAATGTGGAAGAAGTCCACATTCGACCACAGCTAATGGGCGAACGTGCAGGTAGTATATATAGAAGTTGTGTTTTTGCAATGTATAGAGAGTTATCAGTTGTGTATGTGTTTGAGTCAGGTTCCAGGTTAGTTTGAGAGTGTCTGTAAGTGATCTAGATTAACCTAAAAGTCATTGTAATCAAGTTTATGAACAAGTTAATCTATGAAAAGCTTTGAAAATGACATGGATTGTGTTTTGATTTGAGTTTTATCTGTTTGTTCAAAGCTAGGGTTTCCGCACCTGGTTTTGTAACTTGTATGATCAATTAATCCTGTTTTAGTCAAAATCTTTCGCTCACAAAGTGGTATCAGAGCAATACAGATCATACAACAACAAATTAGATAAACTCAGAGCTGATTTGGACCTATTTTTGATCAAAATACATCTGTTTTTGAATGAAAATGGTTTTTGAGTGTTTTTGAAAGATTTAGAGTTGATTTTGTGGTTAAAATTCAAAATTCCAAGAATTAAAGTTGTTCCAAATCAATTCCGAATCAAAACCTGATTAAGATCATTCAAATCCACAAACTTTTGAAAATCAGAGATCAAAATAACCGTTTTTCAAAGTGTAACCGTTTTTCAAACCTGAAATGGGCGAACCTGGAACCTAAGTGGTCGAACCTGAGTGTTTTTGGGCGAACCTGAGTAGTTTTTGGTCGAACCTGAGAAAATTTTGGGCGAACCTGAAACTTTTTGTTGGATTTTTCACTTTCGGGTCACACTTTCCACTTCAGATTGATCGGGCGGTCGAATCTAGAATAAAAACGGTCGAACCTAGATTTTTATCGGGCGAAAGTGGAAATGTGTTAGAGTGTTTTACTTTCTGGTGAACATCTACATTCGGGTGAGTTGTTTCTGGGCGAACGTAAACCAGAAGGGACGAAAGTGAGTGACAAACGGGCGAACCTAGGATTAAGTGTTGGAAAATTTTCTAAGTGTTGAATTTTTCGAAGTTCGTGATCATGTGGAATTTTCCGACTACTCCGAGACCAGCAACTACACAACCACAACAGCAAGTGATGGACCCATGGACGGTGGCAGCACAAAAGACGAGCACACAGTCTTCGCAACCGATTAACTACATGGCGATGACTAGCTCGATGCCTCAAAGCGTAGTACCTCCAGCACCACAATCTGACTACTGGGGAGTAGCAGCAGCGGTGGTAAACACTCAAACTACAAATGCTATTTCCACACTGATTAATGATTTGTCTTCAGGTAGCGGGAATCGGCCACCGAAGCTCATGGAGATACAAGAATATAATCAGTGGTAGAAAAAGTTTAAGATACACTTGGAAGGCATGGGAGTGGAGGGTGCAGAGGCATGGAATATGATTGCTAGAGGTTACACAGCACCAGTTTTGGAGAATACAGGTGAACCAGTTCCATTGGAGAGTATGGCTGAGGAGGAGAAAAAGAAGTTTGCTGTGGAAAAGAAAGCTTTTTCCCAATTGACACAGGCAATTACAAATGATCTGTTGCATCAGTTTGGTACATGCACTACATCTAAGCAACTATGGGAAGCGCTTAAAAGGAGGAAAGATGGTAATGAGAAGACTAGAAGTCTAAGGATGGAAGAATTGAGAAAGGAGTTTGAGAATTTTTCTTATATTGGCAATGAAACTTTAAAAGAATTAACTCCTAGATATAGTCATTTGCTAACTGAATTGTCAAGTTATGGTATACAGATTCCTATGACAAAGCAGGTGGATAAGTTGTCAGATGCTTTACCACCACACTGGGATCAGCATGTGGAAGTTCTCAGGGAGAAGGATGCATACCAATTCTGGTCCATTCAAGAGTTTATAGAGAAGCTGGAAAACAAAGAATTGGAAGAAAAGAGGAAAGCTAGAAGATCACAGATTCCTCAGAATCCCAACTTATATTTTGGAGGTACTTCAGTTCCAGCTAGTAACTCAAGCTCAGGAGGGCTAGTGGCACCACATGTTGCGTGTATTTCCAATGTTATGGAATCACCAAAACCTACCATCAACTACATGGCACAAACATCATCCTTCTCACAACCATCAAACCCACCACCACAACAACAATACAACAATACAACAATTCATACATTCCACCATTTTCCCCAATGCAACAAGCTGCTTTCTATACTGCTAGCCAATCTCAACAACCAATGAACCAAGTTACTCAACCTAATCAACAACCAGTGGTTTTGGAGACTTCTAACATGGGAAATGTGACGGTTGAAGTTGCTCAGCAACACATTGCACTAGTCTCTGCAATGGTTTCATCTTACAATGGGTTGGTTGCTAGTCAAATTGGTAACAACAATTTAACCAATGAAGACTATGCACAGATTGACAAGGAAGAGATGGAATTGATTGATATTCAGTGGGCTTTTGCAAGCATTATGAGAAGAGCAACGGAATTTATTGAGAAAACGGGTAGAACAGATTTGGGAACTTCTCCTAACACAACCTATGGGTTTAACAAGGAGAAAGTTACTTGTTTTAACTGTGGAGGAAAAGGTCACTTTAAAAGAGAATGCACCCAGCCACCAAAACAAGGTAATAGAAACCCATTCAATGCAAGCTACCAGAACCGTCAACAACAAAACCAAAACCAAGTTTCTTACCAAAACAATAACAACTACCAAAACCGTCAAAACAATTTTAATAACAACCAAAACAGACAACCAAACACATCAAACCAAACTCAAAACCAATCTCCTAACAACACTAACCGAACTGTTATACCGATCACTACACCTAATGAGACACACCTGAACACCAATCAGAATCAAGCATTGGTGACTCAACAAGATGAAAGGTTTGATTGGTCGGCAATGCAAATAGGTGTTGAGGAAATTACTACTGGTGGCAATGTGGCTTGTGTTGCATATCAGGTTGATATTGAAGATTCGGTGACAGTAGATGAGAAGATAGAAACTGAGGTTGAAAGTGATGAGTCTGAGGCTGAAATGGATGTGGAGACTGAACCTGTTGAGGTTAAGGCTGAGGAAGCTAACTCTGGAGTGGTGATTGACACTGTTTCTGATGTTCTTGAGGAGTGTGAATCGGTTTATTCAGATTCAGACAGTGAATCGGATACAGAAGCAAGTGTTACTTCTCTAGATGATGACATTGATCAGTTGCTAGCAGAAGCTGATTTTCTGATGACGAGGAAGTCGTGCATTGCAGATGATGCTTTCACCAAGATTGACTATTCCAGATTCTTTGCTGGAAAGGAAGCTCATTTCGCTTTGATGGCCATGACTGATCCGCCAAAACCTGTAAGTTCTGATTGTAGCACTGATAATAAAAGTGATAAATATTGTGGTACATGTGATAGATTGACTGAGGAGAACAAACAACTCCGTGTTCAACGTGATAGTGCTATCATGAACAGTCAATCTACTCGCAAAGAATTGAATGCTTTTAACAAAGTATTAGATGGTTATAAAAAGGACATTTCCGACTTGAAAAACACTTTATCTTTAAAACAATTGGCAATTAACAACTACATAAATGAAATTGAAAATACCAAGTTGGAAATGGCTGCCATCAAATGCTTTGCTGAGAAAGTAAACAAAAAGTTAGAAAGCTATAAACACATTGCTTATGTGGTAGACCACATCATTGATGATCAAACCACTAATTACCGGTCTGTGCCATCTCCGGTGCTTTTTGAAAACCATAATTGTCATCAAGTGACACCGGAGAGCTCGGTAAAATTAGACTCATCGTCGGAAAATGAATCTAATACTTCGAGTATTGGTGATCCACATTCCGATGTGAGGCTGATTTTAGGTTTCAATGATGAGGGTGTTACTGCTGAAAGTGTTGATTCAGATTCAGAGAGTGATGATACTGGTTGTGTTCAAACTGTTAATGCATGTGAAATTCCAAAAGAAAATCACATCATTACAAATGAACCAGTTTCACCATCTCAGATTGTGATTCCGATGGCAAATGATCATCGTGAGAAAAAGTCTGAAAAGAATGTTGTTAAGAAAGATCTTGAACAGAATGTGAAGAATGAACCGTGTGACAAACCTGTCAAGGTGTTTTATCGGATGGAAGGATCCGATAAGATCATCTCTGACGAGGAATTTCCAATCAAAAATGTTAACTATGCTAAAATTGATAAAATCTGGCAAGAAAGCACCATTTGGTTCCCAAAACATGAGAGAACAAATGAAATCCCACCTGCCATTTTAAAGAAATTATATTTGGATGTTCCTCAAGAACCAAAGGTCCATGTCACAGAGTTCATTAGACCCAAAAACAGAGCTAATGGTTTTCATGAGCCTGCTTACTCAAAAGGGCCACTCCCTGAGAGTTTGAGGAATCAACAGTACAATGATCAATATCCTGTTAGATCATTTGCTCAACCAAATGCTCCAAATGTTTTTGAAGAATACCGTGCATGTTTTAAATGCGGGGAACGTGGGCATTTACTTGCTCAGTGCCCGTATGTAAGGCATAAAAGGCACGAAGTGGAAGTGAGGAATTCCATGAGGAAACCGATTGATCATTACATTCCACCACACAGACGAGTTGTTCCTCAACAACAACAGTTTTACAATCAAAACAATTTTTACCAAATGAGGAACAATCGTCCATTTCAATATGATCGAAGAAATCGGATTGCTATGGAACAATCATGGAGAAAACCAGTGGTGAACACAACAAATGATAGGCAAAAGGTTCCACCTAAACTGATTGTCAAGTCAAATGTTGGACCTAAGTCTGTTAAATCAGATAAGGTAACCAAGAAAGTTACATTTGTTAACAATGTTCAGAAACCGACTGAGAACCCAAAGTCTCAGATTCGTATCTTGAAAAGAACTGAACAATCTTGGTCACCCAATGGTACTCCAGGAGCCTCTACTTCAAAGGTTAATGAGAAAAAGGATAATGTTTTGAACAACCAGAAAAAGATTGATCCAAAACAAAAAGTTGTTGAAAATGTTTGTGAAAATGTTTCTGTGAAAAATGATATTCCAAGACCCAAGACTCAGGCTTGGGTCCCCCGAAAGAACTAAATGATTTACTTTTTGTGTGCAGGGAGCTTCAGCTGGCCCTATTAGCAGTCTTTGGATTGTTGATAGTGGAGCTTCAGGCCACATGACAGGGGATCTTGCGTTGTTGTTCGACGTGAAGAACATCAATGGAGGGTATGTCGCATTCGCTGGAAATAAAGGTGGATATATTACGATGGAGGGAAGCGTGAGTAATGGGATAGTGAGCTTTGAGCGGATATCTTATGTGAAGCAGATCGATTATAATCTGTTGAGTGTCAGTCAAATTTGTGATAAACAATTTACTGTACATTTTGATGACAAATCCTGCTATATTCTGAAACCGGGCTTCACAATTCCTAAGGAGTGGATAATGTTGAAGGCACCTCGCGTCAATAATCTCTATATTCTTGATATGTCCAAGGCGATGACATCACAGGGGCAAATAACATGTTTTCTATCCAAGGCGACTGAGAAAGAATCGATAATGTGGCACCGAAGAATGGGGCACATTCATCTGAGAAAAATGAACCAACTTGTGAGAAATGGGCTTGTCGATGGAGTAAACGTGAAACATTTCCATCTGAATGACAAGTGTGTGAGTTGTAAGAAGGGGAAGCAGCACAAACAATCCCACAAAGTGAAAAAGGTTAACTCTGTAGAGATGCCACTTGAGCGATTGCACATGGATTTATTCGGACCGGTCAAGCGCAAAAGTCATCTTGGAGAGCTTTATTGTTTAGTTGTCACTGACAACTATTCAAGATTTTCATGGGTGATGTGTTTGCAGAATAAAAGTGACACCTTTAACAACCTTCAAGTTCTGTTCACTCGATTGGAGAATCTCTACAATGTGAAGATAAAGAGAATTCGGAGTGATAATGGAACGGAGTTCAAAAACGCCAAGATGGATGAACTTTGTGAAAGCAAAGGAATTCATCATGAATATTCGGCTCCGTACACCCCACAACAGAACGGTGTTGCTGAAAGAAAGAATAGGACTCTAATTGAAGCGGCTAGAACAATGCTCGCTGACTCAAATCTTCCGGTAATGTTCTGGAATGAGGCGATTTATGCAACAAATTATACACTAAATCGGGTTCTAACAGTGAAGAAGTTTGGTAAAACATCTTATGAACTGTTACACCGAAGAAAGCCGAACTTAGAGTATCTAGAACCTTTTGGGGCGCCATGCACGATGTTGAATCCAAGCGAGAAGTTTAGTCCTAAAGCTGAGGAGGGATACTTTGTTGGATATGCAACCCCGCTCAAACGGGTATACAACAAACGAACTCGTCGAGTGGAGGATTGGGCTAACGTGGAAGTTCAACGCTAAAATTTGCAAGGCACGGGTCCTGATTGGATGTTTGATTACAAAGATTTCATTGAATCATTCAATCTAGATAGCTTGGTTGAAGAAGCTGTAATCAGATTACTTTACGAGTGTGAAAATGCAACGACTTCACCGTTGGTGCGTCCGATCACCGTGAACCCCCTACCAGCTTCTAATGATACCAATGCTCCTATACAAGAAGAAGAAGTGTTTCAAGAGGCTTCAACTTCATTAGACACTTCAGAATCTGAAGATGAACAATTTGAAGAAGTCATTCTTGAACATGCAGAAGAACCAGAGGCACCGCCAGTGAACCCAACTCCAACTCCAGATGTTGCTTCATCGTCTAACACGGGTCATGATCTGGATGCTGTAGAGAACTTGACTGTTCAGACGGGAGTTACTGTACCTGAATATCTGGAATCTCGGATTCATCGTATTCACCCGCTGGAGCAAGTTATCGGTGATCCTGGAAGCAGTGTTATAACCAGAGGGCAGCTGAGAAGCGTTAACTCTCCAGAGAGTTTTGGTGCTTTAGCGTTATATGCTAAAATTCAACAATCTGGTAGTCAAAATGATTGGTCGTTTGCGTGTTATGTGTCGCAGGTAGAGCCAAGGACATACAAGGACGCTTTGAAGGAAGACGCCTGGGTTGAAGCTATACAGGAGGAGTTATTACAATTCCAGAAATTGGGAGTTTGGACGCTCACGGATTTTCCACCGGACAGAAAGAAGATCGGCACTAAATGGGTGTTTAAGTGCAAGAAGGATGATCGTGGGGTTATTGTTCGTAACAAAGCCAGATTGGTCGTGCAGGGTTTCCATCAAATCGAAGGGATTGATTATAACGAAATCTATGCACCGGTAGCACGAATTGAAGCTATTCGGATGTTCCTTGCGTTTGCTTCATACAAGAAATTCAAAGTGTATCAAATGGACGTTAAGAGCGCATTTCTGTACGGGAAAGTCAAGGAAGAGGTTTATGTCGGGCAGCCACCAGGCTTTGAGGACCCAATCCACCGGGATAAGGTCTACGTGCTGAACAAAGCTCTATATGGCTTGCACCAGGCTCCGAGACAGTGGTACGAGGAGCTAAGTACATACCTCATCACCAAAGGATTTAAGCGCGGACTCGTCGACTGCACCCTCTTCACGAAGAAGACTGGGGATGATTTGCTTCTAGTGCAGATTTACGTTGATGATATAATATTTGGTTCAACTAACGAGCTTTTATGCAGGGAGTTCGAAACTGTCATGCAGGAAAAGTTCGAGATGAGCGCAATGGGGGAGATGCAGTTTTTCCTAGGCTTGCAGGTGGACCAAAGACCCAACGGGATCTTCATTCACCAGACGAAATACGTATCCGACATCTTGAGCCGGTTCCAGATGGAGGACTCCAAGCCGATGGATACCCCGATTCAACCCAATCACGGGATTGGAGTGGACGCTAAGGGGGAGCTGACGGACCCATTTACATACAGAGCAATCATCGGATCTCTGATGTATTTGACGGCGTCTCGACCAGATATTATGTACGCAACGTGTCTCTGTGCCCGCTATCAATCGAAGCCGAAACAAAGTCATCTGACGGCGGTCAAGCGTATCCTTCGATATCTGAAGGGTTGTCCCTCAAAAGGACTTTGGTACCCTAATGATGATAATTTTGATTTCATTTCTTTTAGTGATGCAGATTGGGGCGGCTGTGACAAAGATAGCAAATCTACTACAGCTGGTTGCCAGTTTTTAGGGAGCAGGTTAATCACCTGGCAATGCAAGAAGCAGACTTCCGTGGCGCTATCTACCTGTGAAGCCGAGTACATTGCAGCCTCGAGTTGCTGTTCGCAAGTGCTCTGGATCCAACAGCAGATGGTGGATTACGGTTTGCAGTTTCTTAAAACCCTTATATACTGTGACAACGAGGCCGCTATCGCATTAACTAAAAATACTGAAAATCATTCTAAAGCTAAACATATCCGGATTAAATATCATTTTATCCGTGATTGTTACGCTAAAGAATTGATAGATATGATCAAAATTCATACTGACTACCAACGTGCAGATTTATTTACAAAAGCTTTTGACAGATCCCGCTTTGAATATCTTTTAAAAGTAAACAACATAAAGGAAAAACAGGACTAATCGGCACCTCGGTTTATCGCTTTTTAGTTTTAGTTTTTAATATTTTGCTAATTGGGAATTTCTCTTTGCTAATTGGGAATTTCTCTTTACTATCGTAATCCTCAAAGAAGTTGATGCTTTCGAGGGGATTGTTTAATCCTCAAAGAAGTTGATGCTTTCGAGTGGATTGTTTCTTTCAAATTTTTTTCTTTTTATTGTTTTTCATAAAACTTAAAAACCCAAAAATATGTTCTTTATTTTAGGGGGAGCCATTTTATCAGAAAAACCAAAAACATTGAAAAATTCAAAAAGACCTAAAAATTAGAAAATCAAAAATGATTTTCCTGGATAAAAAGAGGAAATGATAGTACATCAGTGGGGATCTGACACAGGCTAAAGAATTGTATAGTATAATGAGGCGTATGTTGACTACGTGTGATATGCTGATAGGCTTCGTAGACTAAATATTGCGTGTATTAGTGATACAAACATAACGAACTACGCGTTCGTGGCTGAACACCTCATGGGCATATGGTCTTAGTACCGTAATTTCGTTTGATAGGATTGCCAAAATCTGAGGTTTCGGGTCGTTATGTTATGGTTATCCGAGATATTCTGATTAAACTTTTGTCGTATTGATTTACGGACCTAGTTTTATCAGAATATTTGCTAAAAGAGCTTAATTGCTAAAACCGGAAGTTACCGAATTGAGGAACTTTATGTTTTAATTGATCAAAGATCATTATTACATCGTATTGACTTCCTGATGCAAATCAGTGGTTAATATCAGCCTCAACCTAGTGTATACGCACATGTTACTCTGCTGCATTCGTTTGCTGACCTGTACACCTCTGTGCTATATACTTTGTAACTTTTACGGATAACTCTGGCATAATCACGCGTTACGACGAAGCTTTGTGCAATTACTTGATACGGGAGTATGTCGTGTGTGTGGGCACCACATTGTGTTAGTCTAATACACCTAACTCGTATCATTTTAAAGCATTGCGTAATTGTCTGCATGTGAGCTTACGTGGACCACAATATCAGCAATTGCCGTGTCACATACTGTTTCTAATGATAATATTAAACAAATAGATCAACGCTGTGATCAGATATCTCAGAAAACTGATATGATCCTCTTACCGGACATCACAAAATGTTTACTGCTTTCATTTACTTTGATGCATTTTACTTGGATGCATTTTACTTTTATTATCAAAAAGATACAAAATCCAAAAAGATTTTAGGTGTGTTTTGTTAAAATTTCAGAAAAACCCAAAATTTTTACATTTCTGCTTTATTTTTGATAACCGGGGATGCTTGATGGTCAATTTCTGAGATTTGACAACACCATCTGGGCTTTGTATCATTCAAAAAGTGAAAATATGAGTTTTGGAAGTTTAACAGATTGAAAAATGTTGAACGGGATTCGAATTTGTGATTTGGTAAAATTTTTCAGATTTTTCCATTTCACATTCGCCCCTTTATTGGGTCGAATGTGGAAAAATCTCTACCTTCGGGCGTTTAGGAATGGGCGAATGTGGAATTTTATCTTAAATTCCACTTTCGGGTGGCATTTTCCACTTCCGGGTCATTTAGTTGGACCGAATGTGGAAATAACCCACATTCGACCGTTCAAACGGGCGAAGGTGCATATTATATATAACCAGTTTACACTTTCGAACCTCATAACTGTTTCAAATTTTTTTTCTTCGATCCTGTCACCTTGTTGCTTTGTTCTATTTTTCTTGTGCATTTGATTCCTTGTGATTTACTGATCCTTTCCCTATCAAAAACACAGGTAATGGAGCAAGTTTGAGACCAGAATCGTCGTTTTTCATACCGAACCTAGGGTTTTAGAATTAAGGATCTTAGGGTGTTTGTTGATGTTTGATTTTGTTTATATTTCAATCTATATCAGTTTTAGGGGGAGAAGATTAATAGAATTAGGTTAATAACATTGTTTGATTGATAGATTGATCGATTGAAACCATTTTAACCTAATTCTTCTTTAAAACTGATATAAATTGATTAAATGAAACAATTGATGATTCACGAAGGTTAATCGGCCACTATAGAATATATCCTGATCAAAACCAAGTGTTAAAAACAAAGTTGCAAAAATTTTTGAATTTTTGGGGAAGAAATTTTTCTCCTTCGGGTCTAGAAACGGGCGAAGGTGGAATGGTTTGGGCGAATGTAACATGAAAACGGGCGAATGTGATTTTCATTCAAAATCTTTTCACATTCGACCAAATATATTCACATTCGCACCATAACTTTCACATTCGACCAGTTCAAAATGGGCGAATGTGGAATCTTAAATACTTAAAATTTTGAATTTTTGACGATTTTGTATTTTGACGTTTGTTTCTGATTTTGATGTACAGATGGCTGACCAGACTGAAAATATTGAGACTCCAGTTGAGAATATTATTACAGATCCAGTTCCAGAGACTGTTCAGGAGGGAGAATCGTCAAGTGGAAGCAATTGGCCGTTCGAGAAAACCCATAACTGCTGTGCTTATCTGGGAGATGTAGAAAAGAACGTTGAGTTTGCTGAGATCATCAAGTTCTTAAAAAGAAGTAGAGTAGTGTATGCGTTAGCTACTCCGACTATTATCTACAAGGATATAGTTGAGGACTTTTACAAGAACGCGAAGTATGATTTCTGGGATAATCAGACTATCATTAAAAGCAAGATACAAGACATGGAGATGTTCATTACAGAGTCTGATATCAGAGAAGCGCTCCAGATAAAGTTTGAAGTGAGCGAAGATCCCAGAGAACTATCATGGACTGAACAGAAGGCGTGTTTCCTCAGAATGAAGTATAAAGGAGCAATCACTGATGGTTCAATGCACAAAGGGAAGTTGAGCGTACAGTTTAAATACTTTGCACACGTTATAATCCATGTGTTTGGATGTGTGAGTGGAGGTTATGACGTAATGAGGAGAAGTCTAAGTTCGTTAATGGTTGCGTTGACTCTCAACAAACCATTCAACGTGTCTGGGATGATTCTGGATCACATGCTTGAGATGTTAAAGGGCTTGAAAAAGAAGCAGTTTATGTTATACCCTAGATTTCTTATGATGATATTTGATCACAAGTATCCTAATTTGAGGAAGGATCCTACACAGATACTTGGTCAAGATCACATGAATATACGAACTTTGGTGAGAATGAAAGGATATAAGGGTGTGCCAGACAATGAAAGGCCACCATACAGAAGATTGTTTGGAGCTTTAGTCAAAGAGGATTACACTGATCCTGGAAAGAATACGGCTAGGCATCCAGAGAGTGATTCTGATAACGATGATCCCTTAGTATATGCTGATGCTAATACTAAGAGGAAGAGACAGGTAGTTAATCCCGGAGCCAAAGGGAAGGGTAAGGGAAAAACTGACCAAGGAAGTTCTAAGCAACAGGTGGTGAGGAAGAAAACTACTGCGAAGAAGGGAACAGGTTTGGTGGATGAAGAATCAGTTGACTCAGAGGAGACTGAGGAAGAGGAACAATGGGATTCGGATGCTGAGAATGTCAGGGCCACCAAACGTAAGGCCACTATGGTTGGTGAGTCTGAATCACTTAACAAGGCGATTGAAGAAGTTGAGAAAAGTAAGAAGTCGGTTAATGTTGAAGATGAAGGTTTAAGCATTGATTTAGATGAGCTGATAAGCCAGAATCTTCAAATCAATCTGATGAATTGAAGAGTTACTTGAAGAAATTGAGAGAAATGGATGAAAACCGACCGAAGCCTGAAGCTCAAGGAAATTTCTATAGATTTCACAATGTTAAGTTTAAAGGCAGAGCTCTCGGGTGGACTTATTTGGGCAGGCTGAAGTGTCTAGCTGCTAAATGGGAATCAGGAATTCTGTACTTCTACAGATTCATTGATTTGCTAACTCTACCGTACTGGGCGGTTAGAGATTTATGCAGATTCCCAATGTCTGGTGCTTCAGTTAATAATACTCATGTCGGTTGGTGTGCAGACAAGCTGGTTTGGGAAAGTAGAACGAGATGGAATAGATTCAAGCCACAATATCCCAGAAGGAAAGTTCATCGGGATATTGATCCTAAAACCAAGCTGAAAAGGGTTACTTTGATATACAAGGCACCTGAAGTGATGAGGAAAATACCTTTGATGCCCATGCCACAACATTTCAGTGCTGACTTTATTTTCTGGTATTATGATTGGAGGAAGGCTGAAGCGGTGATAGTGTTGAGAGACGGGAAGGACAAATACAAGCATGTTCATGTATTTGATCCGATGTGGTTGATAAACTGTACTTTCGAAGACATCATCATGCTTTTCTATAATCCGATTCATCATGAGCCGAATGACGCTGATCAAGCAAAGAAATATACTCAAGTGGTTGGAGTTTGTTTTGCATATGATATAAATGCTGGGAGTAATTTGGATAACAAACTTGGCAAAATGGTGAAGATGGCGAATGTATCGAAACCGGTGAAGAGAAAGTTGGAGCCTGAAATGACCAAAGAGCAGAAGAAACAGCTCAGAATTAAGTTGTTGAACAAGGCAATGGACGAAGACAGAAGACGATCCAATCAATAGTCGAGGGGGAGTTTGTAGATGCGTTTTGCGACTAATGATTGGATGTTAACATATGTTAGAATGCTGATGGGTAGAATGTGGAATCTGTCTGGTCGAAGGTAAGACAAAGTGGGCGAAGGTGAAGTATATTGGGCGAAGGTGTATTGGAGCTTGACTGAAGAAACAGGTTCGTACCCTTAACTGGGCGAATGTGGAAGAAGTCCACATTCGACCACAGCTAATGGGCGAACGTGCAGGTAGTATATATAGAAGTTGTGTTTTTGCAATGTATAGAGAGTTATCAGTTGTGTGTGTGTTTGAGTCAGGTTCCAGGTTAGTTTGAGAGTGTCTGTAAGTGATCTAGATTAACCTAAAAGTCATTGTAATCAAGTTTATGAACAAGTTAATCTATGAAAAGCTTTGAAAATGACATTGATTGTGTTTTGATTTGAGGTTTATCTGTTTGTTCAAAGCTAGGGTTTCCGCACCTGGTTTTGTAACTTGTATGATCAATTAATCCTGTTTTAGTCAAAATCTTTCGCTCACATTACTTCTGTCCTCAGGTCCACCACTGGGTGGTAAATGAGTAGTAGCAGCCTCAAGTGTACCTAAAGTATCTAAGTTTGGGCTTAGATACCCTGGTTCATCCTCATCTCTTTGGATAGGGCTAATGATGTCCACATCCATGTCAACTTCTGAAGGTATCTCCACTGTTTGATGTGTTTGTTGGGGAGTGACATGTTTGGTTGGGACTTTTTCTTTTAGCCCTAAGAGAAATTTGGCAATTTCTATTATGGTGTGGGATGTTTCTTGTTCAGTAGTTATGGGTAAGGGTTCAGCAGTTTCAAAGGAAGGATCAGTAGTTATGGCTTTTCTAAGTCTCTTCCTATGAAATAAGACAGTTATGGGCTTTCTTTTGGGTGGTTGAGATGGAGTAGACTGAGAGGATGTTTCAGTCACATCCTTAGGAAGTGCAGATTGCACATCAGTAGTTTCAGGTATCTCATCTTCCTGAACTACCTTTTTCTTTGGGTTGGTGGATTTTTGTTTTTGTTGTTTTGGTTTCTTGGCTTTCTTTTTTTGGGTTTGGAAGATGTGGGTTCCTTGGGGACTGTTTCTTGTTCCCCTAGGTCATCTTCTGGCAAAAGTGCCGGTTTGTTATGCTTGGAGAATACTTGTGAAGTCAGAGGATTTAAAGTTTTTTATTCCCCCACAACTACTCCCTCTCCAAGTTCCTCTATTATGCACTGCATAACAAATCTTGGATACAACAAAAACTTCTTTTTAGAGTTTTGGTGATGCAACACCAACTCATTGAAGAAAAGTGAAGATGCCTTAAAAGCTGTTTCATTTATGGTTGAATGAAATATTGGTTGAAAAGTTGAAGGCATCTAATCATATGATCCAGTTTTAGGACTAAGACACATGATAATATAATGAAATAACAGTTTACATTGTGGATCAAAATATTTTTTGTAAAATGTTGTATGTGACAAAGTACCTTGGTAACCACATTCAGTCATGGTTAAGTGGATATTAGAAGTGGGAACATGCTCAGGAGCATCAGCATCATTTAGGCCAAGCCTTATTCCCAGAGAATCCTATGTGATCGCCATATGCTTCCCTTGGATGGTTGATTTTAGGGAAATCACTTTGTTGTTCACAGTCACCGACTTAACATTCGCCCAGAACTCATTGAGAGTTTGTATATGAATAGGAGGATCAACGGTGAAGGCTGTGTAGTATTGGGATTTAACGACCAAATAAATGATTTCGTCGTATTGGGACCAGGCTTCATCTTTCTCGAAGAAGCCTCGTTGTTTATGTCCCTGTTTCAAAACAAGAGCCATGGTTTTCTTTTGATCGAACAGTGAATTTTTAGGTCAGAGAAGGGGTTTTGACTTTGCTTTGAGAGAGAAAGAGGGAATTTTGCTTTTTGAAAGGATAAGTGTTTGAAAAAGGTATTTATCAGAAGTTTTTAACCGCCTAGGTCAAACTTCTGATGAGTGAAATGACTGTTTTACCCTTTTTTTTAATGAAACTGCTGATGAAACAGAATTCTTCATTAGTAGTTTTCATTTTCTCTTCAGTAGTTTTAAACAACTGATGAGAATGATTTCAAAACACTTTTATAACTTCTGACAATTATCAGCAGTTATTTCTTTTCTTAAAAATTCCCATCCTTGTTGTTTTCAAAACATCAGTAGTTTCTCTCTGTTTATTCATCAGAGGTTTTGTGTCAGATCAGTAAATATGTAAGTGAAAGTAAAAAATAAGTGCAGAAAAAATAAATGAAAACACTTACAGACTTTACTCAAAATTTAGCATCCCAAGCATGGATACTAACCTCTGAAATGTTGTTGAATCAAGGGGTTTGGTGAACACATCAGCTATTTGGTTAGCAGTTGTGACATGTTTCACCTTAATCTTGCCTTTTTCATAGCAATCTCTTATCAAATGATACCTGATTTCAATATGTTTAGTCTTTGAGAACTGAACAGGATTTTGAATGATGCTAATGGCAAATTTACTGTCTACTAAGAGAGGAGTCTTGGTTTATTTGATTCCATAATCAAGAAGTTGATATTGGAGCTATTGGATTTGTGATGTGCAGCTTGCAGCAGCAATGTATTCAGCTTCAGCTATTGAAGTTGCCACAGATGTTTGTTTCTTTGATTGCCAGGACACCAGACAGTTTCCTAAGAATTGACAACCACCAGATGTAGATTTTCTTGACATTTTGCACCCTGCATAGTCACTATCTGAAAAAGTTGTTAACTTGGTATTGCTTGAAGTAGGATACCAAATTCCCAAAGTAGGAGTTCCTTTCAGATATCTGAAGATTCTCTTGACAGCAGTTAGGTGTGATTCTCTTGGTGCAGATTGATATCTAGCACAGACACAAGTTGAGAACATAATATCTGGTCTACAAGCAGTTAAATACAAAAGAGAACCTATCATACATCTATACATGGTTTGATCAACCTGTTTTCCTTGATCATCTGGTTCAACTTGTGTGGTTGGTGTCATGGGAGTGGAACATGATTTACAGTCTTGTAAAGAAAATTTGTTTAATAATTCTTTAACATATTTTGATTGATGTATAAATGTTCCATTTGTTTGTTGCTTGATTTACAGTCCTAAAAAGTATAGCAGTTCTCCCATTGTACTCATTTCAAATTTTGATTGCATGAGTTTCTTAAATTCATCACACTTTTGTATTTGTCGAACCAAAAATGATATCATCAACATAAATCTGAACAAGTAAGACACGATTTCCAACATGTTTTATGAAAAGTGTTTTATCAATGGAGCCTCTAGTGAAGTGATTTTTAAGCAAAAAGTTGGATAGTGTTTCATACCAGGCTCTTGGAGCTTGTTTTAGCCCATAAAGAGCTTTGTCAAGCTTGTACACCCACTCAGGATGAGAAGGATCCTCAAACCCTGGTGGCTGACAGATATACACCTCCTCTTTTATTTTTCCATACAAAAATGCACTTTTGACATCCATTTGAAAAATTTTTATGTTGTTGGAAATTGCATAAGCTAAAAATAACCTGATAGCTTCAAGTCTTGCAACTGGTGCAAAGGTTTTATCATAGTCAATTCCTTCTTCTTGAGAATAACCTTATACCACCAATCTTGCTTGTTCTTGATGATCATACCAGCTTCATCTTGTTTGTTTCTGAAGACCCATCTAGTGCCAATTGGTAGCTTGTTTGGAGGTAAGGGACAGATTTCCCAAACCTGTTACTTCTTGAATTGAAGCAGCTCATCTTGCATAGCTTGAACCCAATTGTTATCTTTGAGGGCTTCTTGATACTTCTTTGGTTCCAACTGAGAAATGAATGCTGAGAAGAAGCAAAAGTTGAAAAGCTGGTTTCTTGAAAGCACCCCTGATGCAATATCACCCATGATTTGTTCTAATGGATGATCCTTGTGTTCAATCAGTTGTTGTAGTCCTGTACTTGAAGATGGCTCTTGAATTGCTTCAAATAAACCACTGAGGTTGATAATATCTGGTTTAGCTGTTTGTTGAGGTTCAGGAGTTTTTGGAGCTGAATCAGTAGTTTCAAAATGTTCATCAGCAGTTGTTGAAGTAGAAGCTTGTGAAAATTCTGAAGGTTTGAAGTTGATTTAATGACTGTGTTTGGAGTCTATGATGTGGGACCATCATCATCAAACCCTTGATCACCATAATAAGTGGGTTTGGATGATTCAACAGTCTTTTCAGGTCCGAAATTAAAGCTGTCAAGGTCAAAGAGTTCAGCATGATGTGCTAGAATGAGAGTATGTTTAGACTCATTGAACTTGACATTCAGTGTTTCTTCTACCATCTTGGTTCTTGAATTGAAGACTTTGTAAGCTTTCCTCATTAGAGAATAACCAAGAAAATAACCTGAATCAACTTTAGCAGCAAATTTAGAGAGAGTCTTTAATGTTGAGGATAAAACATTGACATCCAAAAGCCCTGAAGAAGGAGATGAGGGGCTTCATGCCATGAAGAATTTCATAGGCAGTCTTGGTATGTCTCTTGTGGATAAGAACCCTATTCTGAATATAACAAGCTGTGTTGACTGCTTCAGCCCAAAAATACAAAGGTAGGCCTGAATCAGCTAACATGGTTCTTGCTGCTTCAATCAATGTCCTGTTCTTCCTTTCTACCACACCATTTTGTTCAGGAGTTTTGGGAATGATGAACTGTCTAACAATCCCTTTAGACAAACAGAATTCATCCAGAGTTTTGTTACTGAACTCTGTCCCATTGTCACTCCTAATGACTTTGATAGAGAGAGAATATTGCTTCTCTACTTGTAGAATGAAGAACTTGATTATTTCAGCTGCCTCATCCTTGGAATATAAGAAGAAGACCCATGTGAATCTTGAGTAGTCATCAATGATGACCAAGCAGTACTTCTTCTTACCAAGGCTCATGATCTTGACTGGTCCAAATAAGTCCATATGGAGTAGTTGAAGACATGCAGTTGTTTTTTATTCTTCAATAGACGTATAGGAGGACTTATGTTGTTTACCTTTTAGACATGAAACACAATGTTCTTTGCACTGGTATTCCTTCGAAGGTAGACCTCTGACCAAGCCCATTTTTGTGACTTCATTTATGGTTTTAAAGTTCACATGGCCTAGTCTCCTGTGCCAGAGATCAGTTTCTGAAGTTGATGCCTTTGAGAAGAAACAGCCAGTGTTGTTCAATATTTTGTCTTTCTCAATGTCCATTGCATATACTTTACCACACCCTTTGGCAATCAGCAAAGTATGATCTTCAATAATCTTCTCTATCAACTTCTGGCCTTCTGGTGATATGATCTTGCATGCTGTCTTGGTGAAAAAGGAAGAATATCCTTTGTCACACATTTGTGAGACACTCAGCAAGTTGTACTCAAGGTTTTTAACCAGATTAACCTTGTCAAACTGCATTTTGCCGAAGGATACATTGCCATATCCTAGCACATATCGCTTGGCATTCTTCCAAAAGGACACAGATCCTTCTCTTTGACTGATAAAATTGTTTATCAGGTATCTGCATCCAGTCATGTGCATTGAGCCTCCACTATCAACATACCAAACGCTATTCAAACCTCTGGAGACCCTCTGCACACAATAGCAAATTAATTAGATTTGGGAACCCAAGCCAATTTGGCTTTGGGTTTGCTCTTGAGAACAGGTACAGTTTGTTGAGGACCAATTTTTTAAATCCATGTCTTTTTGGCAATGGATTTTTCATTAAGGACAATGGTGACATCTTTTTGGTGACCAACATCAACTTTGGTCATCAGAAGTTTAACCAAATTTATCAAATCATTAACCTCAGTAGTTTGTGAAACTACTGATGAGTTAGGTTTAACTTCTGAAGATGAATTTTGAGAAAAAGGCTTGTGTTGAGATTTAGTTTTTTTCTGAGAAAAGGTTTTTCTTGGTTGTTGTTTGCTGGGAAAGAAGGTATTTTCAAAATCTTGTTTTATTTGTTTTCCAACAACCAGTTGTTGCTTTTTCAGTGAAATCTGATTATTTCCTTTTCTATATCTGCAAAATTCAGTAATGTGGTTAAATAGACCACATATTTCACATGCTTTTGCCTTCTCTTTCCTTTTAGATTCAGCAAGAGATTTGGAAGGCAAGTTACTGACAATATCAGTATTTTTAAATAGGTCATCAGTAGCTTTCAGGTTCTCAACTCCTGATGTAGATGTAACTACTGCTGACTTATTGTCAGTTGTTTTAACTTCTGCAGAACTTTCATTTTTGAGAAAATTCTGATGGAAAGATGTGTATTCTTTCTTTTTAGAAGTTTGAACCAATTTATTCCCATCATTATCAGTTTTGTGGGTAAAATCAGTTGTTGATTCAGTATGGGTATACCATATGCCAAACTTAACATTTGATGCAGTTTGCTTGTTAAGCAGCATTTGGTATCCTTTACAAGACTCAACCCATTTTTCACAGTCAACCTTGGTGTCAGCAAGCTCTTTTCTGACATTACCTAGGTTGTCTATCATTTTTTTTAATTTGTTCTTGGGTTTCAATGGAGTTGTTGGTTAATTTAGAAATTTCCTTATTTTTAGAAACAAGTTTTCTTTCTAAATCACACTTCATCTGTGTGTATTTTCTTTCCATGTCATTTGCTTTGCCTTGTAAATGCACATTTGTTTCTCTAATTAAAGCAAAAGATTCTTTGCAATAATTTGAACAAAGCTTTAAAAGAGATTGTTGTGATCCCTAAGATAGAGCAGAGTTAGATGAGCATCCCTCAAAAGCCATTAAGGCAAAATTCTTTCTGCCATAGTCAGGTTCTCCCCAGTTGATATCATAGACCTTGTTGTCTGCATCTGGACTGCATTCAGATGTATCAAAAGGAAGACTGCTCCAGTCAACATACCCTGAAGTGAATAGGCTTTGTTGTGTGGGTTGTTGAGTTTGTAGAGGAGGTTGAGCAGCTAAAACAGGAGGCATTTGTTGCTGGCCCTGTTGTTGAGCAGGCATTTGGACATACTGTATTTGTGGCACATATTAGATTTGTGGAGCTTGTGCCTATACAAAATGAGCACTCCCTTGAGTTCCTTTATTCCTAATATAATTGAGGTTAAATTGATTCCAGACTGAGGTTGGTTAAAGCTAGAGCTTCTAAACTCTCTAGCAAAGTGTCCCAACTTTTGACACTTGTGACATCTAAGTTTAGATTTGTCAAAACCAACTTTTGTTGAGTTGTTTAGTCCTGGAAATTTCCTTCCTGACCTTTTATAAAACTTGTTAGTTTTTATACTTAACATGGCCAGTTGGTGTAAAATATCCATTTCCTCTAAGTCATCACTGCTAAAATTTTTTAAGTCATCCATGATAAAACACATGTTATCAGCAGTTTGACTTAGGTCTTCATTGTCATAAGCTAGGAATGATCTTTCTGATGAGATCCCAGCTGTTATGTCAATGTGGTCAAAAGATCCAAAATTATTAGAATAAGATGGTGAGTCCTGTCCCAATAAGGCTGTACTACCTGGAGTATAGTCATCAGCAGTTTTTCCAGATTCTTGTAACTTTTTCTTTTGGTTTATTTCTCTTTCAAAAGTTAACAATTTACCATGTAAGAGCATTCACAATAAACACTTCATCTCTATCTCTATAATTACACTAAAAATCACTACCTTTCTCTCTCCTTTTCTATTTAATAATACTTATTCTATACTTTTATCATTACCTTTTCTCTCTCCTCTACTCACAATTACTTTTAAAAATATTAAAAAATTATAGAGGGTGAACAGTGTCTCCTCCAAATTTACTGATGAACAGTGTCTCCTCTATATATTTTCTCTCTCCTCTACTCACAACAATTTATACACACTCTATATAATATAGAGCCCCCCCCCCTCACACTAATATAGAGTATCTACTGTGAATGCTCTAACCTTGTTAAGGTTAGGGTATTAAATCTGAACTTGTTCTGAGGACTATAGAGTATGTTTCCCATTTTGCAGGTAAAGACCTTAAAAATCTATGTAACATAGATGCAATTGTGTAGGTCTGACCATTTAATTTTAACTCAGAGATGAGTGATGAAAATCTTTCAAATTGATGAGTTAATGAGTTAATGTTTCACCATCTACATGAGTAAAAGTTTCATATTGTTGGGCTAGGATTTCTCTGGTGTTGGCTATCACCTCATCAGTTCCTCCAAACTGTTCTTTAAGACTGTCCCATAGCTCTTTGGCACTTTCATAATGTAAAAGTCAAGCATAAATATCATTTGGGAGAGTCATAGCCAACATAAAGAAAGCTTTTGCATCTAGCTCAAATTTTTGGAAATTTTCTTCAGTATAGTCTTTAGGATCTTTTGGTCTTTCTATTTTAGATTCTGGATCAGCTATTACTGGTTTGTGAGGTCCAAAAATAACAGACCTCCAACATCCAGTATTGGTCTGAGATATAGTGTGTGCCAACCTTCTTTGCCAGATGTTATATTCATTTCTGACTAGCATAGGAGGTTTATTGGCAGATCCAGTATTGTAAGGGTACATTTTTAAGAAGTTTGGTTTGTAAATACTTTCTTAAAGTGATGGATGTATGAATAAAGTGATCTTTTATCCTTTATTGGATATCAATAAGAGCCTGTGTCTGATTCTCAATTTGTTAGATTGATATGTGATCAGATAAATAAGAGCTCTGATACCAATTGTTGGATCAGTGGTCTCTTTATAGCAGTTTAAGTTTAAGAACACTTATGTGTTATAAGTTTATCAAAGTAATTTGCACAGCGGAGTATTAAGTGTTCTAAGTTAAAGTAACACTTTTACAGGAGTTATTACTCACCCTTTACTATTGCAGCTAATGAGAATCTAACAATTCAAAGTATAAAGCAGTAAATGCAAGTATTGAATGATTCTCAGATGTAGAAATGGATTATAAGTTATAAAAGCTTTGAAGGATTTCAATTAAAATCAAGTGTCTAAAATAGCGGGATTAACCCATCTATTTATAGACGAATACAAACTGTAGTACGAAGTAATCTAAGGATTATAATACACTAAGATAATGCTTACAATAGGCTGTAGCATTGGTACTTGTTCAAAGACTTTAACCAAACAATATAATATAAACTACTGAGCTAATGGGTCGGTTAGAAGCTTCTGTCAGCAAGTACTGATGAGTGACAAACTACTGATGAGTAGTTTGTCTTCAGTAGTTCTTCAGTGAACTGTCTAGTTGGACTTCAGAACTTCTGATGCTTTTACTCTTCAGCACTTTGACAAGTTCTTCTTCAATACTTCTTTCTTTACTCTTCAGCAGTTCTATACTTAGAATATTTAGCAGAAATATGATTTGGACTAAGCTAACAAAAGTGGTTTCTTCAATCTTTTTTGTCCCTACAATAATAATTAATTAATAAATAAAATAAGAACCACGCCCCCATAAGTTAACGAGCTTGAGCTCAAGCATAGACCATTTTGGATCATCGGCTTGTTTGCACACTTAATATTCAGTGACATATATGCTAAGTGTGATTAAAAACCTAGAAATTTTCAACGGCATATGCAAAGTGCCATTAAAGACCTAAATTAGTGGCACAAAAGTTAAATGAAATTAAAAGTGTGTGCCACTATATGGCATTTTTTTGTAGTGCAACGTTAGTGCTATCTACTTGTCAGGTTACCCCGTACAACACCAACGTACGAAGCACATTGAGTTGGACATTCATTTTTTATGAGAGAAGGTTCAACGTGGTCAAGTTCGCATTCTACATGTTCCTTCTCCATATCAAATTGATGACATTTTCACAAAAGGCCTTGTATTCTTTTTGAAGATTTTCGATCCAGTCTCAGCATCCGGTCTCCTCCCGCTTCGACCGCGAGGGTTTAATAGCGATAATACCGATTGTATATTTAGAATGATTATATTATGTATATCTTTGTGATTATATCTCTCTTAAAATAGAGGAGCCCCATGTAATTATAAATATTATCATAATCAATGGAGAAAAGCACGGTTTACATTCTATCACTTGTCAACACCAAAAACACGAATGACTGGCAAAATTCAATACATGCGTGACATAGACTCGCATGGTACCTGTTTCTACCACATACCCTATGTTGTCGAGTGAAAGACCAGTTTTAAGTATGGTTCGTAGGGTAGTAGGGTAGTGCCAATTATCGCAACCTTCTGGTGTACAAGCTCACCACCACATATGCAATGTCTTGATAATTTAACGTGTTGTCATTATTGTGTTTAGCCTTTCATGCATTGTCAATAACTTGAGACCATTGTTGACTAAAACTTCAAAAAGCTAACTAACGGAAACCAAGGATACGTGTTTTCTATCGATCAACTAAAAAAGCCGTTAGACCGGTGATAAGAACTAGGCCTCTATTGGAGGTTGCAAGTTTGAATCCGAGCCAACATGAGTTTTCATCCCACCGTGCGTTACGTCAGAGAGTCTCGGCTCTTGTGACGGCCTAACGTCTGTCAAGTGGTAATCGGTGGTATGGTTTTTAATAGGGACATAGATCTCGTAAACCGGTGTTATTGAAGAAACCTATCAAAAAAGAAAAAAACTAATATTGTAGTTCATTGGTTACTTTTTTTTTTCTTTTTTGAAAGTTGAAAATATTTTGAACAATCCAACTAAAAAGTAATAGCACTTGAATGACGATAGATATGAAATGGGTAGAAGTGTAAATTCACATGTATAACACCCAAAAGGCAAAAGTGGCCTACATGGGGCGGCTTCTTTTAACTATATTTAGCTGGACAAACAAATAACCAACTCATTATCATTTTCGTCCCCTTCTTCCCACTTTTATCTTTCCTTTTATGGCAAGTCTTCTTTTCACTATCTAATTTTTTAAAGCCAGCCCCAACTAAAATCTATTTGAACTTACATCAATTCTTCTTCTTATTATTATATTATATAATTGCTTTAGATGCATTATTATAGTATATAATTAGGATTCTATTACCCGTGCTTCGCTGCGGAAGCTCCTATTGCGTTAAGGGTTTGGTGGACATTAAAAATCGCGCATCTCTGTGGAACTCCTGTTGCGTGAAGAGTTTCGTGGACATAAAATATAATATAATATTAGGTGACTGTTATTCTCGCTTGGGCTTCAAAAAAATACTCGTGGCTAAAAGCTAAAAGTTTTGTGGTCAAAGTTTGAAATCCTAAAAACTAAAAGTTTGGCCAAAGCGCAATGCAAGTTTAAAAAAGTTGGGTGGTCAATGTTTGAATTCCTAAAAGCTAAAAGTTTGGTAGTCAAAGTTTTAAATCCTAAAAGCTAAAAGTTTGGTGGTCAAATTGGAAGAAAATAAAGTTAAGTTAAAAGTTAGTGGCCAAAGTTTTAAATCTTAAAAGCTAAAGGTTTGTTGGTCTAAGTTTGATGGTCAAATTAGAAGAAAATAAAATTAACCTAAAAGTTAGTGGCAGAAAATAAAAATAACCTAAAAGTTAGTGACCAATATATATATTAAAAGAAAGACACTATTGAAGTGTCTTTCTATTAATATATAGATAATTGTTTTATATGCATTAACGTTATAAACGTAATTTTTGATGTTATTTGGGTATAACTTTTATATATCTTGATATGTCGAAGATATAAACTAGAAATTATATATTGTAAATGCTAACTTTTATATTTTGGTATTAGAAGTAAATTTCAATCGTCTATATCACTATATGTTTCAGTTTTATATTGTTCCATTGTGATAAATTTTGGTATTGGATCTGAAAACAACCGATATTGTTTCGTATACTGCAAGAAAATGAATGTCATGTTATCAATATAAAAATGTGGTAAAAAACCAACTTTAAATAAATAATTGATATAATAAGAGAGGGAGTAAATTATATGCTTACATAATCAATGGTTTACAAGGTTGTGGTGTATTAATAGCCTGATTATCTTTTAATGTGAAAGTTATAGGTTGAAATTTTTCACCTGGAGTAAAATGGTGGCAGTCTGGTGACCATCGCCATCCAAATTCAGCGTTAGTGGTCTTTTGTTATTGAATTTACCTAAGTAATGAGGCTTTTGTTGGTAATTAAAAAAAAATAATCAATTCACACGAACAATGCCTTGATAATTTTATTTTCTTTAATTTAAATATAAATAACAAAAACAATCTCATTCGTCTTTTTGTCTATAAAAAATACTAGTCTATATATAAATTTCGTCTTTTCGGTTTTTTGTGACTTAGCCAGAGAGCTGTCTAGTTGTCGAATTGTTGATGACTTAACTCGACTTTTATTCCCAAGAAGAAGGTTGTACAAATGCTGCTTTTTTATCTCACTTTGTAGAAACGTATAAAGTCACAAAAAACAATTTCTTGACAAGACTAAATTTGAGCTAAAATAAATAAAGAGAGAATTACACAGATTGTCCTTTAGTTTTACCCAAAATTGCATCCTATGTCCTTTTTTCGAATTTTTAACTCCTTATGTCCTTTGTTTTATACAGTTGTTACATCCTATGTCCTTTAAGCCAAACCCCGTTAAAAAAGTCTGTTAAGTCGATCACGTGCCCCTCATGTGAGGGGCAATCATGTCTTTTCACCCTCAAAAGGACAATCTGTGCAATTTCATGTATAACTAAAGGACAATCTGTGTAATTCTCTCTAATAATAATAATAATAATAATAATAATAGGAAAATTAATAAAAATAAATGTTTTCTGAACCAAAAATTTTTATTTAGGTTCATGATCCTTAAAAATAATTTTCCAAAAAATTTGGGATTTAAATCATTAAAAATGAATTTTTAATCAATTATTTATGATTAAAACTATTTAAATTAATAAAAGTATGAAAATAATTTATTTTCCAGAAAATTTTTATTTGATAATTTTATTTATGGTTTCAAGATGTTACTCTTAAATTTTTATAATTTTTGGGCAAAAGATGGATTTATTATAAATATTTTAAGATATCAAGTATTTATATATAAATATTATATATAAACAAACTAAAAAAAATATATAAATATGATCAAACCCGCCCCAAAGGGGGTTCGATCCTGTGTCCTCTGAGGAGTAAGACAACCCTGTGACCACTACTCCACAGCTATATTTGTGTTTCTATTTGAAAGATTAAATATTTATCTAAAAAGCTAGTTTCATCTTCTTCCCCAAATATAACATAAACCCTAACCCTAATCCCCAAATCCAATAACCCGATTAAGGCTCGATAAACGTTCTGTAATAGAGGGGTTTTGATGATTCTAGCGCTGAAGCAAGCTCTATGAGCTGTACAGGCTCAATCTGCATATTCTTGTTCCAACTCATAAAAACTGTTTATAACTACTCCAAACGCTTCAGACTCAGATTTCCGAAGCTTTTCACTAAAATCCTTCACGTCCGTGGATCCCGAATTGAACAAAAAAGATAACTGAGCTCTTGTTAGTTCAATACGATCAGGCAAACCGGACAAAACAAACGACTCCGATTCGTTGACACTTTCATATACCTTCGAATGGTATAACACATGGTTACACATCTGAGTGAAGGAGAAACGGACTAGTAGCATTAAATCGAGTTAGATGATTATAATAAGCGAGATTGGGTTTGCCGGATTTTAATTCCGGTGACCGGAATTCCGGTCGGAAATCAGGAAGGAGGGAAGGAAAGAAAACACGTTTTTTTTTAAACTTTTACATCTTGGCAAGAATGGTCCCTCTAGTTTATACTTGATATATTATGCACAGATTGTCCTTTTGAGGGTGAAAAGACAGGATTGCCCCTCACATGAGGGGCACATGACCAACTTAACTGAGTTATTTAACTGGGTTTGGCTTAAAGGACATAGGATGTAACAACTGTATAAAACAAAGGACATAAGGAGTTAAAAATTCGAAAAAAGGACATAGGATGCAATTTTGGGTAAAACTAAAGGACAATCTGTGTAATTCTCTCATAAATAAATAAATTGGGTTTAAAAATAAAAGGTTCAAATATTTGGGATTAGTGGACTTACTTCATGGGGTACAGAAATGAAAGGTGTTGGACGCAAAGGAGTTTTCTAGTGGATTTTTTTAAGGGGTAAAAATAAAAATCCTAAAGCATCCATCATTTGTTCATTCACATCCTTACGTGCTTATATTTATATACGTGTCAGTATAATTTTACACTTTAACACAAAGAGTGTAAATTCACATTTTGTCGTAAGTTTTTTTTAAAACAAGTCGGTTCATATATTAAAAGTTTTTTTACTTATTTTTATATACGTGTATTAATTAACTTGAGAATAACATTTATTTTCATATTTATTGCAATTCCAGTTATTCAATAAAAATTTCAGTTATTATCCATTATTGTTTCTTTCATTTAGAGTTAATAGTCATTTTCGTTCCTGAGGTTTGGGCACTTTTGCCACTTCCATTCAACAAAGGGTTTTTTTTTTTTTTTTTTTTTTTTTTTTGCAACTGGACCCTCGAGGGTTGCCATTTCTTATCATTTCATCCATTTCGTTAACTCCGTCCAACAGTTCTGTTATTTTTTTAGAAAAAGACCAAAGTGCCCTTATTTATAAAATACATAATAACTATTTAAAAAACTAAAAAAATTACCTTATAAAATCGATAAAAAAATAATAAGATATAAAAATATAACTCCCCTCCCTATACCCCCACCACCACCCTCCCTGTCTCTGTCTCCCTCTCTCTCTCCCTCCCTCCCCCTCTCTCACTCTCTCTCCCACCCTCTCCCACTCTCTCTTGCTCTCACTCTCCCCCCCCCCCCCTCTTTCTCCCTCTCTTTCTCCCTCCCTCTCTCCATCTCGCTCCCTCTCTCTCTCTCCCTCCCTCCATCCCTCTCTCTCTCCCCCCTCCCTCCCCCTCTCTCTATCCCTCCCTCTCTCTTTCTCCCCCTCTATCCCCCTTTCTCTTTCCCTCACTCTCTCTCTCTCCCTCTCTCTCCTTCTCTCTCTACCTCCCTCTCTCTCTCCCCCTCTTTCCCTCCCTCTCTCTCTCCCCCCTCTCTGTTTTTGCATACACCACACCCACCACTATTCGCCACTTCTTGCAGCCAACCACCCAACCACATCTAGCTTCTCTTTTCACATATTTCTTTCCCTATTCTCCAAATCTAACACCGGTGATCACCATCCAGGGAATCGATAAACCGACGACTATATTTGGCAAAAAGAAACCAACGACCATCCTCGCATATGCAAAAAGAATCCGGCCACAAGTACCCCCATCACCCCAATTTCCTGGCACCAAAATTTTCAAATTCAAAAGAAAATTAACCACAAAGATTGTTAGAGGAATCATAGACTCGGTTGCCAAGATACTAAATACCATCGATCTACAAATTATCATTATGTAGAGAAATGGTCAAATGGACCCAGCTTCCTACATTGTTTATGGGTAACAAGGAATATTCGGAAGCTTTGACCCTCCTTTCGGGTTTGGTCAAAGAGGTGCGAAGACTAGATGACAAATAACTTCTTGTTGATATCAATTTACTATAAGGTAAATTGCACTTGATGGTATGGGGGTGTGGGTCTGAAAACCCCCAACCCCTTCTCTCTCTAATCGAAGATAACAATGAGGCGGTTGTGTGGTTGTAATAGTATCCAATGATGGACATTGTTAGTGGTGGTTGAGGATTCGGGTTAGAATTTGGGTGTGGAGAAGTTGGGTTTCAGGTTATGCTGAATGAAAAAATACAATTAAATTAAAACAGATAAAATTGGTAAAATGTCTAAAATGTCCCTTAATTTAACGCTAAAAACAAACGGAGTTAGCCATTTTGGATGGATGTGGCAAAATGCCCAAACCTCAGGAACGAAAATGGCTTTGAGTAAATTACTATTTGCGTCCTTGTGTTTTGGTGGTTTTAACTAGTTGAATCCAAATTCAAAATGTTTAACTATCTGATCACCTGGTTTTTCAATGGTGATGGGTATACCGAACGGTGTGGGTGCAGCGAAGGGTGTGCAGGAGTTGGTGGTGTAGAGATGTGGCCAGAGGGGTGATATTGTTACTAGGGTTTCAAGCGATGGTGGGGTAACAGAGCAGGGGCTCGTAGCAGTGGCATCCGGTGAGGTCCGATAAGCCTTCTTCCCGATCTCTAAAGATCTAGCGATGGTGGGTAACGGTGGTTAAGTATGGGGTGGTGTGGAGTTGTGATGGTGCACTGGTGTAATGGGGGGTGTGGAGGTGTGGTGGTGTAGTGGGGGTGGTCAAAGGTGCAGTGGCGATGGTTAAAATGGGGATTAGTGGTGGAGGGGAGGTGGTTGTGTAATGGTTTAGAAGAGGAAGAAAAAGATATAGATAGTAGGTGTGTGTTTGTATAATATATATAATAGGTAAAAATATTATTTAAGTACTTTATGCATCAAATGCTTGTACCTTAGGTGTAAATGACTGTATTTGTGAAAACCGGCAACTTCGGACCTATACTGATGAGGTTTTTAATTTTAAAACGACGGTTTAGTATTATCATTGTCATTTATTATAAAGTTTCGGAAGCTTACGATTCGTTTAAATAAAGGAAACCGCGACCAGAGTAATTAACGCGATTTTAACGCGTGTTTAAATTTCACGTGTCATATAGCGAAAATAATATTTAAAGTGCTCGGTTTGGTTGCGTTTTAAAAATCGAACAAAACCGACTAAGTTTTATTATTACGTAATGTACCCTGAGCAACCGAGCGAAATATGTTTAAAGCGGGTTCGACACGCGGTATACTGCACCTACACCTAACCCTAACTATAAAAGGCATTATCTTCTTCCTCATTTCATTTTGTTGTGCAGCCACAAACCCTAACCCGCCTCTCTCTCTCTACTCTCACTCTAAAACCGGGTTCCCTCTCCCTCTCTAAACACTCTCTCTCACCCAATCGTCCCTCTCTCCTCCTTCTTTGGCAGCGGCCACCACACACCTTAGTGGTGGCAGCGCAACGGTTTAACTCCGGAAACGAGCAGCAGTGGCGGCGGGGTGATACGAGCAGAAACGAGATTGATGATGGTTGTGGTGACGGGGTAAAGTGGTGGTCCGATATGTGGTAGGTGTTCGGGTTTTGTTTTGCTGGTTACAGGTCCGATTGAAGAGGGGGTTGTTGTAGCCGACGGTGGCTCGTGGTGGTCATGGTGTCAATGGTTACGGTCGGATCCGGGGGGTTTGGGTTCTTGGTGGTGACCAGGTTCGTGGTCTGAGTTTTGGGTTTTAGTCAGGTGGTTCAAGGCGGCAGGGGTTCGGTAGGGTTGGGACGATGGTGGCTCCCGGTTGGTGGTTGTAGTTCTACTCAAATGGTGGTCCGATTATGGTGAGCAGCCGGTTTTGGGACTGGTTCGAGTCTTGACTCGGATGGGTTTGGTTCAGGATCGTGTGGGGTTCGGGTCAGGTTTTGGTTACGGTTTAGGTTGGTCCGGTTCGTGTCTGGAAGCAGAGTCGGGTCAGATTCAGGTCCAGTTCGGGTTTCAGTCGCGGTTGCGGTCAGTTCGGTCAGATCTGGTAACGTGCAGTCTTCGGCTTGGTGTAAAGCTTGGTATACTTAAATCCGTATTCGTTATTAGTATAAGTGTTGTATATTTACAAATATTAAGTATTTGTAAATATTATGTATTTATGAATATTATATATTTATAAATATATTGATTCAAACGAAATAGTTTCGACTCGTGAACGAACAGAATAATAATAAACGGTAACTATATAAACGAACGATTTGGTAAACGATTAACTTGACGTGACTTATGGTTTCGAACCCGGACTAAATATAATTGGACTATATTGTCGGACTATATTATTTATATATATATATATATATTGGTATATATATATATTTATAGGATCAAGTATAGATAGATGTCGAAACGTATAGTCTCGTGAATCGGAGTCTTGGATAAAAGGATTTGCTAACTTATGTTTGAAAGATGGTTTTGGGGAAAATTGTAGACAACGGGTGTTGTCTGGTTGGTACAAAAACAGAGGAAACTCTGCCCGAATTTTTATAAAATCAAAGAGTAACGAACTGCTATTTCTATAAATAAGTTTCCCTAAGTGTTTTGGACAAGTACATTTTATACAAATTGAAATACTTTTAAAGACGAGCTATTTGTAGCAATAAAGATGGTTTTCAAACAATATTTGAGATAAAGTAACAATTGTTATTAATCGGTTTTAATAACTAAACGTGTATTTCTTTAAAGTACATTTTTCCTAAGGGTAATTATATTGGACACACATTTATACGGATTACGAGATGAGATAGGATTCAGGACAATTATACGTTTCAGGGTGTTAGTCCAATCTGGTTACATACAAATAGTGACAAATGTGGAACTTGGGTACTATGTTGTGTGTAACACGAGAATTAGGATGAGTCATGTTCGGTTCGTCGAGTTGAAACGTTTTGAGACTCGTGTTGGTACACACGAGTCTAGACAGTCAGGTAGACTGTCTTTTAAGCGGTTAATAAGCTAGGCTTATGTGTGATAGACTGTTAAGGTGTCCTTTGTTGGTAACTAGGGCACGAGGAAGTCGGTCGAGGTTTCAGGCTTTGTTTGCTAGCTTAGCATGGACATTAAGGTGAGTTCATGACCCCACTCTTTACTGTTTTATCAATGTTTTCGGGGTGGAAGACATGCTTCTGTTATGAAAAACTGAGGAACTTAAAGCGAAACAAAGTTTTGGAAAATGAAACGGGTTGCGTGAGTTTACGGCCCCACTTTACTTGGTTTTCACTTTTGGGGGAGAAAACATGTGTTAAACAACTATTTGGTAACAACTGTCATACTATGGGTTTTCAAACGGTTTACTATACGATCTTTTGGAAGTCCCGGGGGGAAACCATGAATGTGCTGGTTTGCACAACGGGGAAATGTGAATAGCGCTATTGGGAGTGACCAACCCCACTCGTCGGCTTGGAGGGCCGGGCGGGTGCATATTGTCTCAAACAGGAACATGTTTACTATTCGGGCACAACAACTGGTATGCGAGTTAGTAATGGTTTTCCAATCGTAGTAGTAATGGAACATGCGCCTAGCTAGCGTACTTTGGTTTACATTTTACATAGTATGGACAGGGTGAACATGGTAACACTTTTGGAACTTGGTAATGTTTGATAACATTTTGCAAAACTTATGAACTCACCAACTTTATGTTGACTTTTTAAGTATGTCTTTCAGGTTTAAACTATGGTAACGGCACGGTTGGAGTAGGTGGCAGTTGGGACCGGGGATCCTAGAGGGTTAGAATTGGCGTTCAGGGAACCAGAGTCTTAGATGCATCTTTCCGCTGCGTTGGCAAAGGCACCAAACGTCACAACCGACCAGGGGAAAAGTCGGGGTGTAACAGTTTGGTATCAGAGCCATAGGTTTTAGCGAATTAGGTGTCTGGGTAGATATCTAGGCTTTAACCTGAGTTTGTTTTGAAGTAGGGACCAAAATTTCTAAGACGTAATATTTAGCATGAACGCCTAGGAACTGAAATTCCAACCGTTGCCAAGTGTGTTACATGACTTGTGTACTTCACGGGTGACTGGTGAGTCATCGCATTAGATATCAGAGTGGTTATTCACATAGAGTAGCTGAGTCATTGTTTCTTGGTATGAGAAACAATTTACTTGTTTATATACTGTGTGTATTTATGTAAAGTATATATAGTACGTATCGCCAATGGTTGTCGACTCAATCTTGGACGTATTGGGAACGCACACATGTGTCACGTTTGTTGGACGAGTTTCGCCAATGATGTTGCGAAGCTGGAATGCAGTCGGGAGAAGCGCTCGGAAAGGTGGCGCACACGACAAACATTATATTATGTGATATATACGTGCTATTATGTAAATGTGACGATTGTTTGTGATACAACTCATGATGGAGGTTAATAGGATGATCTTGTGAGGTAAATTTTCGATAACGTAGGCGTCACGTTATCGCAAATCTACAGGCACTTGGTAGTTCTAAGAATTTCTATCGTGAGGGTATCTATATTGTTATGTGTTGTTGTAAATATTTATATTTATATATATATAAATAATGGATAAGTGTTGATCATTCTTTTGTTGTTGCGGACGTGATTGCCAATTCTCCCCTGTTCGTGTCATTTGTGACTTCGCTTTTCTTGAACCAGTTTAAGATCTTGATGATCTTGTTCCTTGAACTTCTAAGGTTCCTGTTTTAGAACCTAGTTATATCTTTTGGGTATGATTCACTTCTCTCTCCTTTTGTGTTTGTGGCCTTCAACATTCAATCGTAAAGGAATCTAATTTTTTTGTTGATTCCTTATTCTTTTCACAGAACTAGACACGTCTTTTGTACACACGTGTCAACTATTGTATGCTTGGATTCTTTAAACTTGTGAAGGTCCATTGTAGGGCTTCACATCGAACAACCGTTTCATTTATGATTTGTTTATCATTACGTTGCTCGTAATGCTTGTTTTCTAGTCTTGATATGTCAGGCCGTTGTGGGCAATGAATCTTTTGATACTTCGTCGAGGAGTTTCTTTAGAGTCGACACTTCAGTTAAATCGAATTGTTGGAATTTGATACAGCACCTTGTGGTGAACATTCATTCGACTAGTGATAGTGGATGGTTTTATTTGGCTTGCCTCATTTTCATCAGTTTGTTTGTTATTGTCTTAAATCGAGACACGCCTTACGGTGTGTAATGAAAGGTTGGCGTACTAGTTGCTTCGTTTTGATGTTGTTGTAGGCATGGATTAGTTGTCTTTGTATCTCGCTGAGATTGTTTGCAACGACAAGGTTATTCGGATTCCTCTCCCTGATGGAGAATTTCTTTCTGTGTACGGTATCAAGAGCGGTGCTCCGCTAAGTCTCATCTCCAGCATGAAAGCCCTTAAGTATCTTCGGAAGGGTTATTCGGCCGTTTTGGCACTCCTATCTGTTTCCTCTACTAACGAGAAGGAGATCGACGATATCTCTGTTGTACGCGAGTTTCCTGATGTTTTTCCTGATGATTTATCTGGTCTTCCTCCCCATCGTCAGGTTGAGTTCAGTATTGATCTTGTACCGGGCGCTGCTCCTATTGCTCGGGCCCCCTACCGTCTTGCACCTCCCGAGATGCAGGAATTGTCTAGTCAGTTGCAGGAACTCTTGGACAAGGGTTTCATCAGACCAAGTTCTTCCCGTTGGGGAGCCCCGATTCTGTTCGTCAAGAAGAAGGATGGAAGTTTTCGATTGTGTGTGGATTACAGAGAGTTGAACAAGTTAACCATCAAGAACCGTTATCCTCTTCCCCGTATTGATGATCTATTCGATCAACTCCAGGGTTCTAGCTACTACTCTTAGATTGATTTAAGGTCCGGTTATCACCAGTTACGCGTAAGGGAAGCTGACGTTGCAAAGACTGCCTTTCGGACACGTTATGGCCATTTTGAGATCTTGGTCATGCCTTTTGGTCTCACTAACGCACCGGCGGTTTTCATGGATTTGATGAACCGCGTTTGCAAACCGTATCTTGACAAGTTCGTCATCGTGTTTATTGATGACATCCTGATTTACTCCAAGAACAAGGCCGAACACGAGGAACACCTGCGTTTGGTTTTGGAACTTTTGCGACGGGAACAACTTTACGCTAAGTTTTCAAAGTGTGACTTTTGGTTACGCGAAGTTCAATTCCTAGGACATGTGGTTAATGAACTAGGAATTCATGTCGATCCAGCTAAGATCGAAGCGATCAAGGACTGGGAAGCACCAAAGACGCCAACTGAGGTGCGGCAAATCCTAGGCCTTGCGGGCTATTATCGTCGTTTCATTAAGGGGTTTTCGAAGATCGCTCAACCCCTCACCACTCTTACTCAGAAGGATAGAAAATTCGACTGGGGTGAACCACAAGAGTCAGCATTCCGAGAACTGAAGTCTAAACTTTGTTCTGCTCCTATTCTGTCCTTGCCTGAAGGCACTGATGATTTCGTGTTTACTGTGATGCTTCTATTCGTGGTCTCGGTTGCGTGTTGATGCAACGCGAGAAAGTAATTGCATATGCTTCTCGTCAACTCAAGGTGCACGAGAGGAACTACACCACCCATGACTTGGAGTTGGGTGCAGTGGTATTCGCGTTGAAAATTTGGAGACATTACTTGTACGGTACCAAATGCACCATCTACACCGATCACAAGAGTCTCGAGCATATTTTCGACCAACAACACCTGAACATACGACAACGTCGCTGGGTTGAACTCCTGAATGACTATGATTGCGCCATTAAGTACCATCCTGGCAAGGCGAATGTGGTGGCAGACGCTTTGAGCAGGAAGGAATCAACAAACCCTCGTCGCGTTCGGGCGTTGCAGCTTACCATTCATTCCTCTCTACCTGACCAACTCCGTTCTGCTCAGTTAGAAGCTTTGAAGGAGGAAAACCTTAAAGCTGAGACTATGCACGGTGCCGACAAGCACCTCGAGCGAAGGCCTGATGGCCTGCACTACTTCGCAGAACGCATATGGGTTCCTTTATTCGGGGGACTTCGGGAGCTTGTCTTAGATGAGGCTCACAAATCCCGGTATTCCATTCATCCTGGTTCGGATAAGATGTACCAAGATTTAAAGGTGCTCTATTGGTGGCCAAACATGAGGTCGGATATAGCCTTATACGTGAGAAAATGCTTGACCTGTGCTAAGGTCAAGGTGGAATACCAGAAACCGTCGGGTCTCTTGCAACAACCTGAAATTCCAGAGTGGAAATGGGAACGGATTACGATGGACTTTGTCACGAAACTACCTAAGACACCGAGCGGGTGTGATAAGATATGGGTGATTGTTGATCGGTTGACGAAATCAGCCCATTTTCTCGCCATTAAGGAGACCGACACCATGGATCGTTTGGCTCGTCTTTATCTGAAGGAAGTTGTTTCTAAGCACGGGGTGCCGGTTTCTATTATTTCGGATCGTGACTCTCACTTTACTTCTCACTTCTGGAAGTCTTTGCACAAGGCTTTGGGTACCCAGCTAGACATGAGTACAGCTTATCACCCACAGACTGACGGTCAGAGTGAACGCACGATTCAAACCTTAGAAGACATGCTTCGGGCATGTGTGATCGATTTTGGCAAAAGTTGGGAAGCTCACCTACCGTTAGTAGAATTCTCTTACAACAACAGTTACCACACGAGCATCAAGGCAGCTCCGTTCGAAGCACTGTACGGGCGGAAATGCCGGTCCCCTCCTTGTTGGGCTGAGGTGGGTGAGAGTCAACTCACTGGGCTTGAGCTAGTGTACGAAACTTCGGAAAAGATCGTACAGATTCGTAACCGGTTGGCAGCGGCACGGGATCGGCAAAAGAGTTATGCCGATCAGCGTCGCAGGCCATTAGAATTCCAAGTTGATGACAAAGTACTTCTGAAAGTTTCGCCGTGGAAGGGCGTCATACGCTTTGGGAAGCGTGGCAAACTTAACCCTCGGTATGTCGGACCATTTACGATCCTGGAACGGATTGGACCGGTGGCATATCGACTTGATTTACCGACGGAGCTCGGCAACGTACATAACGTCTTCCATGTGTCTAACTTAAAGAAGTGTCTGGCTGACGAGCCTCTTATTGTTCCACTGGAAGAGATCAAGGTTGATGATCGTCTTCGGATTGTGGAGGAACCTATTGAGATTCTTGATTACAAGATTCGTAGCCTACGTCATAGCAAAATTCGCATTGTTAAGGTTCGCTGGAACTCGAACCGGGGACCACTGCAGCTGAATGAATCTCGGGGCGAGATTCCTTTTTAACGTGGGGATGATGTGACAACTCGGGTAAATCTCTCTCTTGGTTTCTATCTTTTGTTTGTTTCTTTTGTTACTCCTTTTGGTACTTGTGCAATTTTCGGGACGAAAATTCTTTTAACGTGGGGAGAATGTGACAACCGGCAACTTCGGACCTATACTGATGAGGTTTTTATTATTAAAACGACGGTTTAGTATTATCATTGTCATTTATTATAAAGTTTCGGAAGCTTACGATTCGTTTAAATAAAGGAAACCGCGACCAGAGTAATTAACGCGATTTTAACGCGTGTTTAAATTTCACGTGTCATATAGCGAAAATAATATTTAAAGTGCTCGGTTTGGTTGCGTTTTAAAAATCGAACAAAACCGACTAAGTTTTATTATTACGTAATGTACCCTGAGCAACCGAGCGAAATATGTTTAAAGCGGGTTCGACACGCGGTATACTGCACCTACACCTAACCCTAACTATAAAAGGCATTATCTTCTTCCTCATTTCATTTTGTTGTGCAGCCACAAACCCTAACCCGCCTCTCTCTCTCTACTCTCACTCTAAAACCGGGTTCCCTCTCCCTCTCTAAACACTCTCTCTCACCCAATCGTCCCTCTCTCCTCCTTCTTTGGCAGCGGCCACCACACACCTTAGTGGTGGCGGCGCAACGGTTTAACTCCGGAAACGAGCAGCAGTGGCGGTGGGGTGATACGAGCAGAAACGAGATTGATGATGGTTGTGGTGACGGGGTAAAGTGGTGGTCCGATATGTGGTAGGTGTTCGGGTTTTGTTTTGCTGGTTACAGGTCCGATTGAAGAGGGGGTTGTTGTAGCCGACGGTGGCTCGTGGTGGTCATGGTGTCAATGGTTACGGTCGGATCCGGGGGGTTTGGGTTCTTGGTGGTGACCAGGTTCGTGGTCTGAGTTTTGGGTTTTAGTCAGGTGGTTCAAGGCGGCAGGGGTTCGGTAGGGTTGGGACGATGGTGGCTCCCGGTTGGTGGTTGTAGTTCTACTCAAATGGTGGTCCGATTATGGTGAGCAGCCGGTTTTGGGACTGGTTCGAGTCTTGACTCGGATGGGTTTGGTTCAGGATCGTGTGGGGTTCGGGTCAGGTTTTGGTTACGGTTTAGGTTGGTCCGGTTCGTGTCTGGAAGCAGAGTCGGGTCAGATTCAGGTCCAGTTCGGGTTTCAGTCGCGGTTGCGGTCGGTTCGGTCAGATCCGGTCAACGTGCAGTCTTCGGCTTGGTGTAAAGCTTGGTATACTTAAATCCGTATTCGTTATTAGTATAAGTGTTGTATATTTACAAATATTAAGTATTTGTAAATATTATGTATTTATGAATATTATATATTTATAAATATATTGATTCAAACGAAATAGTTTCGACTCGTGAACGAACCGAATAATAATAAACGGTAACTATATAAACGAACGATTTGGTAAACGATTAACTTGACGTGACTTATGGTTTCGAACCCGGACTAAATATAATTGGACTATATTGTCGGACTATATTATATATATATATATATATATATATATATATATAGGGGAAGTATATATGAAAAACCCATATTAGATGAAAAACTCCAAGAAACCCATTGAGTGGACCATATTCATCCACATCAACAAGCCAAGATTTCATAATATTATATTAAGAAGGGTAACATAGTCATTTACACTACCCCCTTCTCTCTCTCCATATATATATATGTTTTCCCTCCTCTCTCTCTTCATTTTTTTTTTCAAATTCAAAGCAATCATCTCTCTACCTTCCTCTCTCTCTCTCTCTCTAGAACCACCACCACCACAACAACCACCACAGCCACCACCTCCGACCATCATCTCACCCTCTCTTTAGAACCACCACCACCACCATGACCGGTCTCCTCCACTGAAACCACCACCACAACCCGTCTCCTCCTCCACTGAAACCATCACCACCAACATGACTCGTCAGAAATTAAAGGGGTTTTTAAAGCCTTCAAGCTCTTCTCCAGATCTGCAAGTAATCTCATCTCTATGTATAAACTTTTCATGAAAGTAATATTATTATTATTATTATTATTATTATTATTATTATTATTATTATTATTATTATGTTGGATGGTTTGGAAGTTCTTTATCGCTGAATGTTCTCGTTTTCTTAATGTTTTGTGTTGATCCCACTACAAGCTCACGAGACAAGTTTCTGGTGGTTTTGTATCATGCTATATTAACTAATATTATTATTTATACTATATATGATACTATTATTCTCCCACTGTTTTTTTTATTTTGTACTATTATTATTATTATTATTATAAAAGTTAAAAACGATTTCCATTCTTGAAATACAACGATTTGGATGAATGTGTAAAGAAACTGTGATATTGTTAAACAAAAAAAGATACATCGATTTTCCATTCTTGAAATACGAAATTTGTTAAAACGAAAAAAAGAAAATTATGTTTTGATGCATACACTAGATATTAGTACAACTGATAAAGTTCTTCAAAAAATTGGGTTTTGTTAGAATAATAATAATAGTAGTTTTGGGGATAGTTTTTGTTCGCATACCAAGTGTTCGATCAAATGCTTGAATGAAAAAAAAACTTATGTTAACGTTTTTTTATTATTATTATTTTGTTTATGTTAGATTTTTATTAGATTGAGGACATGAGGTTGACAGATCACATGTGATTGATGAATAATTTTGTAGTTTTTTTTATGTTAGTATATGCTAACACATGTTATCTGTTCCAGTGTCGGTTTTCACGAGTAGGCTATTTGAACAAGGCGGCGTTGGTGATTTGGCTGTGGTAAGTGATGTAATTGATGAATAAATGTGTAATCTTTTTATGTTACTATATGCTAACACATATTAGTCATGCCCATTATATGTTTGAGGATCCCAACTAACATATGTATCTGTTACAGTGTTGGTTTTCACATGCTAGTATATACCCAACTAACACATGCTAGTATATACCCAACTAACATTTAGTGATGCTCACACACGTTAGTGATGCTAACACATGCTAGTATATACCCAACTAACAGTTGTTAGGGTCCATATGACGTGCGCTATTTTCAGTAAAACATATGTTTTAGAATATGCTAACACATGCTACTAATGTCTTTTATCATATTATATATTTCATGAATATGAGGATAATTTTTGGTATATGGATTTGGATTGATTATGATTTGATTTTTTAAATTTATTATTGTTGGATTTCAAACCCTATTAATCGTATTTTAGTAGTTGTATTAACATAGTTGTAAAAATCGCGTTTAGTGTTGTTTATACACATGTTTGAGTATTATACACTTGGCACTTCAAATTGAGTACGATACACATGGCATTGCAGATTTGGTATTGCTTATACACATGTTAGTGATGCTAACACATGCTAATATATACCTAACTAACAGGTGGTAGGGTTCATATGACATACGTAATATATGCCTAACTAACGTGTGTTAGGGTTCATATGACATACGTTATTTCAGTAAAACATATGTTTTTAGAATACACTACACATGTTAGTGATGTCTCATTATATGTTTCGGAGAGCCCAACTAACACGTGTTATCTTTTTTTGTAGGTGAAGAGATGTTTTCTGTTAAAGATGAAGATGGGTATCAAGAACGAAGCATAGCTAGATCTTTTTTATGTTGTTATGATAGTTTCTTATCATTCACAAATAATTATGTATGTATGAAAACTTTTTTGATACATTTTTAGTATTGATTGTAATGATCGTTTTTATAATTTATTAAATAAATACACATTTTTATGTGATCTTTTATTATGTTCTTTTAGTATATGTCTGGTAACACATGTTAGCGATGTCTCACATGAGGTCAGAATTTTGCATTACAACACTAACGTATGTTAATTTTTCGTGCTGGAGAAAGTGCCATAAAGTAGGAGAGAGGTGACTTGACAAGTGTCAAATCAACCTTTTTAAACCTAAGATTCAGAAAATTGCTCAATGACTCATTTGCCCTTGATCTCATTACAACCACACAAAAGGCAAGTGGCTTCTATTATTATAAACAATTAATTAAGGACCATTGATCAAGTTTGATCAATGGTCACCATAGAGTTTAAAGGGTTTTTCATGAAGATGAGGTTTCCCCTTAATCCATCCCCTATATATATATATATATTGGTATATATATATATTTATAGGATCAAGTATAGATAGATGTCGAAACGTATAGTCTCGTGAATCGGAGTCTTGGATAAAAGGATTTGCTAACTTATGTTTGAAAGATGGTTTTGGGGAAAATTGTAGACAACGGGTGTTGTCTGGTTGGTACAAAAACAGAGGAAACTCTGCCCGAATTTTTATAAAATCAAAGAGTAACGAACTGCTATTTCTATAAATAAGTTTCCCTAAGTGTTTTGGACAAGTACATTTTATACAAATTGAAATACTTTTAAAGACGAGCTATTTGTTGCAATAAAGATGGTTTTCAAACAATATTTGAGATAAAGTAACAATTGTTATTAATCGGTTTTAATAACTAAACGTGTATTTCTTTAAAGTACATTTTTCCTAAGGGTAATTATATTGGACACACATTTATACGGATTACGAGATGAGATAGGATTCAGGACAATTATACGTTTCAGGGTGTTAGTCCAATCTGGTTACATACAAATAGTGACAAATGTGGAACTTGGGTACTATGTTGTGTGTAACACGAGAATTAGGATGAGTCATGTTCGGTTCGTCGAGTTGAAACGTTTTGAGACTCGTGTTGGTACACACGAGTCTAGACAGTCAGGTAGACTGTCTTTTAAGCGGTTAATAAGCTAGGCTTATGTGTGATAGACTGTTAAGGTGTCTTTTGTTGGTAACTAGGGCACGAGGAAGTCGGTCGAGGTTTCAGGCTTTGTTTGCTAGCTTAGCATGGACATTAAGGTGAGTTCATGACCCCACTCTTTACTGTTTTATCAATGTTTTCGGGGTGGAAGACATGCTTCTGTTATGAAAAACTGAGGAACTTAAAGCGAAACAAAGTTTTGGAAAATGAAACGGGTTGCGTGAGTTTACGGCCCCACTTTACTTGGTTTTCACTTTTGGGGGAGAAAACATGTGTTAAACAACTATTTGGTAACAACTGTCATACTATGGGTTTTCAAACGGTTTACTATACGATCTTTTGGAAGTCCCGGGGGGAAACCATGAATGTGCTGGTTTGCACAACGGGGAAATGTGAATAGCGCTATTGGGAGTGACCAACCCCACTCGTCGGCTTGGAGGGCCGGGCGGGTGCATATTGTCTCAAACAGGAACAGGTTTACTATTCGGGCACAACAACTGGTATGCGAGTTAGTAATGGTTTTCCAATCGTAGTAGTAATGGAACATGCGCCTAGCTAGCGTACTTTGGTTTACATTTTACATAGTATGGACAGGAAGAACATGGTAACACTTTTGGAACTTGGTAATGTTTGATAACATTTTGCAAAACTTATGAACTCACCAACTTTATGTTGACTTTTTAAGTATGTCTTTCAGGTTTAAACTATGGTAACGGCACGGTTGGAGTAGGTGGCAGTAGGGACCGGGGATCCTAGAGGGTTAGAATTGGCGTTCAGGGAACCAGAGTCTTAGATGCAGCTTTCCGCTGCGTTGGCAAAGGCACCAAACGTCACAACCGACCAGGGGAAAAGTCGGGGTGTGACACTATTGCTCTTGTACTTAACTAATATATTGGATGACGTTAGTGAATTGGATGTAAATAGTTGCAATTTGAAAAAACCAGGTGCTCAGATAGTTAAACTTTTGAATTTAGAGTCAACTAGTTAAAACCACCAAAAATACATGGACGTAAATAGTAATTTACTCAATTTTTTGTTTATTTGCAATAAAACTTCAAACAATATCCATCTCCACTACATATATTGTTTTCATTATTTATTTAATCCAATTTATTCAATATATTTGGTGGTGTGTAAATAATTTCAATTCATATTCAAAATCTCATCCTCAATGTTTATTTATTATATATTATAAATAAGTTTACTTTTTAATTAAATAAGAAATTGTTCAATTAAAACATTTATTACTAAATATATCTATTACATAATACAATTAATATTTTCTAATTTATTAAAATGTTTAAATTTCATAAATTTATTTAAAAGTTTTGTAAAATATAGATGATAATGTGGGCTTTAAGATTTGATTTATTTTAAGATTTACATTTTCTGTTTATACCACTACACGTTTTTAAACTCGAATTTGCGGTCAGATTATTAACAAATGAAACCCCGTTTAATAAATTACACTAAATCAAATCCTTACCGATTCATTGAGATTTCTATAAATTGAACCTATACCCAAATACATAACCTAATCGCTATTCATTTCCCTCACACAATTGTAACAAGAACACATATTTGTTCGACTGAAGCACGGTTTTGTCTTAGCCATTTTTACCTTTCTGGAATCAAACGCAACCCGTAAGTGTCATTTGCTCTTACCTTATTGATCATTTTTGTGTGTTTGTTAGAGTCGTAATTTTAGCTTATAACATCGTTTAAGGCTTTGATTGATCAGGTTTGGAGGCTATGGTTATGAAGGTTTTGATTTAGGAAATTGCGTATACTTAGTTATCAATTATCTTTTTTTTTTGGAATTGAAATTGTTCTTAGGATATAGTCTAGTGGTAGACTATAATTATGAAAGACTATGATCCAGTCTGTAGCCAGGGTTCCAGTCCCATCCCTTTAGTCTTTTTTTCCCATCTTTTATATAAATTTTACTAAAAAACATGTAAATAATAATAAGACCATTTAAATAAGTTATAATCTCATATTAATTAGATTATTAAAATATCAAAATTCAACATCTTCATTTCTTTGTTGAAAATAAAAATTAGTTATTTTATATTTTTAATTGAATTCAATCAATAATTTATGAAACAAACATTAAAAAAAATCAACTTTAGTTATTTTAATTTTGGAAAATTTATGAAAACTTTATTTTTATTCATGAATTATATCCTAATTTATTTTCCAATAATAATATATATTTATTATCTAATTTTTCTAATTCATTATTTAATTATTAATTAATCTATATTACAGAGAATAAAACAAAAACTAACTTATAAAATTTTTTTTCAACTTTTAAATCATTAATTATTATTTTCCTTAAAAAATATTTTTTTATCATTTTAGTACATATTTAATATATTTATAGCATTTTTAATCATTTAAAATTTTTATTTAATATTTGTCTAACTTTTTAAAATTATGTATTTATAGTAGAATATTATAATTCAAAAAACTTTAATTTATTTCATTTACTTATTTATTTAAATATCGTTTGCATTTAATATTATTTAATTACATTATTACAATCTTTTAAATTCCAAAAAATTAATAGGTTATTTTAATTCTGATTTTATGTAATTAGATCAAAATATAATTTATTATTTTTATAAAAGTTAAGTCTATTTAAATTTTAGAAATAACTTATATTTTTTATATCTTTTAATCTTATTATTATTTCAATTTATTCAACAATTTAATTATTCAATTAAATTAGAATGATAATATTTTATTAATTATTTACATTTAAAATCTATGTTTATTATTTAGTAATTTCTTAGAATTTATTTTTTTCATTGTCGCTTCAATATTTTTTATTATTTAATTTTAATTGAATCACATTACAAAAACCCTAGTATCCCAATTAAGTCTAGCAACCATAAGTGCCTAAACCTAGAAACCCTAGATTCTTAACTCCAACTATTCATAGCCTTTGCATCTTCAATTTATGCTGAATTTCTTGGGATTTGATTTGCCTTCAAAACACCAATGCTTTGCTTTTAATCTGCTTAGCAAACGATGAGTATTTACTTATCCCTTTTTCATATTTTACACTTTTAGGACGAAACTTGTGCCCTTATACAAATACACTTACATTTGCCGTTACACTTTTACAAATACAATTCATAAATGTGCGATACTAATTCATTTGTTATGTGTTTAAACATTCATACCTAAGTTACAATTGTACTTAGCAAAATCATTAACTTAGCTAGCCGATAATGAAAATATAATTTAAATATCTTGATTTTGTTAAGTTTTAAAAAGCGAACATGGATCGAGTAAACATCTTTAAAACAATGGATCAAGTACTAAAGTGCAATATCAAACCGAAAGCTATTGGGAATTGACTTCTACAACTCCGGTATCTTTCTCCTCCTCCAAAAACTCCAATTCAACCTCTCAAAACCGTAGGTGTTGTTTTATGCTCGCTTTTAGGTTTTATTAATAATCCTACGGGCTTAAGTGACATAATTTGACCAAAACACAACTAGTTTTGACTTGGCACCTCCTCGCATACCACGGGGAGATTATGGATGTTGGTCGTAGTACACGACGTGTGGAAATTCATCATGTGCTAACCCTGCTAATGGGTTGGGTCTTCTTTGTTAATTTGAATTTTATTATTCAATGGCCCAAATCCATTCAATCTTGGCAAAACTTCATCATTTACAATCCAATCTTTAGCCCGGTGTTCAAAACATGATAACTATTCTACAATGAAATATCCTTTTCACTGAACACAGAATACGATACAATGCAAATAAAGAAATACATAAAATGACTCAAATACATGAAAACCTATAAAATTACTAAATGAACAAATATATACAATAAACCACTAAAAATACTAAAAAACAACTGAAGCACTAAGGAAAAACATGTCATCAGCCACCTAAAGTCCATGTGTTGAAGCATATTGTGGTGTAAGATATGCCGATGCACGTTTTGGTAAGGATGATGTTGGGTCATCTGATAATTAGTCATAGCTAAATATGTACATGCATTTAACTCTACTAATAAATTATGTTAGCATATACTTTCAAGCAAAGCATCAGAAACCAGAATTTTATTATTATTATTATTATTATTATTATTATTATTATTATTATTATTATTATTATTATTATTATTACCATTTTGTATATTTCAATTAATGTTATGATTAATTTAACTACTCAACTTATGTTTTAGTACTAAACTTTAATGTTTTATAATGTTATATCAAAATATACCATATAAGTTGATGTTTAAGAAGTATACTAGTAACAAATTAGCTTGTTTGTGTGATATGGCACAAATTATACCATATTTATTATGTATATTCACCCACATATTTGATATCTTTGGATGCATTTTCGCCAAATATGATGCTTATAGTTTCCTTTGTGAAACTATGGTGACAATTGATATCGAAGACAAACAAATCATAAATAAAATAAAAGCTCCAAATATTGCCAAGCATGACCGTGCATTACGATGCATGCTTGTGCTCCCCAAAGATGGCCGTAGAACCAAGTCTCTAGGCGAAGCACAGTCGTGCCTGACAATATGTATGGGCCATGCCGACAAAACCATTAACATACTCATGTAAATGAGTATATGCACACATGTCCTTACGAGGTCTGAAAAAAGTAGAAATACATAAAGAAATAGGAAGTCGTGGCATGTGTGTTTAGTTAAAATTTTCCATGTAAATGGAGAGCCCATCTCCTCATTTCTAGCATTCACCAACACCACAACACACTCATTTCTCAAGTTCCATCTTGGGGACGAATTCCCATCTCGTTCTACCACCAAGCAAGGTAATCTACTTAGATTGACAACCATGCTTTTGTAAAAAACAACACTGTGGCTTTGCTTGGTAACTTGTGACCAAACCTTGGCCAATCCACCATGTTTTGGTTATATTATGTCTATTTTTGGCTACCTTTTGTTTCACTTTGGTGTAAACGAACCTTAACAAACTTAACGCTTAATTTACAATATATTGATGAATTCTAAGTCATGGACACTCTTTTATAAGCACTTAATCTTTATTTACTTTGGTTTTGAACTTGTGTATGCATATGTTAGCCCGATGTTGTTGTTGGATACATTCTGAGTTTGCATGCTCTATCTTTGAAACCCGGTTATTGCACTGGAAATGTGAATAAAGTTTTCAAAACTAAAGTTATTTTGGTTATTGTGTTAAGTCTTAGGATTCATAGTCCTTTGGTAAAGGATCCTAATGATTATATTATCGAGGTTTAAGGTGACTATGAGTCTCTAGGTATTTTAGATCATACACTGGGACTTTATATGGTCATGGTTAGGACGACTTTAATTTTAGCTATGGTCGGATTGCTCCTTGTTGTCAAAGGAGTTTTTGGGAAATGCAGCCTGATGTGATCTTTCTAATTTATGCTAAGCATAATGAGTCCCGGGATTGCAAGCCTAGTGAGGTCTTTTTATCTCATGATAAAAACCATGAATTACCTCACCAATAAACTATTTGCAAATATTATATCTTTTGTCAAGGGGATTTGAAACCAAAGTGATACCTATTTGTGGTTGATTTATTTCTTATCCTTTACTTTTGTGTCTTTATTTAGGTTATCTTTAATTACACATACCCCCTTTGCCTTAAGATTGACTAAACAACGATGGTTGAGTATTTCTTAGGTTTATACTAAGTTTTTACTGCACTATACTACGTCACAATGGTTCACTTTCTTTATTGTGTGTATTCGTGTAAAAATATTAACCATTTTATAGTATATTAAAAATATCGATCAGTGTACAAAAAACCCTCATAATATATATATAATATACACACAGAGACACACATTATGATATTTATTAAAAAATAATAATGAGACTAACTTCCACATTAAATAACATTAAGTCGTTTAAAAATGTGAGTATTACACTTGAGGTAGGGTTCTATGAGATGGTGCGGGTGTGGACAATCTCGTTTGCTGGATAAGGACTAGTACAATTTAAAGCAATTGATTACCTTAAGACCTTGGGGTGTGGATCGGTGGAATGGTTCGGTGGGGTGATGTGGAGGGCTTCCCCATCGAGGAACACCGCCCCCCCCCCTCGCTCAAGCTTCGGCACAATCGGTGGATTACCACCGTTCTCCCCGATCAACCATTAATGACACACCATCATCTTTGTAGTTTTTTGTATTTTTTTAATCAGGGGTAAGAAAGTCTTTGCACACAATTACTTATGGGTATTTTAGTAATAATAACACCCCACCCCAAGTAACCATTTTAAATAATAATAATAATAATAATAATAATAATAATAATAATAATAATAATAATAATAATAATAATAACAACAACAACAACAACTCACCTCTCTATCTCACACACACACATCAGGTTCTCTCTCTCTCTCTCTCTCTCTCTCTGTAAGAAAAAGAAGAAACAATCTGGTTAGGGGTAACCACCGTCGATGATGGTGGTGTTTGGTGGTTCAGACGAGGTTGACGGTGGTGGAAGGTGGGTTGATGATGATGGTGGCAAGATAGGGGTGGTTATGGTTCGATGGTGGTGGTGGTGGTTCGATGGTGGTGGCAAGATGAACAAGGGATGAACAACTTGGTACTAGTTATTTACAGTGGTGTTGAGGGTCGGTGGTCCAGAGGGGTGGTCAATGGTAGCTGTGGTGGTCGATGGTGGCTGTGGTGGTGGTTCTGGTGTTGAGGGTCGGTGGTCCATAGGGGGCTGTGGTGTGGTGTGGTGGTCGATGGTGATGGGTTTCGACATGTATTATTTATTATTATTATTATTATCATTATTATTATTATTATCATCATTATTATTATTATTATTATTGTTGTTGTTGTTGTTGTTGAAGACAATGATGAAGATTATGGGTTTATTTTATTTTTTATAAGGTAAGTAAACATGGTTTTTACATTGATGTAATACAAATTTGGTTGATGTTGTGGGGCATTTACAGTGGTGTAAATACAATGTTATAGATGGTACAAGTTATTTTACACTAGTGTAATACGAATGTACAGATGTTTGGTGGTTTATTTTACACTAGCGTAATTCTTGATATTACAAAAATTATAGATGTTTGGTTATATAGATGTGAGTAAACACTGGTGTAAATAATTACACCGGTGTCAATCATACAAAAATTATGGATGGTTGCTTTATATAGATGTAAGTAAACACTGGTGTAAATAATTACACCTGTGTAAAAACGAGAGGGAGATGACAGAATGTACAATTTGATCTTTTCTTTTAAAAAAGTAAGTTAATTAAAAAAATAAAATAAAGTTTAAAAAACATGAATATTTTAATAATAGAATAAAAAATTAAATGCTATTATATTAATTTTTCTCTCCAATGGTTTTTTACCCAAATACCCTTTAAAGTACTTTATTATATTAAAAAAATACTTATTAATCATGTCAAGACAAAAAGTCTCATCCTTTGATCTCAACCATTAGATTATCAAGATCAATGGTCCACGAGAGTTCTCAAGTTCTCTCAACTCACTTGAGTTCTCATATTATCCTAACCCTATATATATATATATATATATATATATATATATATATATATATATGGTCAACAACTAAAGAAAATAAACGACAAAAGTACTTTTACAAAGTTGAAAAATAATCAAATGGATGTTGGCCATTATTGACACGAATGTTGGCCTATTATTGACTTTAAGATGTCATTGAGATGCTTTGTAACTGTGTCTTGTTGTACAACTATCTTCCATGTTTGTGTAATGTCACTGTTTACATTTGCTGCTAGAAATCTCTGTGTGTATTGTCTATTGACTGTGGACTTGAACAGTCTTCTATTTCCTCATATTCTGTAAGGTTTATGAAGTATTTTATTTGTAGAGTATCTCCTTCGCCTGAAAAAGGTAGAAGAACACGCCAATTGTCCTTTGCATATACTTGAATATAATGTCATTCACCTATTACCTTGTACTGTCTCCATGGGACATTATCTGGAATTGTTGGAGTTTCTTGATATTTTTTAAAGAATTTTTTTAACTCACACAAAGGTTGTTGAGCATTTTGGTTTAACCAGAATATTTCTACAAAATCTATATTTGTGTTTATCATGCTTGTCCTTAACCAAGGACAAGGGTATGTATTATCATCTTCTATAAAAACTCTTTTTCTGGCTGGTCTATAGGTATGTGAATCTGCAAACGGAAATGATGCTATGATTTTGGTCTACAGTTTGATGCTAGAGCTTGTAAAGAATTAAAGGAAATTCTTCACATATTTTTAGTGAAACAAGATGTTCAAATTCTGGGAATCTTTCTGTAACAGGTACCAAGCAATTCCTCCAAGAAGTATCAAGAATCCTGATTCTGAAAGACTCAAAAGACCTGTTTATTTCTGTTTTTTCTTTCTTTTTCTCGAGCCTTTGTAATAATTGTGTATTCTTTTCTTCGAGTATTGCAATTTGTTGTTTAAATATTTGATTTTCAATTTTATATTTTATGCTCTGTGTATTTTTTTTCCTTGATGTATAAGTTGTGATTGTAAGTCAGCAATCACTTCCTGTTGAGCTTTGATCACTTGATCAGGCTGTTTATTTGTTACATCAGCAAACATTTGGACTTCTTCAGCTTCAATATAGAAATTTTTTAACCCAAAGTGTTCTCTTGCTGATTCCATAGTTTGTTGAAAATTTTCATAACCTTTGTAAATAGGATTGGGACATTGAATATGTTTAGCAACTGTTTCCCATTTATTAAAAATTCCAATTTTTGTCCCTCTAAAAATAATATAGTGTGTAAACGTGGGTTTATTATGTTTCTCAGGTGTTGTAACACTTTGTTCAGCAAAATAGAAACTTAATGCATTTAAAACTTGGACTTTAAAATTTGAAGCGTGTGGCATGGTTTGAATATGCCAAAGGTTGTCCAGTAAACATTGTTGTTTTTCTGTCAATCTCGTTACAATAATCGGACGAAATTTTTTATAAACATCACTGCATATTTGGAGATCATATGTTCCAAATCTGATGCAAGAGTTCTGTGTATTTTGTGTCGAAGCAGACGTCCTCTGTGTACGTTGTGTACTTTGGGTATTTTTTGGTGGAGTTTGATAATATTGAGACATATCTTCAATACCAGGATTTATTTCTTCAATATAAGGATTGTAGTATTGAGTCATTTCGACACCTGTAATAGAGACTGGAAGCCTTCTTTGACTGTTTATTTTTTTAGTTGATTGCTTGTATAGCTGTTGAATTTTTTTTTTCTCTCTGTTCTAATGGTCTGTCCCATTAGTTTTTCTATTTCTGAATTAGAGGTCATTGAAGATCTCTTATTCTGTGTAGGTTGTACAAGGATTGCTTCGCCTTTGCTCTTTTTCCTGTCCATCTGTAATAAACCATTTGTTTATATTACGAGATAACATATTTGCTATCCCATTATTTTTTCCTTTAATATGTTCAAAATTTGTAATATATCCATTTCCTTGAATAATATTTTGTAAATTAACCCATCGAGTCCTATTTACTTTTTAATTTGATCATTTTTTACAAACTTTACTATTGCTTCACAATCAATTCTTATTGTAAATTTTTATCAAGAAAAAGTTTAAACTTTTCTAGAGCACTAATTAAAGCCTGTATTTCAAAATCTATTGTATTCCAATTTTTTTTTATTTTGAAAATTACCGCTTGCATAAGCACAAATTTTCTCTTCTTCCCTTGAACTGTATTTATTTGGTTTACATAGAAGGACTGCTCCCCATCCTTCTTTACATCCATCTGTCTCAATAATTATATAATCTGTTACTAATGGTAATTCCAATGGTTTAATATTTTTTACAGTTGTCTTTATTTTTTGCACTAGTTTAACATCTTCCTAATTAAAACATCTTTGACCATTCTTAGTTGTTTTACTGTAAAGAGGTCCTACTAATTTTGATAAATTTGGGATAAATTGTCTAGCATAATTTACCAGTCCTAAAAAGGCCTGTATTTGTTTAAATTTTCAAATTTTTCAGGAAAATTTATAATTTTTATAGAAATATGTGGTTGTAATTCTATTTTTCCATTTCCAATTACTAAACCCAGAAAGGATAGTTTCCTTTTAAATAGTTCCATTTTCCTTTTGGAAACTACTATGCCATTCTTCTTTATTTCTTCAAAAACATGTTGTAAATGCTTCTCATGTTCATGTACTGTGTTACTTGCAACTAAAATATCATCAATGTATACCAAACAAAAATCATATTTTAAAAATATACTGTCCATGAATCTTTGAAATATTGAAGGAACATTCTTGTATCCAAAACTAAGAACATTCCATTCATATTGCCCTTCTGAACATGTAAACGCTGTCCATGGTTTAAAACTTTCTTCTAATTTTAGCTGATTATATCCTGATTTTAAATAAAATTTTGAAAAAATCTTTTTTTTTTGTATAAGGTTTAAGAAAGTGTCTTTATTAGGGATATTATACACATCTTCTAATTTATTATCGTTTAAACGTTTGTAATTATAAACTACTCTAGCTTTGTCTCTTTTTATTTCACTGTGATTTCTAACTAAAAATGCTGAAGATCTATGTGGTCTTTCTGATTTTTTAATTAATCCTTGATTAATCATTTCAGGGATTTGTTTTCTAAATTCTTCTTTATCTAGTGGGCTGTATTCTATATTAGTTGTCCTAATAATTATATAAGGATTTTTAACTTAAATGTGTGTTTAGAGTCATAGAAGGACACAAAACCCTGATGTAGGAGTCTTTTTCCTGCTCAACAGTTGGACTCATTGATACAAAGATTCAATCATAAGATTATTTTGCATTACTTACATGTGTGTTTAGAGTCATAGAAGGACACAAAACCCTGATGTAAGGTAAATTGGTGATTGCGGTCCAGAACGTAATTATGAATTTACAGGTACGTTAAGGTAGTGTGAAATTCTATCAAAGTTTTCGGTAGATACCCTATTATAAACCCTAGTTAATTAATGATTCATGGTCATTTTGTGCATTCTTGGAACTTATAGTTTAGTGCTCCATAGGACCCTTATCTCATACCTATATTATTCAAAACCTTGACCACGTCGCTCTTAAACTTTTACCACGGACACTTTAACCTGTACCAAATACCCACACCTCTTCCCAGTAGACTCTCCAACTCCAACTTCGGGACGAAGTTCCTAAAAGTAGGGGAGACTGTAACATTTCGTATTTTTCTACTATATACGTTTGATTTTTAAAATTAATAAAAAAACGATGCGTTTTGATGTTATCGTACGTATTAAAAATATTTGTGACATTTTAGGCCCTATACAACCATATTATATACATATAATAATATTATATCATTGAGATAATGGCAAAAAAATGAAACGCATGGACTGGGACTCGAAACCGCGTCCATGGCCGGCTCTATGTGCACCCATGCCTTAACCATCTGGGCTACAACTCCTTGTGATCTAAAAATCAAACAAAAATAAATATAAAACCTACATGTATACGCCCAGTTGACTTTCCAAAGTCAACTGCGAGCCTGATCATTCCAAATCAACAATCCGCGTTTTTTTTCTTATCAATCTGTTATGGTATGTTTAGACCGACTTGTACAACTTATTCCCTAAGCTAATTATCATAAAAACATTCCAAAAACAGCTCTTATACGCGTATACGCATTCATTGTGGGTCAATCTTCCATAGTTACGAATTCATACGATTAGTATAAATTGATCATATCATTGCAAGCCTAGATGGCCGAAAAACAAACCCCAAAACTCAATTACCCCTAAACACATTCAATTCTGCAAAGAATTCGTCTCTGTTGACTTTTCATTGACCGTTCGTTAGTAGCTTCAAACGCATTGTAAGTCTCGAATTCTTTGTTTGGTTTTGTTGTTCGGCACTATACAAGCAATAGCCCTAAAAATTCAGGGGCTATTGGTTACCAATTAACGTGATTGTATAGCTAGGGTTCATGTTATTACGATTTGGGGATATATATCTCGCAGGTACTGTTTAATATCAAAACAAATGGAATTTTATCAACTGATCGATCCACAGATCAATTGGTATCAGCCTTGTATTAAAAACGTGGGAACCGGCCTTAGGCTTGGGTTCGACCCTCGTCCCCTTCGTTTCTTTTTCTTAAAACAATTATGGAACCCACTAATAAGCATATATAACTATTTGAAATCAATGTTAATCGTTCTCAGGGTCCAGACCAACTGGTCTGGGCTTGTGATTTAAGACTTTGACTCGGCCAAGGACTCGGGTTCGAGTCCCGGCACAGACAAACATTTTTTTTTTAGTTTTTCTTTTATACTTATATTTTAGATATTCTTTTAAAAATAGTTTTTTTAAATACTAAAAGAGCTTTAAAAATTCTATAAAAATTATTTTATGTTAATCTCATGACAAAGTTTATTATACAAATTTTAGATTTTCAAAACTCATTTATTTAATATATATTATAAATATTACAAGTTTTCAATTATAATTTTAAAATTCTATAAAAATATCTAAGCGACTTTATAAAAATCCACAAAAATTATTTTAAACTTGTAGATCAATAAGTATTTCAGAAATAAATTTTATTCAAGAAAAACCGTTTATTTATTATTTTTAATTGATTTTTGCTATTTTTAATCACAAATAAATCATAATAAATTCATTTTTCAATATTTTTATACCAAAATTTTATATAAATTATTTCTATTCATTTAGAACAGAAATACAAATTTTTAATTTGAAATTTCATTAATTTTAATATTTTTAGGTTTTAAAATTATATTTTGACAAATAGAAATAAATAAACTAGAAATAAATAATTTTATAATTTTATAAAAATTAATTTCATACTTAAAATCTTACAATATGACCATCTTTAATAAAAAATCTAAAAATAGTCTTTTATTTATTCATTTTCCAAATTTCTTTTATTTATTAACAATTAAACAAGTACTTGTCCCAAAATTAGGAACCCTAGAAATACTTTTAAACTAGAAAGACTTAGACTTATTTATTGCCTTAAACATAGGGTAATACTTGGCAACGTTGGACCACGCTTATTCTATTTCACAAGGCTTAACACTTTGCTAAGGTGAGTTTACGTAACCTTGTTTATGCAATTCTTTATACTTGAAACTTTATACTTAAGCAATTCTACATACATGTCTAGTTGTAAACTTTAATGCCTCATGACTTAGACAAAGACTATTAGACTTAAACTTCAACTTGCATAATCCTTAACCCTGATCAAGCCAGCGGTATACAATGATAGATCCATTGGATTGACAACCCCACCCAGATTCGTTGACCATCTTTTATGGGGAGCGCAGGTGATTGTTATCGTTCCAACGTTATATTATGGTGAACCGTGGATGCGGGATGGACCTAAACTTTGTCGGAGGATTGATTATGTGCATACTATACTTATTGTTTAGTCATGTAGACTTAAACTTACATTAGACATATGAATTGCTAAACTTTTATTCTTTTAAAACTTATTGCTTGACTTGGCTTATGTATTCTCACTAACTTCTAGTTGACCCCCTCCCCCCCCCCCCCCCCCATCTCTTCCAAACTCAACAGGAAATATTGGTGCTTGAAGTCTAAAGCTAGCATGAGGAGTTATTTGAAGTTTTAAGTTTCGTTCGTTTGTTTGTTTGTTTGTTGTATTAGATGTCAGTCAAGACTTTAATGTAATTCAATATTGTAATAAAATAAAGGATTATTTAAACATATGTATTACCATGAGCTACTGAACAATCATTCATACGTGACACCTTGATGTTTCCGCCATCGGTTGGGGTGTTACATGACATGACGCTGATGTGGACAAGGAGGAGGAAAGGGGGAAGGGTTCCACACCCTATAGCCTAATAAAAAAACATTTTACCGCGTAAGTTGTCATATTTGGATTGGTTTGACGCATTATTAGCCACGTAATTTGACACTCTATTCTTGGATTGCACTGCCAACTAAGCCTATCATTACCAGATGCGGGTAATTTTATCACATCAATTTATGATTTCTAATATCTTATTTTGCACATATTTAACATCATTTTGATTCTTTTTTTATTTGGTTGTCAAGTTTTTCCCATAAATGATCAATTTTCATAGTCGTCGCCATCTCCTATGCAGTCGCATAATTTTATTAACAATCAAGTTCCAAATTGTGAAGAAATAGATGTTTGTGAATTACCCTAGAAAATTGTTAGAATGCACACTTCAATTGCATATGTGCCGTGTGATTTAACCCTGATCTCAGCTACCATTTCAATAATGATGCCATGATTCAGAATCCACAAGTCAAATATTTAATAAAATGTCTAAATGAAATCAATATTAAGATATAAGGTACCGACTAGCTCTATTGGAATTTCCAGCCCAGATCGTTATCTTTAGTGACAAGTTATTAAATCAGAAACCCTTATTCAATCACTATGTGTGTGTGAGAGAGATAGGGGGAGTTATACGAATACATGCAATAGTGTTTTGAACTCACCATGGTCACCTTAAAGTCATATGACTTTTGTTCGTCCGTGCTGGCTAATGTTTGATACGCAAGACAAGAATCAATGTAACAATCTCGCTTTACGTATTTTATTGTAGTATGTTATAAGCATTCGTGTAGTTGTGGATGATAGATTGACCTATGCCCTATAGCTTAAATAGATGAAAACTACTTATGTGTAAAACAATTTAATGCACTTATGAGCATTCATGAAAGTCGTTAATGGTGATGGGTGTCATTGAAGCTTAATCTAGGTGGGGGTTTTGTTGCTCACATTGTACACCACCTTCGATTAGACTCCCATGTAAACATGTAGATATTTATGCTAGTAAACAATTGCACATGACATTGCTATTGAGTTTTGAAGCTTGAAACAACAAAGAAAGAGTTTATGAAACACTAGGATCATATACAAACCCTTTTTTGTGTAAAAACTGTGAGGACCACTAATTTTTCATCCTATGGATTGTTCGTTGAGTAGGAAGCATGGGTAAATTGGTCATAGTCATTTTGTTAGTTTCAGTAACTCCTTATTTCATGCAATATTCAAGATTTAAATTTACTTTAGAGAGAATTACTATTTGCGTCCCTGTGTTATAGTGGTTTTAACTACTTGAATCCAAAGTTGAAAACTTCAACTACTTGTGTCCCTAAACTGAAATTAACTAACACCTTGAGTCCAACTTTCTAACTCTAACTAAAACCGCTATAACACAGGGACGCAAATAGTTAACAGAATTGGAAATTTGGACTCAAGGTGTTAGTTAATTTAAGTTTAGGGACACAAGTAGTTAAAGTTTTCAACTTTGGATTCAAGTAGTTAAAACTACTATAACACAGGGACGCAAATAGTAATTCTATCCAATATCAATTCAAACTTTAGTTATCATCCATCATCATATGCCCTTTTAGCAAAGTATAACATCTTATCTTCTTGTACAATTACAGTTCTTCTTATACAAAAAAGTATGGATCATTCGATTGCTATCATGGTTCAAGAACTTTCATTTTCAGCATTATTAACATGCTGCCAAGTATGTATTTTATGTAATTTATTTCTAACATTGGTTTACTAATTTTAAGGATAATATAGTATCACGATCAAACTTATCGTATATGTTTTTGGAGCTATTGAATGTTTTTTGAACTTTTTTTTATATACGATGTCATTTAACATAGCTATTCGAAATTTGCAAGATTAAAATATCCATATTTTCATGCACTTTAGATTTTTAACGCGATTCATCTTCAATCGAAGTCTTATTCGTCAGATAACTGATTTGCCTCAATTTGATGTGCTGATTAGATTATCATATACATGTGATGCTTCGTAAATAGATGTGTTGCTTACTCATACATGGGGTGATTTTACTGATTAGAAAAATGTGTCTTCTTTTTGTAAATTGATGTGCTGATTTACAATTTACGCTAACAAAAATCAACAATTTTAGTTGTGATTATTATTATGTTGATATGGTGATTAGTTTAAACATAACTGAAGAAACAATAAATATTCCGGACGTTATCACTAATTTCCGGGGTGGTTATACTTACGTAACTACAGGGATTATCCTTTACCCAAACCGATAGTTTAAACCCAAGTGAGAGTACGTGTGAGTGAGTGTGAGTGAAGACACAAGATGTAAGTGGTTCGGTCGAGTGTCGACCTACGTCCACTGTAAAGAGCCGGTTTGTTATTACTTTGGAGTGTACAAAATGTTACAAGTAAACCTAGCTCTATGTTACAGATGAGAGATTTCGGATGCTTATAAAGGAGATGCATTCTTCTATTTATAGGAGAGCTTGTGGGCTTAGGTGGAAAGCCCACGAGCTGTGGATTTGACTCGGGCCCACTCCGAAGCCCAAGAGAAAGTCTTCAAGGAAAAATGGCGGGAAAAGCCGAGCACTGTGGATGACGTCAGGCTACTGTTCGGCCATCCCCTGAGGCGGACACGTGGCAGCCTCTGGTTGGCGGATGGCGGTATTCGTCTGGCTACAGTGATCAACCTACCTGCTGCCGTCTAAATGACGTCTGACAGCAGCAGAGGGATGTCTGTTGGTTACTGTTGACGACGACGTGGGAACAGTCACGTCACCGTCTGTCAGTATGTGTCGTACCGCCCTGCGCCACGTGTCGCCCTTCCATTGGTGCGTGCTCTGCTGAGATCTTGATGAATCTTCCTTCTGTCGTCCTCCCTATGTCGTACGAAAAGGTGTCTTTTGGATTGTTCCGCATGCTGGCGCGCGGGGACTTCTGTTGTTGTCTTTATGCGCTATCTTGTGGCATGTCTTCCGCCGTGTTGTCTCCGCTGGTTTGAGGCCCCTGGTGCCTGAAAAGTAGATTGGAGGGATAGGGTTGCCGCCTCCGCCTGGATTGGGCTCCCTATCCCTTCAAGTCCCCCTAACCTAGGGCTTCTCCTGCTCTTAGAAGGAGAAGAGGGGGAGCGCTAGACTGAAAAATATCGAGTCGCGGATGATAGCTCATCTGCTCTTGGTTGTTTCTGAAAAGACTTGTTGAAGAAAACGTGTTCTGCCCTAACCTTTGAAGGCGTTAGGCGGGGAATGTCTTTTGTTGTTTTACGTCGACTTTGCGCTGGAAAAGACGTGTTCCGCCATGACCTGTGAAGGAGTTAAGCGGGGAACGTCTTTTGTTGTTTTACGTCAACTTTGCGCTGGAAAAGACGTGTTCCGCCATGACCTGTGAAGGAGTTAAGCGGGGAACGTCTTTGTTGTTTTACGTCAACTTTGCGCTGGAAAGGACGTGTTCCGCCATGACCTGTGAAGGAGTTAGGCAGGGAACGTCTTTTGTTGTTGACGTAAACAGTTGCGCCAGCGTCACTGTATTAATTTCTCTTGAGTGATTAATGCGGGTTCAGAGTTGCAATAAATTTGCAATCATTGGCATTCCATTTGTCTCTAATAATTTGAAGTTAATGTGCCTGGGATTCGAATGGTCCTTTTCTTCGGAGGGAAGTTTGAACGTTGCAGAAGTGTCAGGCTGTTGTCTGACGTGCTGAGTGGTGTCTGTCACGTCATCAGGGTGCAGTTACCAACCTTTCGTCTGGTATCAGGCGCGTGTGCCGTCACGCGCTCCACTTGGTTCTTTCGCGGGTGAGATTGTGCCACGTGTCGTGTGGCACGTGTGGCTTGTCAGGCGCGTGAGCGCCCACGCTCTTGTAATTTCGAAATTGTGACATCTGCCGACACGTGTCAACCATCCACCAGAGTGTCAGCTTTGGAGCGATTCCCGGCGCCAATCTGAGCCGTCCGATGGCACATGTAACACGTGGCATCAACTGGGCTCTCCAATTTAAAAACGGTGTGACGGTTGTTTATCCCTTGTGGGTCCCACCGTCATTAATGCAGTGGGTATATAAGCCCTTTGGAGCTTTCATAAACGGTTACACTCTCAAAAATCTTCACTTTTCTTGTCTTTCTCTCTTCTTCTCTCCGGCGATCGTTGAAGTTTCCATTCAATCTTTATAGATTGTTTCCAATCTTGAAGATTTATTGTCGAAACTTCACTCGTTTCTTCAAATCTTTGTGTCTTTGCCGTCTTTCTAGAGTCTGTTGATTCTGACATCGTTTTCTGGTGAATCTTCAAGTTTTCCGTTGAAGATCTTGAAGTATCCGGCGAACATTCAAGTTTTCCGGCATAACCCCAACCTTTTCCATATTTCCGATAACCAAGTTTTTGAAGTTGTCTGACTTGTCTACCGGTGTTTCACCGTCTGGTGAGGCTCGTGAGAAGAATCCGGTGACGGAAGAAGTGAAGGAGGAGGAGGTGACTGTTGAGCATGGGAGAATCAAGGAGCGAAAGTTGATGACAAATACTTACTGCTCCTGGGCTCAGCCGGCCTTTGAGGAGTTTTGCAGGATGTATGACATCCTGCCGGAATGGGAACCGGAGTTCCCTCCTCCTCTGAGACGGTGCTGTCTGTTCAGGGAAAGTTTGCTTTGTATGAAGGCCACTTTACCAAGTGTGGTTTCCGCATCCCCTGCACCCACTTTCAGATAGATACTCTGATTGCTTATGGTGTAGGGGTGACACAGTTGAGCACTTTTGGGATGCTCCGGTTGGTGCACTTTGAAGCATCGTGTCGCGCGCTGGACGTTGAGCCTACTGTGGACAGGTTCAACGTCTTTTATTTTCTAGCGCGGGACGAAAGTTGGTTTTCGTTCAAGCCGTGGCCAAAGGTGCCGCCGATGGCCACCAATGTTCCTAAGTCCTTGCATTGGGCTAAGGAGAAATTTTTCTTTTTGAAGAGAGGGGTGATTCCGGTGGCGCTGCCATGGAAGGTTATTGGTGATGGGCAGCGGGTGCCAGACCGCCCAGTTATGAAGAACTACAAGGCGAAGCCTTGGTTTGTTACCTTGTCCTCCAACGCAACTAGGTTGGAATTTAAAGATCTTACTGAGGGGATCTTTTTGTTGCTGGGCTTGAGCCGCCTTGGGATCCGCGAAGACAAGGAGCCTTACATTGTTGTGGAGGGTAAGTAGTTCTTGTTATTTTTGTTTATGTTTTTCGAGTGTTTGATTTACTAACTTTGTGTGCAGGCGCTAGCAAATTCCAATTTTATGCTGCCCGCCAGGAGAAGGGGATCAAGTGGAGGCCCTTGGCGGAGGGACAGGCGTCTTGCCTGGATGCTGTGGCTGGGAACTTTTATTACCCAGATTTGGAGAGTCCGACGGAACCTTACTATACCACTGGCGAGCCTTCTCCCTCTGGTTTTCTTAGCATGTCTGGTGACGAATCCACTGACTCGTCAGTAGAGATAGGTCAACCACCCAAGGTCTCCGCGGTGCGTGGGCGATGGAAACACGCTCCGCGGAGGCATGATTATGTCGTTAGACCTTCTACTGCCACTTCTGACGCTGAATCGTCTGGCTTAGTAGGGGAAGTGGTGAAAGGCCGCCGTAGGAGGCGTGATGGGCTGGCCTCCATTGATGAAGATGAGGATGATTCCTCAAAGTTGAAGAAGAGGAGGCGCCAGACCGGCGTGTCCTCGCGCGGTCGTGGTGGCTTCAAGGGTGGATCTGGGAGTGCCAGCGGCTTCACTGGTGGTGATGGGGGGGGGGGGCAGTGGCCCTAAGGATGGTGAGGGAGCTGTCGCTTCTACTGCTGCTGGCGGGCCACATGTTGAGCTTAGTGGCGCTAAGGGTAAATCTCCTGCCCACGTCGCTGGGCCACGGCAAGAAGATGCGCCCACATTCTCTGTGGGTATTGGCGCTGCTCCAGCCCGGCAACCTCTTTTCTAGAAGCTTGTGAAGAAGAAGGCTCCTGGTAAGCCTTGTTTACCTGTCTCTTGCTCATTTAGTCTTTTGTTTTGTCCAAGTTATTAAACTTTTCCAGTGTCTTGTAGTGGTGCCCAAGATTATCCAAACTCCTCCTCCTACGTCTCCGTCTGCAGAACAAACTGCGGAGGCGGCCCGGAGGGAGGAAGAGAGGCTTTGGAAAGAGAAGGATGAGGCCCAGAAGCACGCGGCCGCCGATGAAGCCCTTAGAAAGGCTGAGGCTGAGAAGAAAGCGGCCGCTGAAAAGGCTGCTGCTGAAAAGGCTGGGGCAGAATGCCTCCGCCTGCAAGAGCAACGCTTCAAGGAGGAGAAGGCTCGCCTCCTTAGGGAGAGGGAGGAGAAGGTGCGAGCGGAAGCTGAGGCCAGGGAGCAGGCCCGTGATGCTTGTAGCTTTGAAAGGGCCCTCTCTACGGGTGGCGCTGGAGATGGAGATAGGGGTTCCCACCAGACGAGGCGAGATTCGTCTGGTGCGGGGGGCAGGGGCTCGGCAGGGACTTACGATGGTTCCTGTTGGGTGGGCGGTGATGCCATCTGGCGTCCCCACTGGGAGGTCAGGGAGAATACTTTATTCTCTAACTCCTTGGCAGCGGAGGATTTTGTTAGTGGGGCAGTGCCACCATATGAGCAAAACTATCAGGATAGCTTGAGTCGTCCTGACCTGATTGCCAATATGTGTGTGAATCAGGCGACTCAGCAGTCTATGATGGACTCGCGGCGGCGCCGGGATGCGGTGAGATATTCAGCGCTTGGAGGCTGAGAAGGCCAGCCTTGCAGAGAAGGAGGCGGCCTTCAAGGCTCATGTGGATAGGTACCGCCGTCGTGCTCTTAAAGCCGAAGACTTGGTGAAAAAGCTTGAAAGTGACGCGGCGACGGATAAGAAGCGTTGGACCGATGCTTGCAAACGGTCCAACGATGAAATGATGCGGGTGAAGGAGGAGTTGCAGGAGGTGAAGGAGGAAAGGCGAGCTGCGAACGCCAAGCTCGAGGAGAAGTGCAAGGCCCTCTCCGAGCTAACTGCAAAATTTATAGAGATGCGCAAGGAGCTGGAGTCTAAGGACGCTGCACTTGTTACAGCTACCGAGCGCGTTTCTTTCTTGGAGCAGGAGAGGGTCCAGATCCTAGAGGGCGAAAGAGGATCTGCAGCGAGACCTGGGCACTTCTATGGAGGAGGCTGAAGCTGCCAAGCGGCTCTTGGATGAGTCTGCATCCGCCCAGGAGAAGATGCAAGATTCCCTCCGCTGGTTGATGACTAGCGGGTTCGAGGGGGTAAGTCTTCTTACTTTTGTTCCTCCTTGTTTCTTACTTTATTCTGCCTCCTAATTGTGATGTTTTTTGTTTTCAGATCTTCAAGCGCTTCTTGCAAGAGCCATTGCTTGGTGATCAGGTCGCCGCCATAACTGCTACTGCACATGCTTATGGGTACGGGGAAGGCTACGAGGATGGCTTCCTGGCGGCCCAGAATGGCGAGCGCATTATCGATGCAGAGCACTATGGGAAGCCAGTGAAGGCGGAATATGAGGCTGAATTGCTCAAATTTGAGAAGATCGAGTTTCCTATCCTTCAGGTGGTGGCGGACTGTAACCGCAATGCTGACCCGCCTGCTGCTTTAAAGTATTGGATAGAAAAATCTAATGAATTAGCACGGCAGGCGGAGCGGGAGCGCCAGAAGAAGGCGCGTCAGGAGGCTACTGGCGAGGGTACTTCCGGTGTTCAGCCTGAGACTGAAGAGCAGCAGTTGGACTTCAGCGGCTCCGATAGTTAGGCACTTAGGTCTATTTTTGTCTTTGTAAATTTGTAAGTTTTGTAAATATTGAAGGTTTTTAATTCCCTTAGATGAATGAAAATTTTTGTTTGTTATATCGTGGGTTTTTTCTCGCGCTAACTTTTGTGTACTTACTTAACCAAGTCGTCACCCGGTATGTAAGTACAAGTTAGGGCGTGTGTCTGGCTAGACAGTCCGGCGTTGAAGTGTTGTACTTGTTGCCTTGAAGACTGTAGCGAGACGCAACTCGTTCCATAATGTCTGACTTAGGTGCGTGAAAGCCTTGTCTTGAAGACCATCGTTCGCGCTTTTAGGTAGCGTGTAGTCCACTTGTCCGACTTGTGTTTAGGCAAGTCTTGAAGACAAGGGGTACACGTATACCTGTTTTGCGTGTCGTTTAGGTCCGACAAGTAAACCTGTCTTGAAGACCATAGCGCGGCATGCTTGGGCAAAATGTGTAAGTCCGACGTGCTCTTGGCATGTCTTGAAGACTTTTGTCATTTTGCTTTAACAGCCAACCGCGCTAGTCCGACCTGGGTTTTGCCTAAGTCTTGAAGAGTTTGGCGCGGAAAAACAAGTAGAAAGACAGATATAGGAAACAAACTTTCATTGATAGGATAATTATACCGGCATGTGTAGCCGGGGTTACAAGTACATTACAAGTAGCAGAGTCGCAATTGCGCCGCGTTCCAAGATCGCGGGATAGGCGTGCCATCAAGTCTTTCTAGAGCGTAGGCGCCCTTCCCCAGGACCTCTTGTATTTTATATGGGCCTTCCGAAGTAGGAGCTAGTTTCCCCGGTTTTTCGGTGTTGGAAGCCTCGTTGTGGCGGAAAACATAGTCTCCGATCTTGAATGCGCATTCTTTGACGCGCTGGTTGTAGTAACGCTCCAACTGTGTTTTGTACTTGGCTTCTTTGATGGCGGCTGGTTGTAGTAACGCTCCAACTGTGTTTTGTACTTGGCTTCTTGCGTCTAGGCTCATTTTTAGGCGAGGCGTTGCATTTGCACCTTGAGCCGAGGAAATTGCGCTTTATTTCTCTAAGTGATGGTTTAGGCGCAGATTTCAGCTAGATTCCCAAATTCTGGAGAGTTTCCAACCAAATTCGTTAAATTATGGCTAGATTCCAACCAGGTTTCTACTTTTACATAGGAAACTACTTCTATACACTAATACAACAACATTTTAAAACTTTTGATATTAAGTAGTTGAAAAATAGTATTATTTTAATATATTTTTACTTTATTTTCTTTGTTTGCTTTTTTTTTTATCTCATGCCCTCGCTTTTTTAACGCCTCGCGTCTAGGTAAGGCTTATGCGCCTTGAGTGCGCCTAACACCTTTGATAACTATGATCCATAGTAACAAATATGGATGAGAAATTTTACATACAACATCTAAAAGAAATTATTAACAACCAATTAATAACATAAAACATTTTTTTTGGAAGGTGTACTTCAGCGGTGAAACCAATCGACAGACAACCCCTCAACCCGAGTTTGAATCACTACCCACGCACCGGTGTCCACTTTGAAGTTATCTCAAACCGTTACAAGGAATTTTTTTCGTGGTGTGCAAGATTCAAACTCAAGACCAAGCCTGGACGGGAACCCTCCGAAAAAGTAAACCCTCTGACCTCTCCCCAACTGGACTGGAGGTCACTAGCAATAACATAAAAACATTAACACCAAAAGTCTTAAACCATTTTAATTTGAAATATAGCATTGATTTATGTGAAAATAAATGTACCACGCTACATTATACACACACCAATTTTTTTTTTATAATAATCAAACATTCATTTTTGTCAAAATAGGAAAGTCAAAGGTATTTATTTTCCTGTTTCTGAAAGGTCAAACTTTTGAAAGTACCATAAAAGAGACATGTATTGTGTTTACAAAATCTATAGTATGTACAAACTCAATACAAAATACAATTTTAGTCTACAGAATAAAGCTACATTACGCTACATGTATTCTTAAAAGTCTATTTGGCACCCTAGGCTAACCTTCAATTTCAATCTTGAGAAATTCTTTCACCAAAAGATACCCAACACCACACAAGTTAGGAAATAATTCTATAATTAAGAACATGAGTTTTGACTCCAAACTTCTTGGGTTGTAAATTCTATGCATGTTTATAAACGAGAAGGGAACAATTCTTGTATGATTGGGTTGAAATTGTCATAGGATTATGACATTTTTTAACCGTATGATCGATATAATCAACGTTTACATATTGATATGTCGTAGCTCTATGATGTCGTCTATATTCATGCACAATCCCACACAACTCATCAAGTTTGAACTACCATAATATAATACAAGAATTACTTAACAATTTTTCACTTAAGGTTTACCACTTCAGCTTTTTTTTTTTTTTTTTCATTTTCCTATCATTTTACATACACAAATTAGTTAAAAGAAACAAATGCCACTTGAAAAATATACTACATATTAAATTAAATCTATATTAAATCTATGTGTCGTGGATAGTGTGTGGGCTACTTGATCCGGACACTCTGATTGGTTTAGGGGGGCGATAGTGATTTTTTATTATTCGAAGTATCTATATATATAATAAAAGAAAGCCATTTTGATGACATGACACTCAAGGAGGCATTCTCCCCTTTGAGTGTGTCATGTGTCATCCTATGTGTCACTTGGTATATAAGTTAAAAAAAAATTTAACATCACAACTTTTCATCACACAAACCCTCGACTCTATCCTTCCTCTTCTCCTTCTCTGCCTCTTACTCCTGCTAGGGTTTCATCTTCTCATGTCCCTCCACTGTTCCACCACGATCTCCCCCCGCTCGCTACCTTAAATCATGTCTGGTGGCATAGCTCGTGGCCGACTCACCGAGGAACGAAAAGCATGGCGAAAGAATCACCCTCATGTTCGTCTTATTCCAAACCCTAATCCCACCTTCTCTAACAATTCCACTTATTAATTATAAATTTAATATTATTGATTTCATGTTTTTATTTAGGGTTTCGTAGCGAGGCCTGAATCTCTTCCTGATGGTACTGTTAATTTGATGGTTTGGAACTGTACTATCCTCGGTAAAGTTGGAGTAAGTTTGTTTTAACCGTCTCTGAGTTTTACATGTTAGTTTTGTTTTGATGTGTAATAGGTTGGGATAATTTTTTTTATTTAACTGTAATCTGCTGCCTTTCAATTCTTTTTTTAAGGTTTTTTTTTTGGTATGGGTTTGGGTAGAGATGTTTAGCCGTCTCCTAAATGTTTGTTTTGGCTGAGAAATAATGATCTTACTTCATACTGTTATGTGATAGGTTACAAACTGATGCATAGCTAACAGTTTTTATACAATTTATGTGATGTTTGTTGGTGTTGTTATACTTTGTGTGACACCCGGCAAACTCCGGTTAGTAACTTTTGAAAATCCGGTAAGTCTACCTTAGCGAATCGCGTATACATCACGGATAACAGGGTCAGTTGAGTCGAGTCACGTTAAGTAAGTGTCTAGGGATCAATGATTCGGAGGATCATTGGGGTTAACACACACACACGAGGTATGAGTCCGGTTGTTGGCGATTTGTAGAATCGCCGAGTCCAATGCACACACACAAGTCTCGAGTCCCGGGAATTGGTGAACGAATGTGAACGTGTTTGTTTTCATGAATTATGCGTTTATAATCTCTATGCGACTTGTCGGTATGTGAATACGTGTTTATATGTGTTAAAAGGTGATTACACGTGATTGCATGACATTATAGGTGATTACACATGACTATAGGCGATTAGGACAAGGCTGAAGGCGATTAGCAGGCTAATCTCCTGATAGTGAGGGCGAGTAGGCCCTAATCACGTGTTGTTGGGGGCGAGTAGGCCCTAATCACCTATAGCTACAGGCGATTAGGAGCCCTAATCGCCTGCACTGCTGCGTAATCGCCTGACGTGTTTTAAACGACTAGAAACGCCTATAAATACCACCCTTGACTTGCAAAACATCATTTGTGCAACCCTAGCCGTCCCATAACCTCTCCCAACTCACTAACACCCTCTGGAACACGTTTTTGCATCAAAACCCACCTTTCCAAGCCTTACACTTCATTTTCTTACAAATCTAAGGTGTGTTCTTCATCCTTAAACCCTTGTATGTTATTGTTTTGTTCCCTAAAGGTCCAGACCTTATTTCTAAACTATTGTGTCTTTGAAAACCTATTAAAAGCAGTTTTTAAACAAACCCAAACCTCTATGCATGTTATATGTGTTGTATTTGTATAAAGGTAGGATTTTTATGATTAAAACATGATTATTCTTGTGTTATGAATATGTTTCTGATTTAAATGGGTTATTATGATGTTAACTTAGGAGTTTGGAGGTTCATAGTTGTGTATTGTTGATGTTTGGTGTTTTGACACATTTGAATGATTTTGAAGGAGTAAGGATGATATGATGTGTTTTGTTGATTATATGATGTTAGGGTTTGCTTTAGGATGATGCTAGAACACTAGGATATTATCGGACAACGTCGTTATGAGATGAAATCTGGATATTTGCCATTTAGGGCAAACTTTGCATATTGATGTGATATTTACATGTTAAACATACTATTTTGGGAAACGCTCGCATTCGGGACTGTTAGAATGATGATAATTTAGGGGTTTTGCTTGGAATAAGTTTGTTAATGTGTTGGGATTGATATTTGGTGCTTCCACACGTTTCGGATCTGTTTTGGAGGGTTAAACGCGTGAAAAATCGGAACAGACTTGCAGGGGGCGATTAGGGATCCTAATCGCCTATGCTGAAGGTGATTAGGAGCCCAATCGCCTATATTGCATGTCTTAAAGCCCTAATCACTAGTTAAACCCTGAATTGCATGTCTTATAGCCCCAATCGCCTATATTGCATGTCTTATAGCCCTAATCACTAGTTAAACCCTGAATTGCATGTCTTATAGCCCCAATCGCCTATATTGCATGTCTTATAGCCCTAATCACTAGTTGAAACCTGAATTGCATGTCTTATAGCCCCTAATTGCTAGTTGACTTCCCTAATTGCTAGTTGACTTCTCCTAATCGCATGTATTGCTGTTGTAAGTGGATTTTGACATCCCGAGACCCGATTTGACACCTAGGAACATGCTAGAAACCCCGTAACATGCCTAGTAACATGGTAACACGTGCTCGGACTTAATTATGCGTTATTCGAACTATATGCTAGACTTGGTGAACTCTTACACGTGTTAAGTGTTGTTTGCATATATTGTATGATACATTGTGTGAGGTTAACACGTGGGGTGTGGGGTCACCAATGGGATGTCGAGTCTTGTCCGGTGTGGTCGGTTAAACAGTCAACACGTTTTCAAATCAACTTGGTTATGGTCTGGACATACAGAGACTAGTTAACCTATGGGTTATTAGTCTATGTACTTATGTCTTTTATACGTTAGGTCGCCACTATACGGGACTAACATAGCTTACTGGTTTTGAGCACTTACAAGTAACGCAACCTAAGGTGAGTTCACGGCCCCTCTTTTATATGTTTTTCTTTCGGGGGAGAAACATGCCACACGATTTAACAAACTCAATGTTTTTATATAAACATGTAACTCTTTTGGAAACGCAACACTCGTTAGGAACACGCAACTCTTTTGGAATGTAACGTTTATAAACGCGCAACTCTTTTGAAATGCAACTCTTATGAACACGCAACTCTTTCGAAACACAACACTTTTGATACGCAACACTTTTGATTACTACACGACGAAACACGGAAGTCCCTGGGGAAACCATGAATGTGCTGGGCACAACGGGGAAATGTGGAAAGATCTATTGGGCCTGACAAACCCCACCCGTCGGCTTGGAGCCGGGCGGGTGCATATTGTCTCTATATTTGGTAACACTAGCATCTCAAACACGGGCAGCAACACAAGAAACGCTGTCAGTAATGGTTTCAGCATCACAGTCGTGGTAGTGGTACGAAATGCTTATTAGTTTATTTAACGCATCTCATGACATGGTATTTTGTGATCAAACTCTCAACGCATGGAAACTAATTGTAAACTTAAACCTGTGAACTCACCAGCATTATGTGCTGACGTAATTTTGGCATGTTTTCTCAGGTCGCTAAGGTAGCATCTCAGGGCTTAGGCGCACGCGTCTGCACGGCGTCTAGTTTAGGTTTCATGGTTTTGATTATCGAACAAGTTTGGATACTTTTGGGTTCATTTCGTAAAACAATGCTTCCGCTGTTATGTCAAATGGTTTAAACCTGTGTTTTGAATTTACATATGTTTCATATAGTGTTGTTTATTGTGACCGTTGACTTGGATCCTGGTATGTCACACGCCTCGCGGTAGAACTCTGCATGTGGAAATTTGAGGGTGTGACACTTTGTCTTTTTTTGTTTTTTTTTTCAAATGAAGATATTTCGAACCGCTGGGTTTATGTGGTATTTGCCTGCATCCCGCACTTTCCTGATTCTACCAATTGCTTTGCTATTTATGATATGAGGTATAGATTAAGGAAAAGATTTTTTTCCCATTACCTTCCTAAACTGGATATTAGTTATATGGCGGTTTGTTTTTGGATTCTTTAAGGTTGCGTTGTCTTATGACCTTGGTTTTTAAAAACACGTTGCGCTCTAATGCGTTTTATTTTTATGTTACTATTGCAGGAAGTCACAAGAATCAAAAGTGAGCACCCGGATAACAACCAATGTATTGTGAATGGTATTGTAAAAGGCCATCTAAAGGTTACTCATACATTCGGGGCTGAATTCCTTAAACAAGTTAGTTGTTTGATTAGATCTTTATTAGTTTATTTTTTATTTATATTTGCACGTACAATCTTTTACAACACTACTACATATACAACATATAACGCAATTAGCTGCCTGAAATACTCGAATTCAACGGTTTTTAAGAATAAAAGGCAACTAACATGTCTTATGCTATGAATGGTGATTAAAAAAGACATACTTCACTGATTTGATTTAAGAAAACTTACATGCCTTATTCTTGGAAAATACAAGTACTTACAAATATTGATAATAAAAATCATATATTTTTTTCTGATTTGATTTGGTGCAGAAAATATGGCGCAGAATGAATGAATGTGATCAAGCTAATATCTTTGATTTGGTGCATGAAATCTGGTTGAGATTGACTGGCTGCATAAAATTTGATCAGCTATCAGTTGTTGACATGATGTTATGGATTTCTTATTCATATTTTCATTCTTCAATCCATCCTTTGCTTAGTTATTTCATCTCAATCTTCTAATTAATTGCCATTGCTCTTAGATGATTGACTTCGTTTACGTCTCTTTTAACGCTTAAGTTAACGTAGATGAAATGTATTGGCTACTTATAATGACATCAAGTAATATAGAAAATATTTCAATTCCCACTACATCAAATTTAACTAATTTTCTTTGGGTCAAATTAGATTTGTCAATCCCAAGACGTTCCCGGGGTAAAAACTAGTTATATATATATATAATAATATAATATAATATAATATAATTAGATGCAGTCTTTGACAACAAGATGCTGGTGGTATAGTGCTTGGATACGCTTCCCACTAGGCGGATGGCGTGAGTTTGAATCCTGGTTTAGGCTAGTGGGCGGTTTTTTTTTTCCTTGTTCAAGGTATTATATATAACATATACAATTAGATGTAGGATTAAACAACAAGAGTACTATAGTGATGTTGGGTTAGACATGCGTCCAACTAGATAAATGATGCGAGTTCGAATTCCGATTCAGGCCCTTGGGCAGTTCTTTTTATCATTATTTCTTAGGGTATCTAATATATGTAGCGATGAGATAATATGAGAACTCATGTGAGTTGTGTGAATTTTAGAACTCATCTGGACCATTGATCTTGATGATCTAATGGTTGAAATCAAAGGATGAGACTTTTTATCTTGACACGTTTAATAAGTATTTTTTTTAATTTAATAAAGTACACTAAAGGGTATTTGGGTAAAAAACCAAGGGAGAGAAAAAATTAATATAATATCATGTTAATTTTTTATTACATTGTTAAAAGATTCATATTTTTTAAACTTTCTTTTATTTTTTTAATTAATTAAATTTTTTAAAACAAAAAACCAAATATGCGCATTATGTCATCTCCCTCTCTTTTTACACTGATGTAATTATTTACACCAGTGTTTACTTGCATCTATATAAACCAACTATCCATAATTTTTGTATGATTTACACTAGTGTAATTATTTACACCAGTGTTTACTCACATCTATATAAACTAAACACCTATAATTTTTGTATGATTTACACTGGTGTAATTATTTACACCAGTGTTTATTCACATCTATATAACCAAACATCTATAATTTTTGTAATATAAAAATTACGCTAGTGTAAAATAAACCACTAAACATCTATACAGTCGTATTACGCTGCTGTAAAATAACTAATACCATTTATACATTCATATTACGCTAGTGTAAAAAAACTAGTACCATTTATAACATTGTATCACACCACTGTAAATGCCCCACAACATCAACCAAATTTGTATTACATCAATGTAAAAACCATGTTTACTTACCTTATAAAAAAACCCATCATCTTCATCATTGTCTTCACCAAAAAACATCATCATCTTCTTCACATTACTATCATCTTCACACAAAAAAACCATGAAAAATCTTATAATAATAATAATCCTAATAATAATAATAATAATACCTGTAAACCATCATCGGTGGTCATATATCTTCCCTCAAGCCACCGTCGACCCACCACCCTCAAACCATCGTCGAACCACCGCCCAAGAAACCACCATCGGAACCCACCCTATGGACCACCCCAACACCACAGCCCCCCCCCCACCACATCCATCAACCACCACCAAAACAGATCCCTCCACCATCGACCCACCTCCACCATCGACCCACCTCCACCATCGACCGACCACAACCATCAACCACCACCAACAGATCCCTCCACCACAGCCATCAACCACCACCTCCAACAGATCCCTCCACCTCCAATAGATCCCTCCACCTTCACCATCAACCCACCTCCACCATCGACCGACCACCGCCATCAACCACCAACAGATACCTCCACCAACAGATCCTTTCTTTTGTTTTTTAGGGGAAAGAGAGAAAGAGAGAGAGCCGAATGTTTGTTTAGAGAGAAAGAGAGGTGAGATGATTTAAAAAAAACAGTAATTTAAAAAGGTACTTGGAGTGGGGGTGGCGTGGGGTGTTATTATTATTATTATTATTATTATTGTTATTATTATTATTATTTAGTAGGGGTAATCATTACATGTGAAAATTAATAAAAACCCCATAAAAATTGTGTACAAAGACTTTCTTACCCCTAATTAAAATAATACAAAAAATTACAAAGATAAAGGTGTGTCACTTGGTGATTGGTCCAGATGAGTTCTCTAGTTCTCACAACTCAAGTGAGTTCTCATACGATCCAGATCCTATATATATACATACATACATACATACAATTTTATGTAGAGTAAAACAACAAAACCATTGGTGGTCTAGTGGCTGGAGGCATGCCCTATTAAGGGCTAGGTGTTGGTTTGAATTTCGGGTGTACCCGGTTTTGTGTGATTTTTTCTTCTTTTTGAATAACATGGTGTTTGAATTGGTTATTATGTTGGGCTTTGCTGAATGTTAAAAATTTGATTACTTTTTTTGTACCAATAATATTTTATTTTTTCCTCATATAATCTTATTTATTTGCTTTTCACAATGATGAATGAGGACAACTCTGACCAAATAATAGTGGTACCAATATCGGCATTTGTGCTTATGGCTTTTTACCGTACCAATACTATAAGAAATAGAAAGTATACCAACAGAATGCTTGCTGCAATGCACAAGGAATCAAACTAGTTATAAATAGATAAGGAACTTGCTTATTTCTATTCATCTGCCACTTAGAGCATTCACACAGTTAGTAGCTACAAACTTTCACTTCAGCATGCCATATTAGATTTCAAACATCCTAAAGATCCTTTTTTTTTCTAAAATTTAAAAATATAATATAATATGGTTATATGTGTGTATGTATGTATATAAACATTTGTATGGTTAGGTGAGATGTGTGGGGGCAACTATATGAAGTCCAAGACAGGTCCCTAATCCACACAACATATGAGGACTTCATGTCGGACTTCATGAAACATCACAAGGGTGGTTCTCGGTCCTTCAGTCCGGACTCGTCAACCTAAGAAACATTGTGGATGCTCTAGTGCATTGGTGTGTCGGTTTTAGTAATATAAAAGACATTATTTTTTCGGTACCAAAAACTTGTGATGTTTTTAACCTAACATGCGTAGTATAGATTTCTAGGGTAAATACCGAGTATCGTATTCTAGAGAACACACTTTCCCGTACTCAATCCTCCATCACTTTTGTTGATCGAGTTTTGAAAAGAAAATAAAACGAAGGGGTTCTAAAAAGAAAAATAGTTTTTGAAAAGGTTTTGGTTTTAAATTAAAAGATAAAAATGGTAGGTTTAGAAAACATGCTAGTCTTGGGAACCCTCCGAATAAGTAGATTAATTATATAGAAAGTAGTAGTAGTTTTATTTATTGATATGGAGAACGGGTTTTGAACGATCCCATAAAAATTAGGAGATGAGAAAAGAAATAAATAAGTGATGACGTTCTGGCAACTAAATGGGTCACGCACAGGGAAAGTGTACGAGACCCTATAAAGATGTCTTCGGACTGCTGGCCCGTAAGCCGGTCTTCTCCTGATTAACAAGTGTCGTCGATCCTAACGCACACAAGTCATGTAGCTTATTGGAAAGTTTGAGTCCTGCTTTTTAGGCACTTCCTAAACCACTCGTTTAAGCACTGGGTTCTATAATTTATCTTCTTAAATTAATATAGAGGCTTAATTCTGACCGGGAATCCCTTCTACCTCTCTTAACTCTCACTCTTCATACCGAATGATCTCACAAACCATCATCATGTGTGACGGGGGACCCTCTAAGAAATAAACGGCTTTGAACTAATGAGAGTTAGATAAATTATCCTTGTTTTGATTATCTTCAAAAGTGACAACTTAAATATTTATTGATCAAGTAAATATAAGTTTGGTTTAATGATTAAGTGACATAAGAAATTCAACCCTTAACCCCCAAGACTTGTGAATGATAATCTTAACAAAGGTGGAACATAATCCTAGAGGTGTGCAATCCGAAGATCACTAGTGCACCCGTAGGGAATCCTCCCTTTACCAAGAAAACCACTCACACATCTGGTGTGAAACCAGAAACTTGTTACCCGGATCTGGTCCACTTCAGAATTCATTGCTTAGAACCCGGTTTGGATATCAGAAACCTAAAGGATCTATCTCACTACCAGTTTCCTTGCCTTGGATCTAGCTTGGGACTACCAGAAGCCGATCGAACCCCATGATAGTTTTTATATAAGTTAAGTTTTGGTTGATTTTAAGGTTATTAAGCTAACCACTAATTGAACATGTCACAAAAGATAAACAAACAAGAATTAGTTAAGAGGATAAACATATCAAGTAACTAATAATAAACTAACTATTAATAATATAAAAAGTCTAACGAATCGAATAAGTTTGGAGAATACTAGATGGATAAAACCATATAAAGATGACAACATAAAAACATGAAGATCTTCCACTCATAGACAAGCTTCCAACCATCTTAATCCTATGCGTATAATGTGATTCTCGCAATGCTCGACGTTATTGCATATGAACTACTCCTACGGTGCCATTTCTTGATCGAGAATGCAAGGTAGGAAAGGTCCTAACCTTGGAGAGGTGTTAGGTCGGCCCTAAGGCCTTCCACAAGACCCCAATAACTCTGCAAGAAGGGTGGAAATCAACCCCAAGATGGCACACCAAATGGTTGAGTTGAGCTTGCTATTTATAGGCTGATCAGGGCGTGCACGGCCATGCATCATGGGTGAGCATGCCCTTGCAACTGTCCCACGTACGTTCTGTTGCTGCAAGGAATAGTCTGTTTGTCCTTAATAATAAACACTACCGTCCCCATGAGTGAACACGCCCGTGAACCCGACCAGGTGATGTTTTCTTGTCTCCCAAGCTGGCTGCTTTGTCTTCTAGTGTGCAGGGCCTTGTGCCAATATGCGTGGCCGTGCTTGGTCGATCCCGGACTGATTTTATTGTTATTTATGTCTCGAGGAGGTCTTTACACATCCTTGGAACATGCTTTGGGTCTCGTATCTTCAGGAATCTCCAGTTTTAGCTGTTTTACCCGATAATTGTTTTTTTTAGGGTTGGAGCTCAAATTTCTTGATAAACACAAATAGGATCGACTAAGTAGCTTTAATTGTCAATTTTAGCCCAATTATGTCCTTTTTATGACACTATTTATACATGTTTAATATTTTTAAATGATGGAACATCATAATACCCCACACTTAGACAATTGTTTGTCCTCAAAAAACTAAACAAAAATCAACCTAAGGCAAACAGCAAAATATATAAATCCTCAAGCGACTTGTTTTATCTATGTTAGAAAAATAAAAATTGCATGAAACGCCTACTTGGCCCTTTGATTACGCTCAAACCTATATCTGCTCACAAGGTTCACTCAATAATCGGGTTTAATTTTTTGATGAGTTTTGTGGGTGAACATTCAAGTCCAAACCGAAGCCGACACAAGTCACAGGCTTGTATGCAAATCACGTCTTTATTTCTAAATTAAGTAACTAAGGTAAATCAAGAGGACTTTAAAAGGGTTGTAATGCAGGGGTTCTAAAAACACTAAATAAGAACATATTATATTTTTTAGGGAGGAATGGGTAACCAAACCGCGGTGGAAAGTCATAGGCATGCAGCAGCTAGTCGAGGAATAAGACCGTAGCGGAGTGCAACCTTTTCAGTGGCGATCTCCGAGAGGAGTTTGGTGTTATTACCCCGGTCCTTCATTGTAGTTATTTCTTCTCTCACAATGTATTCGATATTGCTTCCTTTCCGATTGAACCGCCCGATGTAATGCGGTTCAACCGGTTGAACCATTTTTTAGCTAAATCCGGTATAATTAAAAAACCGGTTTTAAAACATTGACAAAACCCCACAAAAAATAGTTGTTTTTTTTCTCTGTTTTTTATATAGCACTATTCAGTGGAAAGATAATAAAATGCTCGTTAATTTGGTGTAATTTTTTTCTTTAACAAATATCGTATATAGAATATATTAACGTTTAAAAATTATGGGAGGAAACATGAGAGAAAAATCCAATTTTGTTTCCTAAAATCACTTAATGCCACATGGCATGCGATTTTTAGCTTTAATTCTATATTATTAATGACATGCCATTGGCACATAACACACTCAAGGGAGAGGATGCCTTCTTTGAGTGCCATGTTGGATTTATTGCTTTCAATTATTATTATTCTCTTATATATTGTCACACCCTCAAAATCCACTTGCGGAGTTTTACCGCGAGGCGCATGACAAACCAGGATCCAAGTCAATGATCACAATAAACAATACTAAATGAATTTCAAAAACATAGTTTAAAAATCCCAAACATCAGCGGAAGCTAAATGTCGTTACATAAACAAAACAAAACCAAATGTTTAATGTTCAAAACCATGCAACTCTAACTAGACGCCGTGCAGACGCGTGCGCCCTAGTTCCAGTTTGCTACCTTAGCGACCTGAGAAAACATGTAAGAGTTTACGTCAGCACAAAAATGCTGGTGAGTTTACAGGTTTGTAATCAAAGTTCCAAGTTTAACCTGTCCATACTATAACAATTGTAAACCAAGTACGCTAGCTAGGCGCAAGTACCATTACTACTACGATTGGAAAACCATTACTAACTCGCAAACCAGATGTTGTGCCCGAATAGTAAACCTGTTCCTGTTTGAGACAATATGCACCCGCCCGGCGCTCCATGCCGACGGGTGGGGTTGGTCACTCCCAATAGCGCTATTCACATTTCCCCGTTGTGCAAACCAGCACATTCATGGTTTTCCCCCCGGGACTTCCAAAGATCGTATAGTAAACCGTTTGAAAACCCATAGTATGACAGTTGTTACCAAATAGTTGTTTAACACATGTTTTCTCCCCCGAAAACGAAAACCAAGTAAAGTGGGGCCGTAAACTCACCTTAGGTTGCGTTACTTCAGACAACAGAATAAGTCAACAAGCTATGCTAGCCCCGTAAAGCGGCGACCTAACATATGACAGTTACAAGTTCTTAGACTAATAACCCGTAGGTTAGTTAGTCCCTAGATGTCCAGACCTTAACCAAGTTTGTTTGACAACACGTTTACTGTTAACATGACCCAACGTACAAGACTCGACATCCCATTGGTGACCCGAGGTTTCCCGTGTTACACAAGTATTCACAAACACACAATCATGCAATTACACTTAACATACGTTAAAGTCCATCAAGCTCTAGCACATAGTTCCATTAACACATTGTTGACCCGAACACATGTTACCAAGTTATCAGACATGTTACGGGGTTCCTAGCATGTTCCTAGGTGTCAAAACGGGTCTCGGAATGCTAAAATATACATACAGCAGCAGCACGGGCGATTAGGAAAAGTCAACTAGCAATTACGTTGGTCAACATGCAATTATGAATGCTAATCGCCTACTGTGTAGGCGATTAGGGTCATGTGGTATGCCAATTTTTGAGTTTGCATGCAATTAGGGTCATGTGACATGCATTTCAGAACTTATCAGGCGATTAGGGTCATGCAGCATGCAAAAACACAACATAGCAAGCGATTAGCCCCTAATTGCCTGAAGAGCAGGCGATTAGCCCATCATGGTAGGCGATTAGCAGGCTAATCGCCTATACCTTAGGCGATTATGCTTGCTAATCGCCACCTGCACCCCAGATTTGGTTTTTCGCGCGTTTAACACTTCAAATCAACCCTAGAACGTGTGTAAACCTCCAATATCAAACAAACAAGTATCCCAAACATGTTTAGATCAAAATACATCATTTAACCTTGTTCTAGCAGTCCTGGATGCAATCATGTTTCTAAAACATAACATAATTATCACATAATCATCACATTAACATGCGTAAACACAACCCTAATAAACAATCAATCAGATTACTATAGCAAACCATCATCATAGATCAGTAACTACCCTAACATCATGTTACTAATCCTTCTTGAATCATAAAAATCCTATCTTTTAATTAAAACCTACACATACAACATGCATAGCATCTAGAATCCTCACAACAACGATTATTAACGATTTACAGAAGGCACAAGTGTTTATGAACAGGTCTGGACCATTAGGGATTCAATAAAAACGTTAGAAAAGATTGCATGGATGAAAACCACACCTTAGTTTATGATTGATTGATGAAATAGGCTTGAAATCAAGTTGTTTGATCCAAAATCGTGTTCCAGAGGTTGTGTGGGTGTTGGGATGAGTTGTGGGGCGACTAGGGTTAGTGTTATGAAGTTTAGGAGGTCAAATATTGTATTTATAGTCGTTTTTAGTCGTAACCCACGTTGCAGGCGATTATGGTCCAGTTGCAGGCGATTAGGGCTGCTAATCGCCACCCCCTTAGGCGATTAGCCCCCTACTCGCCACCTAGGAGGGCTACTCGCCACCTGGAGGAGGCTAATCGCCTCCTAGCAGCCTCCCTATAGGCGATTAGCTCACCCTAATCGCCTATAGGGTATTGTTCCAAGTATTTTGCGCGTTAAACCCCGTTTTAACATATGTTAACACATTTTCACATACCGACAAGTCATAGAATGATTGTAAACACAAAACACTTGCAATTAAACACATTCACACTCGTTCACCAATCCCCGGGACTCGAGACTTGCATGTACCCTATGCATTGACGATTCTCCGAATCGTCACCCCTTGTACACTTGGTTAATGACTGACATCTAACGATCCTCTAGGCCAACATCTCATGATTCCCTAGACTCACATAACAGTTCCCGAACCATAACCCGACTCAACTAACCCAGTTAAGTACAGAATACGTGTGACTCGCTAAGGTAGACTTTAATCTAGACGACGTTGTTAACTTGAATTTGCCGGGTGTCACATCATCCCCACGTTAAAAGAATTTTCGTCCCGAAAATTATGCAAGTACCAAGAGTATGAACAAAAGTAACAGACAGAATAGAAACCAAGAGAGAGAATTACCCGAGTTGTCACATCATCCCCACGTTAAAAGGAATCTCGCCCCGAGATTCACTCCGTTGCAGTGGTAACGTGTCTCGATTCGAATGCCTCTTTAGGAAAGAGATGAGGATACTTAGACTTCATCTGATCCTCGCGTTCCCAAGTGTATTCCGGTCCCCGGTTCGAGTTCCATCGAACCTTAACAATACGAATCTTACTGTGACGCAGACTGCGAATCTTGTAATCAAGGATCTCGACAGGTTCCTCCACTATCCGAAGACGATCATCAACCTTGATCTCTTCTAGTGGAACAATGAGAGACTCGTCAGTCAGACACTTCTTCAGGTTAGATACGTGGAAGACGTTATGTACGTTACCGAGCTCCGTCGGTAAATCAAGTCGATATGCCGCCGGTCCGATCCGTTCCAGGATCGTAAATGGACCGACATACCGCGGGTTAAGTTTGCCACGCTTCCCAAAGCGTATGACGCCCTTCCACGGTGAAACCTTTAGAAGTACTCTGTCACCCACTTGAAACTCCAATGGCTTACGGCGATGATCAGCATAGCTCTTTTGTCGGTCCCGTGCCGCTGCCAATCGGTTACGAATCTGTACGATTTTCTCAGAAGTTTCGTACACTAGTTCAGGCCCAGTGAGTTGACTCTCACCCACTTCAGCCCAACAAAGAGGAGACCGGCATTTCCGTCCGTATAATGCCTCAAACGGAGCTGCCTTGATGCTCGTGTGGTAACTGTTGTTGTAAGAGAATTCTACTAACGGTAAGTGAGCTTCCCAACCTTTGCCAAAATCGATCACACATGCCCGCAGCATGTCTTCTAGAGTTTGAATTGTACGCTCACTCTGACCGTCAGTTTGTGGATGATAAGCTGTACTCATGTCCAACTGGGTACCCAAAGCCTTATGCAAAGACTTCCAGAAATGCGAAGTAAAATGAGAATCACGATCCGAGATAATAGAAACTGGTACCCCATGCTTAGAGACAACTTCTTTTAGATATAAACGAGCCAACCGATCCATGGTATCGGTCTCCTTAATAGCAAGGAAATGGGCTGATTTCGTCAAACGGTCGACAATCACCCATATCTTATCATTCCCGCTCGGTGACTTAGGTAGTTGTGTGACAAAGTCCATTGTAATCCGTTCCCATTTCCACTCTGGAATTTCGGGTTGTTGCAATAGACCCGACGGTTTCTGGTATTCCACCTTGACCTTAGCACAGGTCAAGCACTTACTCACGTATGAGGCTATATCCGCCCTCATGTTTGGCCACCAGTACAGTATTTTTAGATCCTGGTACATCTTGTCTGAACCAGGATGAATGGAATATCGAGATTTGTGAGCTTCATCAAGAACCAGCTCCCGAAGTCCCCCGAATAAAGGAACCCAGACGCGTTCTGCGAAGTAGCGCAGGCCATCAGGCCTTTGCTCGAGGTGTTTGTCAGCACCGTGCATAGTTTCAGCCTTAAGGTTTTCCTCCTTCAAGGCTTCTAACTGAGCAGAACGGAGTTGATCAGGCAGAGAGGAATGGATCGTGAGTTGCAACGCCCGAACGCGGCGAGGGTTTGTCGATTCTTTCCTGCTCAAGGCGTCTGCCACAACATTCGCCTTGCCAGGATGGTACTTAATGGCACAGTCATAGTCGTTCAGGAGTTCAACCCAACGGCGCTGTCGTATGTTCAGGTGCTGTTGGTCAAAAATGTGTTGGAGACTCTTGTGATCGGTGTAGATGGTGCATTTGGTACCGTACAAGTAATGCCTCCAAATTTTCAACGCGAACACCACCGCACCCAATTCCAAATCATGGGTAGTGTAGTTCCTCTCGTGCACTTTGAGTTGACGAGAAGCGTACGCAATCACCTTCTCGCGTTGCATCAACACGCAACCGAGACCATGAATGGAAGCATCACAGTAAACAACGAAATCATCAGTGCCCTCAGGCAAGGACAAAATAGGAGCAGAACAAAGCTTAGTCTTCAGTTTTTGGAATGCTGACTCCTGTGATTCACCCCAGTCGAATTTTCTATCCTTCTGAGTAAGAGTGGTGAGGGGTTGAGCGATCTCCGAGAACCCCTTAATGAAACGACGATAATAGCCCGCAAGGCCTAGGAATTGCCGCGCCTCAGTTGGCGTCTTCGGTGCTTCCCAGTCCTTGATCGCTTCGATCTTAGCCGGATCGACATGGATTCCCAGTTCATTGACTACATGCCCTAGGAATTGGACTTCGCGTAACCAAAAATCGCACTTCGAGAACATGGCGTACAGTTGTTCTCGTCGTAAGAGTTCCAAAACTAACCGTAGATGTTCCCCATGTTCGGTCTCGTTCTTGGAATAGATCAGAATGTCATCAATAAACACTATAACGAACTTGTCAAGATACGGCTTACAAACGCGGTTCATCAAATCCATGAAAACCGCCGGTGCGTTAGTGAGACCAAAAGGCATGACCAAGAACTCGAAATGGCCATAACGTGTACGAAAGGCAGTCTTAGCAACATCAGCTTCCCTTACGCGCAACTGGTGATAACCGGACCTTAGATCAATCTTGGAATAGTAGCTAGAACCCTGGAGCTGGTCAAATAGGTCATCAATACGAGGAAGAGGATAACGATTCTTGATGGTCACCTTGTTCAGCTCTCTATAATCCACGCACAGTCGAAAACTGCCATCCTTCTTCTTAACAAACAAAATCGGGGCACCCCAAGGGGAAGAACTAGGTCTGATGAAACCCTTATCCAAGAGTTCCTGTAACTGATTAGACAATTCTTGCATCTCAGGAGGTGCAAGACGGTAAGGGGCCCGAGCAATAGGAGCAGCGCCAGGTACAAGATCAATACCGAACTCAACCTGACGATGGGGAGGAAGACCAGATAAATCATCAGGAAAGACATCAGAAAACTCACGTACAACCGGGATATCGTCGATCTTCTTCTCGCTGGAAGTGGAAACAGATAAAAGTGCCAGAACAGCCGAATAACCCTTCCGAAGATACTTAAGGGCTTTCATGCTAGAGATGAGACTTAGCGGAGCACCGCTCTTGTCCCCGTACACAGAAAGAAATTCTCCATCAGGGAGAGGAATCCGGATGACCTTGTCGTAACAAACGATTTCAGCGTGATACAGAGACAACCAATCCATGCCTATAACCACGTCGAAACTACCCAAAGGTACCGGCATAAGGTCGATAGGAAAAGACAAACCCGACAACTCTATGTGACATTCCCGAAGAACGCAAGTAGCTTCTATCTTCTTACCGTCAGCCAATTCTATAATATATTTAGCCTCTAGAGGAACAGGTACTACATCTAGCAAACGACTAACTTCCACAGATATGAAACTCTTATCGGCACCAGAATCAAATAAAACACTAACAGAGCGATCGTTGAGAAGAAACGTACCAGTGACTGTGTCAGGGTCCTGTCTTGCCTCTGCAGTCCCAATAACGAAGGCACGTGCGTTCCTGTTTCCGCCCCCGTTGTTACCATTTCCATTCCCATTACCATTCCCGTTCCCTCCCTGTTTCAGCTTTGGACACTCCTTCTTGTAATGCCCCGTTTCCCCACAGTGAAAACATCCCTGTTTACCCGCAGTCCCCTGAGTAGTAGAAGTCGGAGTAGTAGTTGGGGCCTGAGTCGATGAAAGAGTCGCCCTACAGTCTTTGGCAAAATGCCCCAACTTCTGGCAGCGATGGCAACGATTGTTGTCACAACTCCCATGATGATGGCGTCCACACTTATTGCATTTCGGTAACTTTCCCGCATAACCACCACTTGGCTTAGAACCCGATGAAGACGAACCCCCACTATCAAACCTTTTCCCCTGTTGAGCTGGTGCTGGTGTAGAACTCTTCACATCATTATCCCACTTTCGCTTGTTGCTCTCTGGAGCCTTAGCAGCTGAACCTTTGGCAGGCAAGATACCCTCACTCACCTTCAAGTTAGTCATCCTATGAGCAGATCGGACCACTTCCGCGTAGGTAGGAAGATTCCCCGCAGCCACCAACCCTGCGATTTCTGGCACAAGACCCGAGATATAATGCTCAATCCTCCTATATTCCGGCACATGTAGATCAGGACAAAGTACAGCCAACTCGTTCCGCCTCACAGTATACTTCTCAATTTCTGACCCAGACATTTTGAGGTTCCACACCTCGTGTTCCAGCTTTTGAATCTCCTCCCTGGGACAGTACTCCCTCTTCAGCAGTTGCACAAAGTTCTCCCAAGGCATAGCATAAGCCTCCCCTATACCCATAGTCTGGGTGATATCGTTCCACCAGGTCAACGCAACATCCTGGAGCAACCCAGCAGAATACTTGACTCGATCCTCAGGGAGACAGTTACACATCAGGAAAACAGACTCCACTTTCTCCAACCACCTGAGCAAACCTACTGCACCCTCAGTACCCGAGAACTCATGGGGCTTGCAGTCCCGAAACATTTTGTAGGTGCACATGGGTGGTGGTGGTGGATTAACATGACCACCTGTAAAGAAACACGTAAGAAAACCACGGGAAATGTAAACAAAGTTCACCGATGAGATAGAAGTGGTTAGGTCAACTTACCGCCATTGTGCCCTAGCTGGAAGGCAGCCTGCAGCAAGTTGTTCAAGTCATCCTGCGTGAGGTTCACACCCCCACGACCACCATTACCACGCCCACCATTGCGACCACCTCCACGTCCTCCTCGTGCTCCAGACATGATTCTGGCAAAAAGGACGAGAAAATTTAGTTTCACAGCCAATAATAACCACTAGCGTTCACAAGATCAAAGCCAGATCCAACCCAGGACTATCCATCCGAACCCAGAGCTCACTAGGGCTTTCATGCATTTCGGTTTATGATTTTGTGTGCACCCAAAATGATAAACCGCTCTACATGGTCCTCCAAGTGTTCTCCTAGTTCAAAGTTCAAATCGCCGGACATAGACTCTTAGCTATACACCGTAATACTACGGTAGTTCATGACAAGGGTTTCTATTGGGGTAGGAAAGGGAGATGTCTGAGTCTTGGACCAATCTCAAGAGTATACAGTTAACCCAAATGTACCTCACTGTCTAGTAAGCAAGTAACCCAGTAAAAGAGAATGGATGATGTAACACAGAAGGGCAAGATGATTGAGAGACACCCCGACAAGTCTATAAGTAACCCAGTATAAAGTTTAGTACCATGTGATCATCTAGTGTGTGCGACTCAGTTATAGACTAGACTCTACATGCAGTCCTAGTTCACTATAACCATTGGCTCTGATACCAATCTGTCACACCCTCAAAATCCACTTGCGGAGTTTTACCGCGAGGCGCATGACAAACCAGGATCCAAGTCAATGATCACAATAAACAATACTAAATGAATTTCAAAAACATAGTTTAAAAATCCCAAACATCAGCGGAAGCTAAATGTCGTTACATAAACAAAACAAAACCAAATGTTTAATGTTCAAAACCATGCAACTCTAACTAGACGCCGTGCAGACGCGTGCGCCCTAGTTCCAGTTTGCTACCTTAGCGACCTGAGAAAACATGTAAGAGTTTACGTCAGCACAAAAATGCTGGTGAGTTTACAGGTTTGTAATCAAAGTTCCAAGTTTAACCTGTCCATACTATAACAATTGTAAACCAAGTACGCTAGCTAGGCGCAAGTACCATTACTACTACGATTGGAAAACCATTACTAACTCGCAAACCAGATGTTGTGCCCGAATAGTAAACCTGTTCCTGTTTGAGACAATATGCACCCGCCCGGCGCTCCATGCCGACGGGTGGGGTTGGTCACTCCCAATAGCGCTATTCACATTTCCCCGTTGGGCAAACCAGCACATTCATGGTTTCCTCCCGGGACTTCCAAAGATCGTATAGTAAACCGTTTGAAAACCCATAGTATGACAGTTGTTACCAAATAGTTGTTTAACACATGTTTTCTCCCCCGAAAACGAAAACCAAGTAAAGTGGGGCCGTAAACTCACCTTAGGTTGCGTTACTTCAGACAACAGAATAAGTCAACAAGCTATGCTAGCCCCGTAAAGCGGCGACCTAACATATGACAGTTACAAGTTCTTAGACTAATAACCCGTAGGTTAGTTAGTCCCTAGATGTCCAGACCTTAACCAAGTTTGTTTGACAACACGTTTACTGTTAACATGACCCAACGTACAAGACTCGACATCCCATTGGTGACCCGAGGTTTCCCGTGTTACACAAGTATTCACAAACACACAATCATGCAATTACACTTAACATACGTTAAAGTCCATCAAGCTCTAGCACATAGTTCCATTAACACATTGTTGACCCGAACACATGTTACCAAGTTATCAGACATGTTACGGGGTTCCTAGCATGTTCCTAGGTGTCAAAACGGGTCTCGGAATGCTAAAATATACATACAGCAGCAGCACGGGCGATTAGGAAAAGTCAACTAGCAATTACGTTGGTCAACATGCAATTATGAATGCTAATCGCCTACTGTGTAGGCGATTAGGGTCATGTGGTATGCCAATTTTTGAGTTTGCATGCAATTAGGGTCATGTGACATGCATTTCAGAACTTATCAGGCGATTAGGGTCATGCAGCATGCAAAAACACAACATAGCAGGCGATTAGCCCCTAATTGCCTGAAGAGCAGGCGATTAGCCCATCATGGTAGGCGATTAGCAGGCTAATCGCCTATACCTTAGGCGATTATGCTTGCTAATCGCCACCTGCACCCCAGATTTGGTTTTTCGCGCGTTTAACACTTCAAATCAACCCTAGAACGTGTGTAAACCTCCAATATCAAACAAACAAGTATCCCAAACATGTTTAGATCAAAATACATCATTTAACCTTGTTCTAGCAGTCCTGGATGCAATCATGTTTCTAAAACATAACATAATTATCACATAATCATCACATTAACATGCGTAAACACAACCCTAATAAACAATCAATCAGATTACTATAGCAAACCATCATCATAGATCAGTAACTACCCTAACATCATGTTACTAATCCTTCTTGAATCATAAAAATCCTATCTTTTAATTAAAACCTACACATACAACATGCATAGCATCTAGAATCCTCACAACAACGATTATTAACGATTTACAGAAGGCACAAGTGTTTATGAACAGGTCTGGACCATTAGGGATTCAATAAAAACGTTAGAAAAGATTGCATGGATGAAAACCACACCTTAGTTTATGATTGATTGATGAAATAGGCTTGAAATCAAGTTGTTTGATCCAAAATCGTGTTCCAGAGGTTGTGTGGGTGTTGGGATGAGTTGTGGGGCGACTAGGGTTAGTGTTATGAAGTTTAGGAGGTCAAATATTGTATTTATAGTCGTTTTTAGTCGTAACCCACGTTGCAGGCGATTATGGTCCAGTTGCAGGCGATTAGGGCTGCTAATCGCCACCCCCTTAGGCGATTAGCCCCCTACTCGCCACCTAGGAGGGCTACTCGCCACCTGGAGGAGGCTAATCGCCTCCTAGCAGCCTCCCTATAGGCGATTAGCTCACCCTAATCGCCTATAGGGTATTGTTCCAAGTATTTTGCGCGTTAAACCCCGTTTTAACATATGTTAACACATTTTCACATACCGACAAGTCATAGAATGATTGTAAACACATAACACTTGCAATTAAACACATTCACACTCGTTCACCAATCCCCGGGACTCGAGACTTGCATGTACCCTATGCTTTGACGATTCTCCGAATCGTCACCCCTTGTACACTTGGTTAATGACTGACATCTAACGATCCTCTAGGCCAACATCTCATGATTCCCTAGACTCACATAACAGTTCCCGAACCATAACCCGACTCAACTAACCCAGTTAAGTACAGAATACGTGTGACTCGCTAAGGTAGACTTTAATCTAGACGACGTTGTTAACTTGAATTTGCCGGGTGTCACATATATATATATATATATAGGGATGAGATCATTTAAGAACTCTTTTGAGTTGTGAAAACCATGAGAACTCACTTTATAACCACACGCTTATTTTATTCAATAATGAATGTGTGGCTGTAAATTAAACCATAATAAAATATTGAATAAAATATTAATTTAGTTACATAGTGGCAAGATTTCTTTACATCGGTGTAACAACGTTGTAAATAAATTTTTTTTCATTTTTTTAACGTCGGGGTTTAGGCGTTTTTACACCAGTGTGCAAAAAAACATTTTAATTCACATTTTACGTCGAGTTCTCACAAGTTCTCGTAACTCAGAGGAGTTCTCATATGATCCCAATATTATATGTGTGTGTGTGTGTGTAATGATTTGAACTAGGATTAGGAAAAAAATTAATTTGTCAAATACAATTGTTACTAATTTAATAAATTTATAACCAAAAATGTTAAATGTTAAATTTTAAATATATTAAGATATCTATATTTTAAAGGTAATAAGTAGGTTTAGTTTTTATCATTATTAACTTAAATTCAAAAGTTTGATTTTTTTAAAATATTTAGATCACTCAAAATTTGATGTGTTAATTTAGCCTAATTGTTACTATTAATATCTAAAATTCAAAATTTAGAATTTTTATATTGTTAACAAAACTTTAAATTAAAATTATAAATATTAAAATATGAAATTATATACTTAAATAGAACATTTAATATTCGAGTATTTATAAAATTTAACAGAAATATATCATTTAAAATTATAGTATTCAAAATTTGAATTTTAACTTGTAACTAATTTGAGAAATTTATATTTGTTAAATTTCAAAATATTAGGAAATCTAGCCTAATAGTTACCATTATTTAACTAAATTTAAAAGTTTGGTATTTTTAAAAGATTCAAGTCATTCAAATTTTGAATTAAATGTCTTAAATGTATAATTAAGTCTAAATGTTACCATGATTATCTTAAATTCCAAATTTTGATTTTTTTTTTAATATTAACAAAAATTTAAAAATCAAAATGATAGGCATTAAAATTTGATATTAGATACTTAAATATAAAATTTAGTATTCGGAATATATTTAAAGTTTAATCAAAATCTATAATTTCAAGTTATAGTATTTAAGATTTTAGTATTTTACCAAAGTTATTAACTGTTAAAATTTAAATATATTACGAAATCTATAATTTAAAGATAATAAGTAGGTATAATTGTTACCAATATTAACTTAAATTAAAAAAATTATATATATTTTTTAAAAGATTTATATCATTCAAAATTTTGAATTAAATGTGTTAGTTGAGTATAATTTTTCCTTTATTATCTTAAATTCAAATAATTTACTTTTTATATTATTATCCGAAATTCAACAATTGAAATTATATATGTTGAAATTTGAAACTAAAGTTTTAAATAGAACATTTAGTATTCGAGTATTTTTAAAATATAATCGAAATCTATAATTTCAAATTATATTGTTTAAAATTTGAATATTAACTTGTAGCTAATTTGAAAAATTTGTAACTGAAATTATTAATTATTCAATTTTAAATATATTAGAAAATATCTAATTTAAAAGTAATAAGCATGTGTAATTGGTATCATTATTAACTTAAATTCAAAATTTTGATTTTTTAAAAAATCCAAGCATTTCAAAATTTAAAGTTAGATATAAATGTATTAACTAATTCTAATTGTTACCATTATTATCTTAAATTCAAAATTTTGATTATTTATAATATTAACAGCAAATTAAAAATTAAAATTAGAGATATCAAAATCTACAATCTCTAAATCTTTCAAGACATTGAATATGATTTCACAGTCAAGTTTATTCTACAGAACGTCAAATAATGTTGATAATGCCTAAGAAAATTAACATCTTCATAACACATAGATCCAACCACCATAAAACAACCTATAACAGGTCAATCCAACAATTCGAAAGTTGTGATTCATATACATGCAGATTTTGCATATGTAATGTTCTATAAATAGTTTCAACCTTATAAGAGGTGTTCTTGATATAGGTAAATCACAATATTTTATAGTTGTAAACATTATCATGATGTTACAAACATATTAAAACATCCGTAAAAGGTTTAACCTAATATATTATAAAGATACTATACCATTATTCAAGAGGTTAAAACACTATAAAGATTCAAGATTTAATAAGATATTTTCAAGATGTTTTAAGGATGTTTAAACATCTGTAATTTCCTACAACGATTACCTAATCCATAATCGGTATATGATGATTACCTAAAACATTCTCAAAATCTGAATGTTTATAAGCAAAGTATCAAAATTTTATAAAAATCAATTTGATTGATATTAGAATTTAAAGTTGTCAACCAATTTCGAATATGAATATGTTAAATTAAAAAACTAAAAAAAACAATTTAAAACATATTTATTAAGCTTTCAAATTACCAAAACTAGTCGAAGGGTTTGAACTAAAAGTTCTACATTATAAAAAGAAAGTATACATTAATTTGACTATTGTTATAATAAGTAGTTGAAAAAGTTTTATGAGTGTTGATTATATAACTTTGGAAATTTTTATAAATAAATTAGGAAAACAAAATGTAATTGGAAAATCACATAAACAAAATTTATGTATTTAATTCATACGAATATTTGACCGGTGTATTTTAGTCAATTATGTGATAGAATTAATTAATTAATTTAATTTAATTTAAAATGAATATATGTATACAAATAGACAAAAGAAAACAAAAAAAATCATTAATGTGGTATTTTAAAAGATATAATTTCGGTTCCAAAGAAGGTTAACATAAAATTAAAATTTAAACGTGTTAAACCATAAATATAAACCGCCTAATTATAGGAACAATTTAAAACGGGTTAAAGGTGGTTACTGAATATTCTTGTTTACGAATTTATCAAAAATCTAAACTAAAAAATCAAAATTAGGATAATTATGGATGATTTAATAGTAATAATATATATATATATATATATATATATATATATATTTCAAAGGGCTAAATCCTACATGGCACTCATATAGCCATTCTCCCCTTTGAGAGTGCCATGTAGGATATCATGTGGCATTGACATATTTTAGGAAAAAAATAATTTAAAAACAAAATTAGATTTATTTCTCTCATGTTTCCTTCTATAATTTTTAAACGTTAATATCTTTTATATAAGATATTTTTTAAAGAAAAAAATTACACCAAATTAACGAGCTTTTTATTATCTTTCCAATAACTACCATAGTGCTATATAAAAAACGGAGAAAAAAATGACCAAATTAACGAGCATTTTATTTTTTTTCCAATGAGTACCACAGTGCTATATAAAAAACGGAGAAAAAAACAACTATTTTTGTGGGGTTTTGTTCATACAGGAAAAAAACACAAATTGTTCAGATTATTCATTAATCATGTATAGGCAAGTCATTAATTATGTTCAAACCAGTAAATATGAATTATATTTACAACAAGTGTTAGCATTGGAGTTGTACATCATTTTAGATTAGGTTTTAATATTAGAGTTATACATTGTTTAAGGTTAGACGTTAACATTGGAGATACATTGTTAATTGTTTTCGGTTAGGTGCTACCCGATGCTTTGCTGCATGTAACTGTAAAGCGCATTAGTCTATTTTGTATGTAAAATTGATATGTCATATTGGATTTCTCAACCCGGGACGCTCCCGGGATATAAATCTAGTAATAGAAATATAGTAGGATCAACATTAGTATGAGATTTTAAGATAATTATATCAAAGGATAATTGAGATTATACATATATATTTAAAAAATAAACATTAAAATATGCAAGAAGATTAACATACTTTCAACGTGAAGAACAAAAAGACAAAATCTATAATCAACAACATCACAGATGAAACAATTAACAGAACTTGGTTAATTAATAATAATACTTATAAATATAGGGGGAGGATCAAATGAGAAGAAACTTAATGTGAGAAAAAAGAAGAAATAAAACATTAAATACTTTAACTCTTATTACATTAATTATTATCACTTTATTTAATTAGTCATTAATACTTTATCCTGCACATTATCAAATTTTGTCCTACACATATCAAATTTCATCCTACATATATCGAAATTATCACGAGTTTATTCTACACATATTGAGTTTATCATACGTTAATCCTACACATATAGAAATTCAACCTACATTTGTTTTACACATATCGAAATCATTCTTCACTTTAAATTAGGATTGATATGAAAAAATATATTTTGAAATTCAATTATGAGTTTCATTAAGTTAACTTGTTTAGGAGGATTACAAAAAACTAATCATTTATTTAACATTAAGTACAATTATTATATGGAGGATTCCTATTGGTTTAAATTTATTCTTTTTCTTCTTATAATACTTTTTCTTCTCATTTGAACTCTCCACTATAAATATATAAATATATATGTATATTTGAAATATACATTATAATATGAATGAAATTCATTAATTATAAAAATAATAATATAAAAAAATACATTAGGAGTTAAAAAACATACCTTCAACATAAAGAACAAATCCATAATCAACGAACATCATAAATAACATATTAACAAATAACATAAAACGGTTAATTAATATAAAACAAATATACCATCCATAAAATTTGTAACAATTTTGTACCATATCAACAAAAAAAAACACGATACCCAGAATATATGATATAGATGAATAAATGATGATGTAAATAATCAATATCAACATAGTATACAAAACTTGCAGATGGAACATATGAATAAGAAAAGAAGTAATATAAAATACAACAATCGGGACTTGCAAATAAGATAAATGAGAATTCAGAGGATGAAACGAAATAAAGGTGAGATAATACCAAATAATAAAGAAACGAATTGAGAAAAAATAAAATAATTAGGGCTTGAAAAATATTAAAATAAAAAACATACCGTCGAATGAGTGATAACTTCAATATTATCGATTATTTGAAACTACAATGAACAAAAAAAACATACTATGGATTGATCTTATGAAGAAAGATCTCAAATATTAGAGCTCAAAGAAGACAAATGGAGGAAAATGAAAAAAACATATACGTAGTCGGTTACTTGATTTAAGAAAAAAGGTTTTCTTATTAATTTTCATTTAATGTGTTTTATTTTAGAATATGGAGAAAAATAGAAAACTAAAGGAGATGGTGCCATGTGTCATAAGAGAAAGGAGCAAAAAATTGAAGAATGGAATGACATGTGGCAATAAGGAGTTTTGTTTATTAGTTGTTACTAGGTGAAATCCCGTGTGAAAACACGGGAAGACTACATCCAACTAAAGCTGGAAATCCATTTATTGATGGGTGTGCTTCTACCTTTCGCAACCACTGATGTGAATGGAATAGCTAATTGGAAACACCATTAATGGACATGTAGCCACTGATGAACGAAACAGCTGATGACAAAAAAATAGACGCATGAAAAACTCTGTTGTGATAACATATATTAAAAAAAAACAAATAATATTAATCTTCAACTAAGAAACAAATAACAATTTTTTGAGCCCAATCTATAGTATTGAAACATATACTCTGTAACAATTTCTTTTATGTATTGTGATTTATAACATCTGTTGAGTTGTCAACAGATGTTCACAAACAAACTGTCAGGGGTTAAAAGTATTCTCATTTTATTCTATATCATATTTTACCACAACTGTTGATTTGTTACTCAAATTACTATTTTTCATCCAAAAAAGATAGAGCATTATATAATTATGATAAAATATGTAAAATAAAAAAATCAATATATTTAGACGCATAATAATATAAAATACATTTAAATAATTAATCTATAGTCTTCAACAGTTCTTTCAATCTTTTGTTCTTCTCTTGAACATGGTTTTTGTAAGACTTACAGATTTTTTGTATGTGTTCACTAAACTTTTCATTTGTCCTTTTGTTTTCCATCAGAAATGAAGCGGCTGTCAATCGCTCACTTGATACCTTGGTAGCAATCGCCTAATTGATTTTCAGGTTTGTCTTCCAAATGTGGTGTTCAATTAATCATGTAACACCTTCAATTACATCCAGAAACTCCTGCTCTTCGTCGTCTTTAAAACATTCCAAAAGGAGTTTTTGAATCTCTGTCATTTCCGACCATTTGCTGTTGCTGGATTCCCTCTTAATAATATTCTTATAAGATTGCTAAAGTTATGTAGATGTATATGGTAAAGTTTAAATGGTGTGCTATAAGAAAGGATGAAAATGGTATTTTATAGTAAAAAAATGGATTAACTATAATGAATCTATTAACTACAAACCTTTATTATTTGTGTTGAATACATATCGATTTGAATACTATCCCACTGAAGCAACGCTTCATATTCGCTTTTTGTTTTTAAATCAAGTTAATTAGTGACAAAAATAAATATAGTATTTCCCAATATTTGTGCAAATACAAACATGTGATGTTTTCACGTTTTTATAATATAATTCTGTAACGACTGTTTTATCTAAATATGGACATGAAAAGGTTGTGTTGTTTTATTTTTTTATAAGTTAGCAATAAATAGAATAAATAAAAATATATTGTTTGTGTATATGAATTATTACTGTTAGGTGTAATTGCAAAATATTAAATTCTTACTCTTGAGTATAATTGCAATATATGAATTAAAAAAAGTTGAATTTAAATTAAGTTTGAATTTAAAATATGTTGTTATTATGAGTTTTAATTATTACTATGACACCCGTCGAAATCACATGTCATATCCATACACTTAGCTACATGTATACAGTGTGCATAGCATTACATGTCATCTATTTCATCATAGTTGGGCCATATAGGGTTTCAACGAGTCAATCCCGAGGCATGCAATCTAACAGTAGACACACAAGTAGTACAAGGTCTCAGTTAGTCAAATAGTTCATGCTAGACTATAGGAAATCCATGCAAAACCCTAGTTGTGGAAAACCATGCAATTGAAAATTAGATTCCAAATTGTTGCCCCGACAAGAACAAAAACAAAAAATGTTTGATAACAATAAGATCACCGACACGTTATCTATGGAAAACTAGTAAAACCACAAACAATGTGTCCACAAATGTCCCTAAAATTCAACCCGTACCAGGCTTGTGTGATTAATAACATCCAACATATATATCATCATTCACACAAGACCCATATATGTATATATATACACGAGTACACACACAAGTCCCACACTTCTCCAACTCCACACCATGACACTCTTTATTCCCAAGATCACTTCCTAATTTGGTAAGCCATTGTAAGATCACTAGGAACCATGTTGTTTAACTTCCAAAAACTATCCATGACTATTCCCAAGGCCTAGATTTCGACCCTTACATTCCCAAGAAACCAAATTATATTGTTTTAACCTATCAACACTCTACCTATCACACACACATCACACGCATACATATATATAAACACATACGGCACACATACACTTACAAACATGTCACCATCCTTATCCTTACAAGCCACTAATCTTAAACCCTTATACAAACATGGAACCAACACAAAGCTCCCACAACCTCCAAGCTAAGTTGACTTGCCATGAAATCCCTTCCTTTTCCCCATAATTTTCGGCCCACAAGATCTCTCACACAAACAAACAAGAACATTAGTCAAACCCTTGTATTAACATGGCAAAACATAAAACACATGAACCTTTATACCTTGTCAACCTTGCCAAAAATGATTTGCCTCTTCCCCATGCTTTTCGGCCGCTACACCACCCTTACATATCCAACCAAAACCTTCAAGTCAACTATTTTCACCTTAAGAGCCTCTAATGGAATGCACACCAAGAAAGCAAGGTATTGACCTTCCATAATTGCGAACCAATGAATCCATGGCCTCCTTCCCCATTCTCGGCTATATATAGGAGCACTTGAACACTTGTGATCACACCACAAATCTCCATTCTCGGCTATATATAGGAGCACTTGAACACTTGTGATCACACCACAAATCTCACTAACACTTGGAAACACCTCTTTCCCCTCTTGTTACCCTTCGGCCGAAGACACACACCCCAAAGAGTTTGGTTCGATCGATCACCATCATCATTTGGAAGTTACACTAGCAAGCATTTAAGAGTCACATTGTGGGAAGTTAGCTTATTTTCTTTTGATATATTCGGCTACACACAAGTGAGGTATAAAAACCGATTCATTTTCTTTCTTTGCATAATATTCGAACATGTGAAAGGTTCACCCGAAGGCACCCACTCGAACGCATCACTAGGCTACTAATTTTCGAGTAAAACCAACTTAAACACCTAAGTTTTATGATTAAAGTTCAATGTTTTCACTTAAAGATACACACACATATGTATACGATTTCACCCATCCTAGAACACATGTATGGACATACGCATACACATACACCCACACATACACCCACACATACATATGCATGTATGTGTGAATGTATAGGGTCGAGGCCGGCCCAAACCAAGTCAATCTCTCTTAGTTTCATAACATATACTAAGGATTGTTTAATAAACATGTGTTAAAGACACTAAAAACATGTGTTAACAAGCTTAACACAAGATTTTTCTTGAAAACCTATGATAAACACTAATATGTGTGTATGTACAAGGGAGAAATGCTTAAATATGTTATTTTATACAAAATTTCCTAAAAGATATGTCCATATCTCACCCTAGACTTACATAACTGAGGCATAAGTAACACTCAGTAACAATACGTAAGTCAAGACATTTGTTTCTCCATAAACAGACTAAATATGGCCACATTAACGAAAAAACGAACATTTTCCAACACATACAATGTGTGACACATATGGATGATGGTACAGAAACACCTAATCCATAGGTGTCCTAGTCGGGTGAACAATTTGTAGATGCATTTGTGTGGCTATCACTTTGGATTAATCGTGTTTTGGCGAATAACATTGAAGAATTGAAACATTGGAAGTCCATTCGACCAATCGTAGGGTCGAATGAAGATCATAAGGGTCGAATGAGTTTGAAGTTCATCAGGATGTGTTTGTTTATGTTGATTCGAGCATGGAAAGGGTCGAACGGATCCATTCAACCTCTGCAAAGGTCGAATGAGATTATCTATATATAGTTTTGATGTGTTTAGAAGTTAGAACTTTTAGTCATTTGTGTGTGTGTGTTAGTGTGTGTTTTCCATAGAGGTTCTAGAGTGTTCTGTGATTAGGTTTTTCATTGTAATTTATCCTTTGTAAGCTTTTATAATTGATTATTAATGAAAAACAACTTGAAAATGGATATCATCGTGTTCTGATCTGATTATTATCATTTTGCATGTGATCTAGGGTTTCCGCACCTAGATTGCTTATACTTGTGTGATATATGTGTTGATTTTACAAATCCGATCCTTTACAAAGTGGTATCAGAGCTTTGCTTAATCACACAACTGCAAATTGATAGTTTTCAATTAGATTTTTCATCAAAAACATCAAAACTTTATCTGTTTTGCATGAGCATGGAGATTGATTGATTTAGACTTGTTTTTACGGATAAAATCAAAATTTCTTTCACAAAACTTGATCTCCATCAAATCTGATTCAAAACCTACTTAATTTCATTGAAATCCTTCAACTTTTAAAAAATTCAGATAAAAATGAGTGATTTTTGAAGAAAAAATGATTTTGAAATGGGTCAGGTCGAATCAGCTTGTTTTGGGTCGAACCAGTGTGATTTTTAGGTCGAACCAAGTGATTTTAGGTCGAACCAGTTTGAGTTTTAGGTCGAATCAGTTGTTTATTCATCATTCAGAGTGTGTTGTGTCTCATTCGAACCTTTCTTGTTCATTCGACCATACGTGAGATCGAATCAAGTTCTTTTTAGGGTCGAATCAGTTCATTAATTCAGTTTCACATTTGAACTTGTATCAAGAGGTCGAACCAACTGATTTCAAATACATTCGACCCCTTGACAGTGTGTGTTAGGTCGAACTAAATTCAGATTTTCAAATTTTCTATGTGTTGTTATTCCGTACATCATGGATAACATCTGGGGTTTACCTATGACACCGAGACCTGCTATGACACAACCACAGCAAGTACCAACGAATCCTTGGGCAGTTGCAGCAGCAGAGAGAAGGAACACACGACCATAACAAATGCCGAATTACTGGCCTGTTTCTACACCATCATAACCTGTTGTTAAGCCTCCTCTACAGCAAATTCTAGATTATTGGGGAGTAGCAGCCGCAGTAGCAGTTCAAAGCCAGACTACCAATGCCATAACAACCTTAGTGAATGATCTATCTTCGAGAAATGGAACTCAACCACCAAAGTTATTAGATATGATTGATTATCATTCGTGGCTGAGATGATTCAAGATTCATCTGGAAGGAATGGGATTAGATGGTGGAGAAGCATGGCAGATGATATTGAAGGGATATGTTGCACCAACTATTGAAAACACAACGACACCTATAGCACTTGAGGACCTATCAAATAGCGAAAAGAAGAAATTTGCAGCAGAGAAGAAAGCTTATTCACAACTATCTCAAGCTTTGAATACAGATCTATTACATCAGTTTGGACCATGTTCTACTTCAAAACAGCTATGGGATGCATTGAAGAGTAGACATGATGGAAACGAGAAGACTCGCAGATTGAGGATTGAAGAGTTAAAGAAAGAGTTTGTTAACTTTAGTTATATTGGCAATGAGACCTTGAAGGAAATTACTCCAAGGTTCTTTCATTTGTTGTCTGAGTTATCAAATTATGAGGTTGCTTATCCGATGACAGAGGTTGTTGAAAAGTTTACTGATGCTTTACCACCATACTGGAATCAGCATGTTGAAGTATTAAACGAAAAAGATGCTTATCAGTATTGGTTGATTAATGAGTTTATTCAGAAGCTGGAAAATAAGGAGATGGAAGCAAGGAGAAAAGAGAAGAGATCCCAGATTCCACATAATCCGGAACTTTATTTTGCTACTTCTTCATCAACTTCCATTCCTAATGGAGGTGTGAGTGTTGCACCAGCACCACAAACAACATTTGTTTCAAATGTGGAACCTTTCAGTGCAGCAAGCTATTATGCAACACCATCATACACACCATCTCAACCTTCCGTGCAAGCTTCTAGTTACTATGCAACACCATCATTAAACATGACACAGCCACAACAACCACCACAAGTTACACCGATTGTCAGTCAAGCCACATCAAGTTCAGGTCCAATTGTGTTAGAAACTTCTAACATGAATAATGTGACGGTTGAAGTAGCACAACAACATGTTGCTTTAGTCTCAGCATTAGTTGCTTCATACAATGGACTTGTGGCTAGTCAGATTGGGAACAACAATCTAACCAATGAGGATTATGCCCAAATTGATAAAGAAGAGATGGAATTGATTGACATTCAGTGGGCGTTTGCTAGTGTTATGAGAAGAGCTACAAAGTTTATTGAGAAAACTGGTAGAACGGATCTTGCTACTACATCAAACACTACCTATGGTTTCAACAAGGCAAAGGTTACATGCTTCAATTGTGGAACCAAAGGACATTTTGCTCGAGAGTGTATCCAACCCAAACAACAAGGAAACCGCAACCCATTTAACTCAAACTATCAAAACCGTCAATCACAAAATCAAGTAACATTCCAGAACCAAAATAACAACTATCAAAATCAAAACAATTACCAAAACTGACAAAACACCTCATAAAATACCAACCAAAGACAAACATCCACAACCAACCAAAACCAAACAACACCAAACCAAATCAGAACCATTGTTCCAGTCTCAACACCAAACACTCAACATCAAAATGAGAGTCAAGAATTGGTGATTCAAAAGGATGAAGGATTTGATTGAATACAATGCAACTAGGTGTTGAAAAGGTCACTGGTGGTAATGTTGCTTGTTTAGCTCAAGAGGTGGTAAGTGAGGAGCCGGTGATAGTTGATGATGAAGAAAAGAAGATTGTGATTGATGAGGTAGATGATGAGATTACTTCTGAGAAGGTTAAGGAGTCAATGATTGAAGAAGCGGTTTCAGATTATTCTGAAGATCATGTTTCTGTTTATTCTAACACCGAGAGCGAATCTGATTCAGAATCGAGTGTTAATTCACTTGATGATGACATTGAGCAACTTCTTGCTCAAGCGGATTTTCTTATGACTAAGAGGTCTTGCATGGTGGATGATACTTTCTCGAAAGTTGATTACTCCAAGTTCTTTGCAGGAAAGGAAGCTCATTTCGCCTTGATGGCCATGACAGAAGCTCCTAAACCGGTAAGTTCTAACTCTACTTCTAATGAAAAATATTGTGGTAAATGTGATAGACGTGAAGGTGAGGTTAAGGACTTCAAGTATCAACTTGAAAGTGCCAAAACCGCCATTGAGTCTTATCGCAAGAATGAAAGAGATGTTAATAAGCTACTAGATAACTACAAGAAAGACATTTCTTAATTAACAAAAACTTTGTCACATAAACAAATTGCTATTAATAACTATATCAATGAAATTGAAGAGACAAAACTTGAAATGGCAAAAATCAATGTTTTTCAGAAAAGATAAACAAGAAACTTGAAAGTTATCTAAATGTAGCTCATGTCTTAGACCACATTATTGAAGAACCAAGCCCAAATGTGAGCTACAAATCATTACCATCTCCAGTGTTATTTGAGAATCACAATTTAAACACTGTGACACCGGAAAGTTCTGATAAATCTGGATCTACATCAGAAAATGAATCAAACACTTCTAGTGTAGGTGATCCAAATCTGATGTACGACCAAATTTGGGAGTAAATGATGAGGGCGTAGTTGCAGTAATTGATGATTCAGATTCTAAGAATGATGAACCTAGGAAGAATGTTGATATTCCTTTGGAAAATCACATTCGTACCACTGAGGGTAGGGAAACACCTAAGGTTCAACATCCTCCTAAGGTTGAGAAAAATCAGAATCAGTCAGTGAAGAAAAATGAGAAAAGTGATTGTAGTGATAAAGCAGTGAAAGTGTTTTATCGGATGGAAGGATTCGATAAAATAATTACCGATGAAGAATATCCGATACAGTTCGCTAACTACTCTAAAATAGAGAAAATCTGGCAAGAAAGTACAATATGGTTTCCTAAATCTGAAAGGACAAACGATATGCCACCAGAATTAATAAAGCGACTGTGTAAACTTTACCTAAAATGGAAACTTATGAAAATCATCTAACAATCAGCTCAATATGCTCAGATTATCATGTATATGAAAACCCCCCAATCATTTCATCAACAATAACATCATGAACAAACCCTAGATCTAACACAAAAATCCCCAAAATAGGTAAAACATCATCAATAATCAATAACAACCTATAACATCCTAAACCATCATCTAGAACAGTTAATAATCATCATTATATCATTTACACATCATTCAAACGTCAAACATATGCATAAAAGTCTCTAACACATCATTTAACATCATTAACACATGTATTTTGCACAAAAACTCATTATTAATGAAATGGTTTTGTTTAGAAAGGTGTTAGAAAGGTTTTTATCCATGAAAACATGTTTGAATCAGATCTGGACTCTTGGGGTTTAAGAAAAATGAATGAAAACTGATTAAAAAGGTTTTAGATCAAGAACACACCTTGAATCTTCTCTTGTTTATGGTGTAGATGTTATCTCTAGGTTAGGATCTGAAAAACAAGGTCAAAAACTCCTTCCTACAGGTTTAAAGTTGAGAGTGTGACACCCGGCAAACTCCGGTAACTAACTTTTTGAAAACTCAGTAAGTCTACCTTAGCGAGTCGTGCATACATTACACATGACAGGGTCAGTCGAGTCGAGTCGTACATCATTGGGGTTTTAACACACGCAAGTCTCGTGTCCCGGGAATTGGTGAACGAGTGTGAACGTGTTTTTTTCATGTATTATGTGTTTATAATCATTATGTGACTTGTCGGTATGTGAAAACGTGTTAACATATGTTAAAACGGAGTTTAACGCGCCGATACCCAAGACCAGGCCCTGCAGGCGATTAGGGAAGCCTAATCGCCTACAGGAGGGCGATTAGCAGGGCTTAGGGGGCGATTGGGTTTGTCTAGGGGGCGATTGGGGGCTAATCGCCTGATAAGGTAGGCGATTAGCAGCCCTAATCGCCTGATAAGGCTGCACAATCGCCTAACGTGTTTTAAACGACTAGAAACGCCTATAAATACCACCCTTGACCTCTAAAACACCATTTGTGCAACCCTAGCCGTCCCATAACCTATCCCAACTCACAAACACCCTCTGGAACTCGTTTTTACATCAAAACAACCATTTCCAAGCTTTATCCATCATTTTCTCCTAAATCCAAGGTGTGTTCTTCAAACCCAAACCTTTAAATGATTATATTTTGTTCCCTAAAAGTCCAGACCTGACTTTTAAATGTTTTTGTCTTTGAAAATCCATTAAAAACCGTTTTTAAACAAACCCAAACCTTTATACGTGTTATATGTGTTATATGTGTTTAAAGGTAGGATTTTTAGGATTGAAACATGATTATTCTTGTGTTATTAAGGTGTTTATGGCTGTTATGAGTTAGTATGATGATGTCCTAGGAGTTTGGATGGTTTTGGTTGTGTGTTGTTGATGTTTGATGTTTTGACCCATTTGAATGATTTTGAATGATTAAGGATGTTATGAAGTGTATTGTTGATTGTATGATGTTAGGGTTTGCATTAGGATGATGCTAGAGCAGTAGGATACTATCGGACAACGTGGTTACGTGATGAAATCTGGATATTTGCTATTTAGGGCAAGTTCTTGCATGTTGATGTGATGTTTACATGTTAAGTTTACTATTTCGGGAAAACGCTCGCATTCGGGACTGTTAGAATGATGATAACTTAGGGGTTTTGTCACACCCTCAAAATCCACTTGCGGAGTTTTACCGCGAGGCGCATGACAAACCAGGATCCAAGTCAACGATCACAATAAACAAGTCTAAATGAACATATGCAATTTCAAAAACATAGTTTAAAATTCCCAAATACAGCGGAAGCTTATTCTCAAAACATAACCAAAAGTAAATCCAACGTATTCAATGTTTGAAAACCATGCAACCCTAACTAGACGCCGTGCAGACACGTGCACCCTAGTTCCGTAGTGCTACCTTAGCGACCTGAGAAAACATGTAAGAGTTACGTCAGCACAAAAATGCTGGTGAGTTCACAGGTTTGTAAAATAAAGTACCAAGTTCAACCTGTCCATACTATATCAAATTGTAAACCAAAGTACGCTAGCTAGGCGTATGTTTTGTCACTACTACGATTGGAAAACCATTACTAACTCGCAAACCAGATGTTGTGCCCGAATAGTAAACCTGTTCCTGTTTGAGACAATATGCACTCGCCCGGCCCTCCAAGCCGACGAGCGGGGTTGGTCACTCCCAATAGATCTATTCACATTTCCCCGTTGTGCTAACCCGCACATTCATGGTTTCCCCCGGGACTTCCAAAGATCGTATAGTAAACCATAGAAACCCATAGTATGACAGTTGTTACCAAAACATAAGTTTAACACATGTTTTCTCCCCCAAAAAGTGAAACCAGTTAAAAGTGGGGCCGTGAACTCACCTTAGGTTGCGTTACTTCGTAATATGAATAAATTCAGCAAGCTATGCTAGCCCCGTAAAGCGGTGACCTAACATATGACAGTTACAAGTACTTAGACTAATAACCCGTAGGTTAGTTAGTCCCTAGATGTCCAGACCATAACCAAGTTCGTTTGAAAACACTGTGACTGTTAAACTAACCCAATGTACAAGACTCGACATCCCATTGGTGACCCGAGACTCCCCGTGTTATACTTGCACCCTCAAACACACAATCATGCAATCACACTTAACATACGTTAAAGTCCAACAAGTTCTAGCACATAGTTCAAGTATCACATAAACAAGTCCGAGCACATGTTACTAAGTTATTAGGTATGATACGGGGTTCCTAGCATGTTCCTAGGTGTCCAATCGGGTCCCGGAATGCTAAAATACACTTACAGCAGCAGTTCAGGCGATTAGGAAAAGTCAACTAGCAATTACGTAGGTCAACAGGCAATTATGAAGGCTAATCACCTATACTATAGGCGATTAGGGTCATGTGGTATGCAATTCATGAGTTATTAGGCGATTAGGGTCATAAGACATGCAATTCAGGACTTAACTAGCAATTAGGATCACAATTGCATGAAACGAAGGCAATTAGCCCCCAATCACCTATGCTATAGGCGATTAGGGTGTCCTAGCAGGCGATTAGCCTCCTAATCGCCTATAGCATAGGCGATTAGGGTTCATAATCGCCTTCAGCCCAGCTGTTCCGGTTTTTCGCGCGTTTAACACTCCAAATCAAATCCAGAACATGTGTAAACATCAAATATCAATCAAACAACCATATCAAACATATTTCAATCAAAATCCTTCGTTTAACCTCGTTCTACCAGCCCTGAATGCAACCATGTTTCCCAAAAACAATACACATAGCATGAAACATCACATTAACATGCATAACCGTAACCCTAATGAACAATTACTCAGATTTCATCAACATGCTATCATCATCAATCTGTAACTACCTTAATATCATGTTAACAATCCTTCTTGAATCATAAAAATCCTGTCTTTTAATTATAAACACACATATAACATGCATAATAGCTAGAATCCAATTAACAACGATTATTAACGAATTTCAGAAGACACATACGTTTATAAACAGGTCTGGACCATTAGGGATTCAATAAAAACATTATTAAAGGTTGCATGAATGAAAACCACACCTTAGGTTTATGATAGATTGATGTAATAGGCTTGAAATCGTGTAGTTTGATCCAAAATCGTGTTCCAGAGGTTGTGTGTGTGTTGGGACGAGTTGTGGGACGGCTAGGGTTGTTATAATGAAGTTTAGGAGGTCAAGTATTGTATTTATAGTCGTTTTTAGTCGCCAGGTACGTTGCAGGCGATTATGCAGCTTTTGCAGGCGATTATGCAGCTTTTGCAGGCGATTAGGGCTGCTAATCGCCTTCCCTATAGGCGATTAGCCCACAATCGCCTAAAACAAGTGCCCAGTCGCCTACCATGTTAGGCTAATCGCCTCCCTATAGGCGATTAGCCCTCCCTAATCGCCTATAGGGGTTGGTTCCATGTATTTTGCGCGTTAAACCCCGTTTTAACATATGTTAACACATTCTCACATACCGACAAGTCACATAATGATTGTAAACACATAATACTTGCAAACAAACACATTCACACTCGTTCACCAATTCCCGGTACTCGAGACTTGTATGTTCCCTATGCTTTGACGATTCTACGAATCGTCACCCCTTGTACACTTGGTTAAGAACTGACATCTAATGATTCTCTAGACTGACATCTAACGATCCTCTAGGCTAAATTAACAGTTCCCGAACCATAACGCGACTCAACTAACCCAGTTAAGTATAATATACGCGTGACTCGCTAAGGTAGACTTTAATCTAGACAACGTTGTTAACCTGAATTTGCCGGGTGTCACAGGTTTTGCTTGAAATATGTTTGTTAATGTGTTAGGATTGATATTGGGTGTTTACACATGTTTCAGATCTGATTTGGAGGGTTAAACGCGCGAAATTGCGTCGCACAGCAGCTGCAGGCGATTAGCCATCCTACTCGCCTGATGTGGAAGGCGATTAGGCCCTCAATCGCCTGCTAAGGTAGGCGATTAGCACCCTAATTGCCTATTGACCAATCCTAATCACCAGTTGACTTTTCCTAATTGCATGCTAAGTTCCTAATTGCGTGTATTGCTGTTATAAGTGTATTTTGATATTCCGAAACCCGATTCGACACCTAGGAACATGCTAGGAACCCCGTGGCATGCCTAGTAACATAGTAACACGTGTTTGGACTTAATTGTGCGTTATTTGACCTATGTGTTAGACTAGTTGAACTTTAACACGTGTTAAGTACTAAGTTGCATGATTTGTATATGTTTGTGTATGAGATGAACACGTGGAATGTCGGGTCACCAATGGGATGTCGAGTCTTGTCTTACGTAGTCTGGTTGTCGGTCAAACACGTTTTTCGGACACATAATGGTCATGGACTGGACTTAGGGACTAATGAACCCGACAGGTTATTAGTCTAACTTGACACATATCTTATGATAGGTCGCCACTAGTTGGGGATATCATATCACGTAAACGGTTTACTCATTTAACAGAAGACGCAATCTAAGGTGAGTTCACGGCCCCACATTTTACGGTTTTTGCTTTCGGGGGAGAAACATGCTTAAAACTCTTTTTATGACTCATGGCTCATTTTCACGTTATACTATGGCTTACTTATTGTTACTATACGGTTCATCAAAAAGTCCCTTAGAAACCACTAACATGGGAATATGGCGGGGAAATGTGGATAGCGCTATTGGGAACTGACAAGCCCCACTCGACGGCTGGAGGCCGGGCGGGTGCATATTGTCTCTAATAAAACAAGGCCTACCGGTGATGACGGTAGTCCATAGGAATTAAGGGTCAGTAAATGGCATAGTCAGCAATGGTTTCACCCGTAGTAGTAGTAATCTTATTCTGCGCCTAGCTAGCGTTCTCACAAGCATGGTAGTAACGTTGATGGTAACGGTTTTCGAAGGATCACTTTAAACGTTTAAACAAAACCTGTGAACTCACCAGCATTATATGTTGAATCTTTTAGCATGTTTTCTCAGGTCGCTAAGGTAGCAGCTGTCAGCTAGGCGCACGGAGTTGCACTGGGGTTGTACTCGCGTCTAGGGTCACATATGCATGTTTTGGGATTGTCAAACTCTTAGACTTATGTTTTTATTTACGCATGACTTTTGTAAACTTTAAATGCTTCCGCACTTTCAGATGTTGGTTTTAATCTTATGCTTGGTTTTATTTACGTATGTTTTTACATTTAGACGTCGTTTATTGTGACCGTTGACTTGGATCCTGGTGTGTCACACGCCTCGCGGAAGAACTCCGCTTGTGGAAATTTGAGGGTGTGACAGAGAGAGAGCACTTGGGGGCATTTAGGGTTTGTGAAATGATGAAAAAGTTGCAAAGTGTGGTATTTATACTCCCAGTTCATTCGCACCCTGCAGGGGTCGAATGAGTTTGTTTAAGAGGTCGAATGAATAAATCTTGACTTGTTCGAACCCCCTTAGGGTCGAACCAATTTGACCATTTCTCAATATTTATAGTTTTGTCGTTTAAACGCGTTTTAACACATCCTAACGCATGAATATGCAATCCTAACATATGTTAAGCATGTATAATCATATAAACATCATTCAAACACATATTTGCACATTACACATCATATATGGATTAATTCATGTCTAATACTTAATTCAATTCATGTAATTCAACAACAACAGGACTCAAGACTCATGTGTGCGTGTGATAACCCCAATGATCCTCCGAATCATTGAACCCTGGACAATACGTAATGTAAACCGACTCAACTGACCCCGTTAAGTACGTTTAATAAATGTTTTTCGCTAAGGTAGACTTATATGTTTGTAAAATATTAACCTGAATATGCCGGGTGTCACAAATTCAAAGTTAAGGGCTGAAAAAGTACCCAACAGATATTTTTAACACCTGCTTATAGAAAACAAATGCTTAAAAGAGGTCAATTATTGGTCTGAACAGCTGTTCATTAATCGAGGCTAATAAACAGCTGCTTTTAAGCTCAACAGTATTAATTTCAAGTGGCCTACACGTTTTAGCGAATATTTTAAGCTGATTAATGACATCATTTTTCGCATTACACAGACATTGTTGGCTTATCTTTAAGCTTGACAACCTAGCTTTCTTATTTCACTCGCGAATTTTCTATTACAGTACGGATAGATAGATAGATATAGATTGGGTACTTAACCCATTTTTCACTCCAAGTCAAATTGTCATATTTGAAACAGATTAACGTAGACTCTCATAAGTATCTAACAAAAACAATGTAAACCGTTATCCGAGTTATGATTAATTCTTTGTAATTGTTGGATATGGTGAATGATAAGAATATTCTTCACATACGTGCTTCATAAGATCACATATAACTCTTAACATGCAACCGAATTTCTAGTTGCGTTATACTTTAAGCACACTTAACATCTTTTTAAATGTTGTTAAAAAACATCTTTTTAAACATCATAGAAATGTGTTAATTTAAAGTCAAATATATATAACTATTGATTTTTGTCTACCCACTTCAATGAAAAATAATTGAGTTTGTGTAGGATCTGAGTATTGGATTGTTTTGATTAACTATGAATTATGAATGAAGTATAAATGGAAAGTGCAGCAGAATAAAGAATAATCAAAACATAGAGAATAATTGTTATCAATCGAATGCTTTCATTAAACTGAAAGATTACAATAGTACAATTAAAGCTCCCCCTCAGCCTGATCACTCAGAATTTGTTTGTCTAAAGAGAATGACGAGTGACGAATAGAACAGTACAAGTACTGTTCTATTTATAGACAAGTACAAACCTCTGATGATCACTTAGCTGACGTCACCTAGAAAGCGACCCCTAACTGACTAACAAACTACAACATCTGTTAAACAATAAACTACTGTTACATTGAAACTACTGAAAGAAAAACTCTGTTAAACTAAAGCTCTGATGTCTTCTTATCATCTATTGAACCAAAGTGCTGTTGGTTCAACAGACCTTTGTTCTTCAGATCTTTGATCAGCACTTGTTCTTTATCAGACTTTTGCTCTTCAGACTTTATCCATCAGACCTTTCATCAGCAGTAGTTGTCTTGTAACAGTTGTTTAAGCATCAGCAGTTTGGGAATCAGCAGTTCTTTGGAGGAAGCTTTCTTGTAACCACTGCTATTTATTCTTGATCAACACTTAGTATATTTTGGCTTTCTATCATCTGTTCTTCTCCAGGTCAGCAGACCCAACAATCTCCCCCTAGAACAGATGATGCCAAAACTCTGCTTTATTCTTGATCTTTATTCCTCATCAGACTTTCTCTAATCTGCCCTTTCAATTGTAATTCAAAGCTGAGAGAGAAGAGGTCTTCAGCATCTCTATCCAGTGTCAGATTCAAAAGTGTCTGGAGATCTTCTGCACTTAGGCCAGGTGCATCATCCATACTCAACTTCTGAATACTACCATCTGACCTGATCAGTGTCAATTCATGGGTCTCTTTATCAGACTTCCATTTTAGAATTTTAGAGTCAGAGGAGTGACTGGGATGCATCTTTATTTTGGATGAGTTGGGAGATGGAGGCCTGCCAATGAGTTCTCTGAACTTCTCTGTGACAGGGTCAGAGAAGAATCTAAGTTGGTTCAAGAGACCCTCTTTTACATAAGTTTCATTGAACTTCCTTGTGTCTTCTTCAGACATTTCCTTCTGCTTTTTGTATTGCCTTTGAGCAGCAATAGAAAGATCAGAGGTTGCAAGCAAGCTATCTAATGTAAAGGCCTGAGAGGGTTTCTTGGGAGCATCATCATACACAGGTTTTCTTGGAAGATCAGGATTGGTCTTTCTTTCTTGTTCAAGCTTTTTGTATGTTTCAATTAGCCTGATCTCTGACCATCTGGCAACAGACTTCATCTCTCCATACTTAGCTGCTACAAGCTCTTGTCTCATTCTTCTGAATTTCAAGGCTCTAGCTTCATCCCTCCCCTTTTTGAAATCAGGAGCAGAGGCCTTAGCAGGAGGATTCTTGGCCATGTTCTCTATTCTGATTAGTTCTTCCCTTAGAGCATGTGTGGTCCAGCCTGTAAATTGGTTCTTTGTTGCTTTATAAGGCTTGGATGCCAAGATTTGTTCCAGCAGTGAATCCCTTACTTCCATCTCCAAGTGTCTGCTGAGAGGCATGGTTGACATGGAGTTGCTCAGGGTCTTAGCATAATCTTCAATCCTTCTGAGTTTGCTAAGCTCTGCTGAATGGATGCCCTGAGCAGTCCTGTCATCCTTCCCTTTGCACTTCTCTTTGATGACAGCATCAGTCTGTTCACCCTTGTATTTAAGATATGTGTCCATGTTAAGTGGAACAGGGAAGCCTTTAAGAGATGGGAAGGATCTTTCTGATGGCTGATCAGTATTGTAGAAGGATTGAAGTTCCCCCTTGATTAGATCCAACTCAAGGGGATACTTCTCAGCCAATGGGGTGATGGTTGGTGGTGGTCTATGGGATCTGAATTGGGCAGTGTGTGGTGAGTAAGATGAGAGTGGAATGGCATTGACTGGTGTGGATGAGATTGGGGTGTTAGGTGGTGTGTTATGGATGTTTTCATCTTGTACAACAAAGGTGGATTTCCTTTTTCTGCTATACAAGATTTTGGGTGAAGGTGTGGATGAGGCAGTGGTTTGAGAAATATCTGTTGGTCCTTTTGTGGAACCAGCAGTTGTTTGGGTTTTGGGTTGTGTTGAAGTAGGTTTGGCAGTGGTTTGTGTTGGAGTAGGTTTGGGAGTTGGTTGAGTTGTGATTGGTTTAGTTACTGGTTTGAGTTGAGCAGATGTTTTAGGTTCAGTGGTTTGGGTAGCAGAGGTTGTGGTAGCAGTGGTTTGTGGAGCAGTGGTTGTGGTAACAGGTGTTTGTACATCAGAAGTTTCAGCAGTTAGTTTGGAAGGTGGTTTTCTAGTGTGTTTGGCTGGCATCTTCTTTCTCTTTGAAGTGTTCACATCTTCCACTTCCTGCTGCTGTTCCTTTTTCTTTTGCACCAACATCTCTGCTTTTACCTCCAATGTATCAGCCCTTTTTCTTTTGTCTTGAGCAGCTTTTTCATTAGCTGAAGAATCAACTTCTTTTGCCTTTGATGCTTTTGCTGGTTCAGAGACAGGGATCTGAACATTTGGTTGTTGAGTTTGTGGAGCTGATTTGGGTGACCCTGGTTTGTCAGCAGTTGGCTTCTTCCCTTTTTGTGAGGGTGGTGCACCAAATGGATCAAGTTTTGGTAGCCTATCTCTGCCACTCTCCCCCTTTTTGGCATCATCAGCAGTGAATTCATCATCATCTTCATCTCTGAGAATTGTGGTGGGGGCAGAGCCAGTGGTCTTCAGCAAATGGTCTTTGATCACCTTGATGTCAGCCTTTGTATCATTAAATCTGGCATCCACCATGTTTCTGATCAAAGTCATGTAAGTCTCTTGTGTCTGATCTGCTAATTTTCTGTGAGCTATGATGATGGGGGAAACAGATTTCCATAGCTCATTAGCAACATCAGCAGTGGATGGTTGACTCTTTGTAAAGTTATTCAATGTTTCCAGTATTGACTTGACATCAGATTTGATGTCAGCAACAGAGGATTCAAGGTTTTGAACTTTAACCGTCAATTCTTGAAGTTTTGACTCATCACCCAAGTTAATAGGATCATCTGAGTCCCTACCAGAGGTAGTTTTAGCTGGTTCAGTTCTTGGAGGTGAGTCCATAGAATAAGAACCTGCTGCCCCTTTGTCTTGGTTCTGGGGACTTCCAACTGTTTTAGGAGACACAATTGTGTCTTCATCAGTTGTTGCCTTCAAGGAAGTCTTAACAATGGAACCACTGTCCTGCTGTGAGACAATGGTCTCTACAGCAGTAGTAGCTGCTTCTCTTGAAACCTCATCAGAAGTAACATTGACTTCTGGGAGTATAACCTCCTCTTCTGTTTGTGGGATAGCTGATTGACTTTCCTCAGCCCCAGTCACTGGTAGTGGCATACTCTCAGTGATAGGTGAAGGAGAGGAACTGGGGTTGTCCTGAGTTTTGTCAATAGCTTCAAACAGAGGTTGCATTGTTTGTGGGACATGTGGTGGTGATGTAGGTGGAGTGAGAAGCTGATTAGCCCTGGGAGATGGGCTTGTAAACATATGATCAAGTGACTCATATGCCTCAGTTTGAGGTTCCCTTTGGCTTACAACAAGATCCTTTTGTGAGGATGCTTGAGGAGTTTGCTTGGGTTGAGATATCTCCAACTGTTGTGAGGAAGTAACAACAGTGGTTTCATGTTGCTTTGGTGATGCAACAGGGTTAGCTTCTGGTATCTCATCTTCCAGAATTCCCTTTTTGGTTTTGGTGGTTGTTTTGGTGGATGGACGGTTTCTTTTGGTGGCTGGTGTGGGTTTCACAGCACTGGATGAAGTGCCATGATGACCAGGAGCAGTGGGCTCACCAACAGAGGTTTTAACAACAGTTGTTGTCTTTGTCCTCTTTGGTTGTGTTTTGGAAACTTTTTGTACTTTTATTACTTTTTCTTGGGTTGAAGAACCCAGCATTCTTGTAAAAGTTTCATCAGTTAAACTTTTCATTTTAAAAGACTCACCCTTTTGAAAATCCTTTTCAGGTAAAATCTTTTGTAGAATTACACTTAGAATTCTAGGGTAGAGCAGAAAAGCATTGTTTGAGCCAGATTTTATGGCTTTCACATTTGATACCAAGTCCAAAAACAATCCCTGAGATAGATTGAAGTCAGAATCTGACAACATAGCATATCCCAAGTATTGTATCCTCAATGGGATTTTATTGATGATGTCAATAGTGGAATGGAATGGTGTGTTGTCTTCGGTTTTAACCAAATAAGGAAGAAAATTGTGAGTGGCTTTTGTTTGGAGTTCCATTTTAATGGATTTTGATTGTGAAAGTGATGAACTTTGATTGAGGGTTATGAGGAAGACGAGAGCGGTTTTTAGTATTTTGAATACAATGAGACAGTAAAACTGCTGTTGGGGGAAGGAACAGGGTTTTATAGGCTCTGGTTAAGCCGCTGATGTGGCAAAACTCTGCTTTTGAGAGCAGACGTGGCAAACATCTGATGGTTGAAACATCTGGTGGCATACAGCTGTTTTGTTAAACCTCTGTTGCCAACCTCTGTTGTTTAACCAAAAGACTTTTTCATAGCTATCCCTGACAAAATGATGTCTGATATCTATGTGCTTGGTGGTTGAGTGGGAGACTGGATTTTTGATGATATTTTCAGCAGCTTGGCTATCCAACAGGAGTGGAGTCCTTAGTGCAGTTATCCCAAAATCCAGTAGTTGATTTTGAAGCCACATAAGTTGGGCTGTACAGCTTGCAGCAGCAATGTATTCAGCTTCAGCAGTGGATGTTGAAACAGCTGCTTGCTTTTTGCTTTGCCAAGAGACTAAGGCATTCCCTAGAAACTGGCACCCTCCAGAGGTGGACTTCCTTGTGGTATGGCAGCCAGTAAAATCACTATCTGAATAACCTGAAAGCTCAATGTTTCCATTAGCAGGATACCAGATACCAAGTGTGGGAGCACCTTTTAGGTATCTGAATATCCTTTTCACATCAATAAGGTTATACTTTCTAGGAGAAGCCTGAGATCTAGCACACACACAGGTTGCAAACATAATGTCTGGCCTGGATGCTGTTAAGTACAATAAAGACCCAATCATGCATCTATAGTGTGTCTGATCAATCAGTTCATCCTTTTCATCATCAGTGAGTGGCTTGACAGTGCTCATGGGTGTACTACATGGCTTACAATCATTCATCTCAAATTTTGTCAACAAGTTTTTCACATACTTGTTTTGATGAATGAAAGTGCCATTTTGCAGTTGCTTTACTTGAAGACCAAGAAAGCACTGAAGTTCACCCATAGCACTCATTTCAAACTCTGCTGTCATGAGTTCCCTAAACTCCTCACACATTTTATTACATGTGGATCCAAAAATGATGTCATCCACATATATTTGAACAATCATTAAATCTTTTCCTTTCCATTTTAAAAACAAGGTTTTATCAATTTTACCTCTTGTGAAACCAATGGATAAGAGAAAAGTAGAGAGAGTTTCATACCAGGCTCTTGGTGCTTGTTTGAGTCCATACAATGCTTTGTTAAGCTTGTAGACATGATCAGGATGGAATGTGTCTTCAAAACCAGGTGGTTGACATACATAGACCTCCTCCTGAATTTTGCCATATAGGAAAGCACACTTGATGTCCATCTGATACACCTTGATGTTGTGGTTGACAGCAAAGGCTAAGAAAAGTCTGATAGCTTCTAACCTTGCTACAGGGGCAAAGGTTTCATCATAGTCAATTCCCTCTTCTTGTCTGAAGCCTTGAACCACTAACTTGGCTTTGTTCTTGACAACTATACCCCTTTCATCAGTTTTATTTTTGAAGACCCACTTTGTGCCAATTGGACAAACATCCTTAGGCAGTGGTACAAGTTCCCATACTTGTTGTCTTTTGAACTGAAGGAGTTCTTCTTGCATGGCTTCTACCCAACTGTTGTCTTTCAGTGCCTCTTGGTACTTGACAGGTTGTGTAAGGGATAGAAAGCCTGCAAAAAGACAGATGTTTGAAGATTGGCTCCTTGTGAGCACACCTTCTGATGTTGCCAATGATTTGGTCTGGTGGATGAGCTCTTAGGTAGATTAGATCTCCCTGATATGGTATAATGGCATTTTGTGGTGAAGGACAGAGGTGTGGTGACTCTGTTGACATAACATCTGTTGGCATTTTTGAAGAGTCAACAGATGTTTGGAATGGAGGTGGAGGAATGGGTCCAAGTGGTGTAAGATTGGACTGACTTTTGTCAACAGATGATTGACTCTTGTCATCAGATGATTGAACAGTGGATTGGCTGGGTGAATCAGTGGTTTGAAGGTAAGACTGGCCAACAGTGGCTGACTCAGCTGTGACAGAGTTTTGACAGTTGTTTTGAAACACTGCTTCCTCTGATACAGGATAGACTTTGTAGTGGTCTGGAACCACAACATCTATTCTGTAGTCTTGTTGTGAAGATTGTGGAGTACCTGCAGGGTTAGTTTTGACAGCAATATCTTCAAATTTGAATTTTTCTAAATCAAACAACTCAGCAGGGTTTGCTGGGATTTTCAAAGAAGAAAGCTCATTGAACTTCACATTCAGAGTTTCTTCTATTGTCTTAGTCCTAGTGTTAAACACTTTATAGGCCTTTGCAATAGAAGAATACCCCAGAAAATATCCACAATCCACTTTGGCTGCAAATTTTGAAATGGAATCTTTAAGATTTAAAATGAAACATGGGCAGCCAAAGATTTTGAAAAATGATATCAGTGGTTTGATTTTAAACAGAATTTCATAAGCAGTCTTTTGATGTCTAGGGTTGATTAAAACTCTGTTTTGAACATAGCAAGCAGTGTTTACAGCTTCTGCCCAAAAGGACAGTGGTAAACCAGAATCTGCTAGCATTGTTCTTGCAGCCTCAATAAGAGTCCTGTTCTTCCTTTCAACCACCCCATTTTGCTCTGGTGTTCTTGGGATACTGTACTGCCTTACAATCCCTTTTGACGCACAGAAATCATCCAACTCCTTATTCTTAAACTCTGTTCCATTGTCACTCCTAAAGACTTTTACTGGCAAGTCATATTGTTTTTCAACTTTGGTGACAAAGTCCTTCAAGATACCTGCAGTCTCATCCTTAGAGTGTAAAAAGTAAGTCCATGTAAACCTAGAAAAATCATCAACTATGACAAGGCAAAATCTTTTTCTTCTTAGACTCATGATTTTTACAGGGCCAAACAAGTCCATGTGCAACATTTGTAAACACTGACTAGTTTTGGACTCATCAATGGATTTGTAAGAGCTTTTATGTTGTTTGCCTTTTAAACAGGAAACACAATGCTCATCACATTTGAATTCTTTTGATGGTAAACCTCTGACAAGGTTTTGTTTGGAGAGTGAGTTGATAGTTTGAAGGTTGGTGTGACCAAGTCTCCTATGCCACAATTCTGTCTCTTTGGTAGAGGCAGCTGAGAACAGACAGACATTTGCAGTAGGATTATCCTTCAACATATCAACTACATACACATTGCCACTTCTGTGAGCAACAAGTTGTGCTTTGCTCTCAGCAATGATGGTGTTAATCTTTTCTACAGCCTCAGGGCCAACAATCTTACAAGTTTGCTTAGTGAAGAATGACCCAAAGCCTTTGTCACTCATTTGTGATACACTAAGTAGATTAAATTTTAGATTGTCTATTAGATTAACATTTTCAAACTTAAGCCTCCCTGCTTTGACAGTACCAGAACCCAACACTTTACCTTTAGAATCATTACCAAAGGATATATCACCCCCTCCATGAGCAAGAAAGTCCAGAAGAAGGGCTCTACATCCAGTCATGTGCCTGGAGCCTCCACTATCTACATACCATAAACTGTCTAAACAAGCAGAAGCTCCCTGCACATCAGTAAAGATTTTAGTTTTGGTGAGTGTCCAAAGCCAAATTGGCTTTGGATGGTTCCTTAGCTGTCTCAGCCTTAAGTTGAGGAGAATGATCAGTGGTTTGGACTAGCTTTTGAACTAGGTTCAACAGCTGCAGTTGACCATTTGCCAGTGCTTGTATGTCAACACTTGGTCCAGCAGATGTTTGATCATTTCCTATCAGTTGTTGAAAACCATGAGGGTGTCTGTTCACTTTCGGTTTTAAAGGCCTCTTGGGCTCTTCATAAACATGTGGCAGACGATGACAAGTGGGTTGTCCATATCCTCTTGGTAATCTGTTAACAGGTGGAGCATCTGTTACCTGAACTTCTCTGGGAGCAGTGTTTTTGTTCAGACTTTTGGTAACAGATGTTTGGACTGATTCAAAAGTCTGTTTGGGTTTTCCTTTTGAAGTACTTACCACTTGACTTTCCAGAGTTTTAGCCTTATACTCTTTTATCTTTTCATCAAAATTTTTGAGATATAGGCACTCTTTTGTTTTGTGATTCTTTTTCTTGCAGATTGAACATTCTTTAGATTTTGAATCATTTAAACTTGTTGTTTTGTTGATGTCATATGCTTATAGAAGAAAACAGTTTTTGGTGACATGGTTCTTCTTTTCACAAAAATCACAAAACAAGTTGTTCTTGGCTTTCCCTTTTTCTTTCTTCTTTTCAACAGATGTTTCATCATCTGTTGGAAGACTTACTAGAGGGATTACTTTGGCTTGTGGTGCCATTTTACCATCAGAGGTTTTGAAGGTCATTGGTTTGAAATTTTCAAGGACTTCACACTCATCTGACCATGTTGGTTTGAATTGATATTTCTCAATTTCTTCAAATGAGGGTGTACCTTCCAACTTTTCAAGAATGATTTTCTTGCCATTGGGTTCAGTAACCTTGATTTCTTGACCTTTTGAGTTTGTAGGGGTGACCTCAACCAACTGTGGTTCCTTTTTGTCAGTGGTTTGTGAAACTTGATCAGTGGTTTTAAAACCAAACCCAAATTTCACATGACTTTTAGATTGTTGGTTGACAATCATCTCAAAACCCTTTGATGATTCCACCCATTTCTTACATTCAACTTGGGTGGACTCAAGCTCCTTCTTACAACTATGATATTTTGTTATCATAGTCTGAAGCTGGTCTTTGGTTATGCTTGCTTCATGTTTTAAACTGCTGATTTCAGACTCTTTTTCAGATATTTTTTATTTTAACTCTTTTGTTAGTTTTTCAAACTGAATTTCAGAATCCAAAATTTTCTTTCTAAAGTTTTCATTCACCTCTTTTATCTTAGCAAATGCCACAATACATTTGTCTGAGCACAAGTCATTTAAGATTTGAGGAGATACCTTAGCAGCAGCCATCAAGGCACAGTTACACTGGCATTCACAGTCATCACTACCCCAGGGGTCTGATAGATTCACAACCTCCACTTCAGATTCTTCAGCTGAAACAATCTCACCAACAACACCATCAGTCACATTTTCAGACATAGACACCACTTCCTCAGAATCAGTCTCTTCAACAATTGTTTCTAGTGCCATAAAACAAAAATCCTTTTCAGTGTTAGCAACTAGAGCAATGTTGTCATCTGTTATCTCATCTGGTAGACTGCTCCAATCAACAAAGCCTTGAGTAAAGAAACTCTGTTGACCTGGTTGAATGGTCTCTGCAGGAGCAGAGGGTGGAGTAACAGTCATTGGCACAGGGGCCTGAGCAACAGGTGTTTGGACATAGTGATACTGAGGAACAGTGGTTTGGACATAATGCACAGGAACAGTGGTTTGGGTCTGTGCAAAGTGAGCAGTGTTTTGCACATTAGGTACATTAGGGATGGTTTGATAAGTGTTGGTCTGTGGTCTTTGATTTGGATAGGTAATCATAGGAACTCCATTTTGACTCCTACACTCCCTAGCAAAATGACCCATTCTATGACACTTGTAACACTTTATCTTTGATTTATCCAACCCAACCTTTGACCCACCATGTAAACCTGGGTACCTCCTGCCAGTTTTCTTATAGAAGTTATTGGTTCTAATACTGAGCAGGGCAACCTGATGTAAGATGTCCATTTCTTCTAGATCCAAAGGGTCAATGTATTGCAAGTCATTGTACACAAAAGATGAATTATCAGAAGCCTGGATATCACCACTGGCTGTGAAAGCACAGTTGTTTGGTGATGAGTAAGAATCATTATTGAAACCAGTTGTTATGTCAATGTAATGATCATAACTCTGATCCTTACTACTTCCAGAACCATCATCCTGACCCAACAGTGCAGTATTACCAAATACATAGTCATCTGACACTTTGCCAGAGTCCTGGAGCTTCTTTTTCTGGTTAAGCTCCCTTTCATAAGTCAGGAGCTTACCATGAAGCTGGGTCAGGGTTAGGTCTTTGAATCCGATAGAGTTTCTCATAACTATAGCTATAGTGTCCCATTTGTCCTGAAGTGATCTAAGAAACCTATGATTCAGTGTTGAATTAGGAAAAGTTAGACCAACCAGTTTAAGTTCACTAATTAGACAGTTAAACCTTTCAAACTGCTGTGTTAATGACTCCCCTTTTATGTGACTAAACGTTTCATATTGTTGGTTAAGTATTTCACGGTTGTTTTCAATCACATCATCAGTTCCCCCGAATTGCTCTTTAAGAGCATCCCACAGTTCTTTAGCACTATTGCAGTGCAAGAGACCGGCATAGATATCATTCGGCAGTGCCATGGCTACTATGCTGAAAGCCTTGGCATCTAGCTCGATTTTTTGAAAATCTTGCTCTGAGTAGTTCTCAACACTCTTTGGTACTTGGATCTTTGGATCCTCGGCACTCGGTACCATTGGAACATGTGGTCCAAATACTACCGATTTCCAGCACCCTGTGTTCTCTTGTGCTAACACATGAGCTACCCGACGCTGCCAGATGTTGTATTCTGACCTGACAAGCATCGGAGGCTTGTTGTGTGTGCCAGTGTTGTGTGGATCTTGATTAAGTGAAGTCATTCTCTTGGTTTTTCAAAAACAAAGTCTGTTTACTAACTGTTGAAACGAAAATAAACTATTACTCTGTTTTAACCCGACAAACAAATGATATCAATGATTATGAGCTGATCTGTGTATTAAATTGATTGATTAGATCAGATTTAATTGACCAAGCTCTGATACCAATTGTAGGATCTGAGTATTGGATTGTTTTGATTAACTATGAATTATGAATGAAGTATAAATGGAAAGTGCAGCAGAATAAAGAATAATCAAAACATAGAGAATAATTGTTATCAATCGAATGCTTTCATTAAACTGAAAGATTACAATAGTACAATTAAAGCTCCCCCTCAGCCTGATCACTCAGAATTTGTTTGTCTAAAGAAAATGACGAGTGACGAATAGAACAGTACAAGTACTGTTCTATTTATAGACAAGTACAAACCTCTGATGATCACTTAGCTGACGTCACCTAGAAAGCGACCCCTAACTGACTAACAAACTACAACATCTGTTAAACAATAAACTACTGTTACATTGAAACTACTGAAAGAAAAACTCTGTTAAACTAAAGCTCTGATGTCTTCTTATCATCTGTTGAACCAAAGTGCTGTTGGTTCAACAGACCTTTGTTCTTCAGATCTTTGATCAGCACTTGTTCTTTATCAGACTTTTGCTCTTCAGACTTTATCCATCAGACCTTTCATCGGCAGCAGTTGTCTTGTAACAGTTGTTTAAGCATCAGCAGTTTGGGAATCAGCAGTTCTTTGGAGGAAGCTTTCTTGTAACCACTGTTATTTATTCTTGATCAACACTTAGTATATTTTGGCTTTCTATCATCTGTTCTTCTCCAGGTCAGCAGACCCAACAGTTTGTTTACCTTACACAATTGATGCTTCCTAGACACTTCGCACACTACAAATTGTTGTTTGAAATTTCAAATGAATCAACCGAAAACTAAGGTTATCTAGCCTCTTTTCGTTGGACCTTACCTTCAAGAGATCGATAAGCTTTATTAGAATATCATGAAAAATATAAAGATTAGTAACAATTTAAACCATATTCCCTTATTCTAAAATAAAATAGTACATTTAGATTCCAAAACGTTACGAATAATAATATATGTGAGTAAACAATTATATAATGACAAAATAAATTCAAAGGGGACAACCAAAAAATGGATATCAAATAATTGAAAACGAAAATCATCTATATATAATTTTTACATAAATTATAAGGGGTGAAAAACTACGGACCTCACCTTAATACTTTTCCGGCAAAATTACAGCAAACCTAAAAGACTTCATAGGCTGGACCTACCCTCTCTCATATCCTTTGACGGATTTCGAGAGGTAGCGGGGTGAAAGAATTTTTTTTTTCTCAAGGGTATCTAATACATAAAACAAAGATTTTCATTCTTGCACTATTTTTTCTCTTTGTGAACAAAGTTGAGTGGTAACGCATGCTGCCCCTAGCCTTCAAATATATTTTCCCGTGCTCATATCCTTTCAAATTTACTTCTTTTCTTCTCAATAAACGGTCCCTGAAAGGGACTTTAACATTGGAAACGTGTGACGTTGTTGGAGCTCCAATCCCCCTTCAATGGCGGCAAATATTCATAATACTTTTATACGCGTTTAGTTAGAAAAATCCATACTTCAAGGTGAATTTTATCCGGCTCGAGTGACTTAAAAATCCATAGCTTTCTTTGTAATTATTTGTTTTTCCCCGGTTAGTCATTTGCTAGCCGAGAGTGGTGGCTATATAGTTTTCCGTTCAAAGAGTATAAACAAATTACTCATAGATATTCTTACTAATTCAATGAGCAATGGATATTTTTACACTCTCTTATCTCACCCTTCGTATTTTATTTCTTTATTTTAAAATATTAATAAAAAGTCCATAAAATAAAACATAATATATTAATAGGGGTGTGCACGGTCCGGTTCAGTTCGATTTTTTGGTAAAACCATAACCGTAACGAAGTGTTCGGTTTTTGGTTTTTGAAAACTGTCCGGTTCCGGTCTTTTCGGTTTTAGTAACGGTTCGGTTTGGTTTTTCGGTTTATGGAACATAATTTTATAAAATTTAAAAATAGAACTTACAATCCAAGATTTAAGATTCTTTGTTAGATGTTTATATTTATTTTAATATATTTAACCTTTTAATTTAATATTGTTTACGTAGACCGAACATTCTAAACGATTTCTATTCTTTCCAAAGTTTTTATTAAAACATTTCCTTTCCAATTCTTTGAAAATTCATTATTTTCAAGAATAAAACTAATACTAAACGATTTCTATGTTTTTCCAAAGTTTTTATAAAAATATTTCTTTTCCAATCCTTTGAAAATTCATTATTTTCAAGAATTAAACTAATAATTCTTAAACAGTGTTTAATATATATTAAAAATATGATGTTTTGGGTTGTTCGATTCGGTTCGGTTTTTTTGGTTTTTATTAAATGCAAAACTGAAACTAAACTGCTAATTTTGATTCGGTTTTTCCGGTTTTTTAAGCAGTTATATTATTTTCGGTTCGATTAAATTGACTTTTTTTGTTTCGATTTGGTTTTTGGGTTTTCTGCTCACCCCTATATATTAATGCTCTCTTTATTCTACCCTAATAATTCAGTTTCTAAAATATTACACAACAATAATTGAGTAACTTATGTTAAACAAAACAACCACATGACATGTAAATTTCACAAAATACAATATCGTATTTGTTTATACAAATACCGTATTTAATAACCCAACAAAAAAGTAATAAACGAACAATGACAGCAGAAGATTCCCACATTTAAAAGAAAAAAAAAAGTTTCCCCATTTCTTTATTTTCTTTAATTTCTTTTCACATTTTATATTATCATATTTTTCTGTGTGTGAGATCGACAGGCAGATCCCCACCAAAATAAATTATTAAATTCAACTTATACTTGAATAAAACCCTCAACATTTCACCCCTCTTTTGTTTCTTTTATTTCATTTCATTTTATATATTATTATTACCATTCACTATTCTTCTTATTATCATTATTATTATTATTTCCTCCGATGGAAGAACCTCCGGTCACTGTTCCAAACTCCGGCAACGACGGTTTCCCACCAGTAGTAAATGTCGGCGGCGACGGTGACGATGGTGGGTCAATCGGAGACGGTGACCGGAGTTCAGCCGGTAACCGGTGGCCAAAACAAGAAACATTGGCGTTGATTAGAATCCGGTCTGAAATGGATGCGGTTTTTCGTGATTCGAATCTTAAAGGTCCGTTATGGGATGAAGTTTCCAGGTAATAATATTAATAATAATAATAATAATAATAATAATAATAATAATAATAATAATAATTCAGGTTTTGTATTAATAAGTTTAAACTTGTTTTTATAAAAATTATGTTTTTTTTTGGTTATTTGATTGGTTTCCGGCGAGATCTGTACATTGCTAAATTTGTGTTGTCAGTTAGTTGACCGGAAAAGTCAACGGATTTTGGGTTGACTGACTTCATTGGAATTTGAATCCATGTTTTTTTTACTTTTAATTTGTTTGAATTTGAATCTATTTTTTTTAAAAAAACTTTTTTATTTGTTTGAATTTGAATCCATTTTTTTTAAACTTTTTAATTTGTTTGAAATTGAATAATTTTGAATTATTTAAATCATGTTGAGGTGGTCTGTAAGTTCAAGCCGTTATCAAACAGTTAAATATAGTTAGACACTCTCAACCGTAAAAATGCTATTAGAAATATTTTTTAATTTGCGTTGTGTTGTTTGTTATTGTAATTCTAATTGTTGAAATGAAATGGGAATCCAAAGAATTTATATTCTTGTTTAATTCAATGTAACGTTAATTACAAGGTGAAGTTTAAGGTTTAATTTGATGTAAATAAGGTTATTAGGTTACTTTTTAAAAAAAAAAAATTAACGATAATGGGGCTAGAGGTTAGACACTCCTTTGAAAAAGAAATCTCCACAGTAAAAATGCCAATAAAAAAATAAATTTGAGTTTTGTTGTTTGTAATTTGTTGAACTGAGAAGGGAATCTAAATAATTTATATTCTTGTTTTTATTAATGTAACGTTAATTACAAGGTAAAATTTGAGGTTACATTTGATGTAAATAAGGTTATAAGGTTACAATTGTTTTGAATGTATCAGAAAGCTATCGGAGCTTGGATATCATCGGAGTGGGAAGAAATGCAGGGAGAAGTTTGAAAACGTGTATAAGTATCACCGGCGAACGAAGGATGGGCGCAGTTTGAAATCCGATAAAATTTATCGATTTTCGGATCAGTTACAAGCGTTGGAATCGAATAATCGAGGGGTGTTTGGGTCTCCAGCGCCACTGGCGGTGAAGCCACCAGCGCCGGTGATTGTGGCGATGGGGGAAAATGCGAGTGTTGCATCGGGTTTTAATGGAACCGGAACCGGGCATGATCAGGTTCAGAATAATGTGAGCCCGATTTCGGTTGCAGCACCGGCGGTGGGGGCAATGCCACCACCGCCAGTGGTGAATAATAAAAGGAGTTTTCCTTTTTCAACCCTGGATTTTTCAGGGTTGAGTGATTCGGGCACATCGTCAGATAGTTCTGACGATGAGCCACCGCGGAAGAAAAAGAAATGGGAAGATTTTTTTGGGAAGTTGTTGAAGGAGGTGATCGCGAAGCAAGAGGAACTTCAGATGAAGTTTCTTGACAATCTTGATAGGCGGGAGAGAGATCGAGTGGCTAAGGAGGAGGCGTGGAGAGCTCAGGAGATAGCGAAAATGAATGAAGAACATGATCGGTTAGTTAAGGAAAGATCGATGGTAGCGGCCAAGGATGCTGCCATTGTCGCGTTTTTGCAGAAGTTGGTTGGAAAAGGCGTTGATGCGGCTCAAGTGGTCGATGATGAAACAAGAAAAAAGCCAACAGGTGTGATCAACCGCCTTTCTGTTGATTAGTAGGGGTGTTCATTATTCAGTTTCAAATCGAATAAACCGAAAACTAAACCAAACCAAAACCCGTTTAAAACCAAACAAAATTAGATATTTAATTTTCGGTACGGTTTGAAGATAAACTGATGAACACCTTGACTATAGTTTTAGTTTGTTATAATCAATTGTAGTGTTTAAACTATGTTTTAAATGATTATTTGAATTCTTCAAATCCTACAACTGTCAGATGTACCCGAACAACAAATACAACAAACACCGCAACCGCCACAGCCACCGCCATCAGCTAGACAGCCGTTGCTGCCACCACCTCGTGAAACTCCTATGTCAGTTGTACCGCCATCAGTGATGAAAACCCCTGATGGCGGTACTAGGCAAGGAGATAATAATATATTATCTCCTAGCCCATCTCGGTGGCCAAAAGCCGAGATAAGCACGTTGATCACTCTTCGAACTCAGCTCGACGTCAAGTATCAAGAAAATGTGCCGAAGGGGCCGCTATGGGAGGAGATCTCCACCGCGATGCGAAATTTCGGATACAATCGAAATGCCAAACGTTGCAAAGAGAAATGGGAGAACATTAACAAATACTACAAGAAGATCAAGGAAAGCAACAAAAAGAGACCAGAGGATGCCAAAACATGCCCGTATTTCGACCAACTCGATGCGATATATAGAGAGAAATCAGCTCCAATTGTTGCTCAGCCCGAGCAACAGTGGCCCCCACCAGCCACTGTGGTGGTGGGAAACACACCATCAAACCCACCACCACAGCATTGGCCGACAGGGGCCAATGTTGTTCAAATGGAGAAAGGCGGCATTCGTGAAATGCCGCCTTCTTTCACTGGTCAAGCACCCGAACCACCACGCCAACCGCGGTCTTCAGTTGACATGGAGGATCAAGGGAGTGAAGAATATGATGATTTTGATGATGATGATGATGATGATGATAGTGATGATGGTGATGAAGATAAGGAAGATGAACATGGTGTGTATGAAATTGTTTCCAACAAGATGTCTTCGATGGCTGCAGTCTAGAGAGAGAAAGTTCTCTAGACAAAGTTAGAGAGAGAGTGCAAATGGAGAAGTGGGTCATCAGTAAACGGGTCGAGTTCGGGTTTGGTTTGGTTGGAGACAGGTTGAACGAAGACACATGGGATGACTAGGTGAGATGATAATATTATCTCAAAAAACTATTTTATTAATAATAATATATTCTTTTACAAGCTCATAGTAAATCATTGATGATCAAACACCAATCGTTTTTGTGATTTTTATATTTATTCTTTTTTCTTTTGTGAAGTTGTTTTCTGATATTTTAATATGTTGCTTTACATTGACAACTCATGTTAGTTTCTGTAACTAAGAATAGAATATTGTTTGGATGCATCTCAATAAATATTGGAGTATAATTCATTATAAAATGGTACATTGTATATTTCTTTTTTATGTTAAGTTTTCAAATTTTTTTACACATAACATAGAGGGTGTTTGGGATTGAGTTTGAAATGCAAAAGTGTTTTTGGTCAGAAATGTTTATTGGCTTATGACTTTTTGAAAAAGAGTTTTAAAAAAGTGTTTGGATTAGCTTTTAGAATGAAAAACGTCAAAAAGTCAATAGATTGTTTTTTTAAGTGTTTGGCTTAACATATTGTAAATATTGGTTGTATAGGTGGTAGATTTGTAATTTTTTTTCAAAAGTCAAAACCCAGGATTTCTAACTTTTCAAAAACAGTTTTTCCACCCTTAAAAGTCAAAACAGAAAATGCTTTTGGGTTACACAAACAACTTATTGACTTATTGGCTTTTTGGAAAAGCCAATAAGGCTAGTGCGTGTGGAGACACCCAAAATGGGATGTCTCCTTGCCACATAGGATGCCACCTAGGATGGGTGGGATGTTCTATTTTTTTGGACAAGCCAAGGGTGTGGAGACAACCCTCCCCCCTTTTATTATTAATTTTTTTTGAACGGCCAACTAAACAACGTAGGGTACTTCGTACGCGGCCCCCCGTGGCAAAGACAGGGGCACAGCCCGGCCCACCCCGGACGCACGAAGCCCCTGGCCCGCCTGACAGCCCGCTTCCAGGGAAAACCCGACCCACATACCAACCCGAAGGCACGACAGTAGTGAACCGGTAAAACCTGGCGAGACCAGGACTCGAACTCATGACCAAAGGCCAGGAGTCATCCATCATTTCTCATTATGTCCTTCGTGGGAATCGAACCTGAGACCTCCAAGAAGGATCTTAGGTCTATTCACCAACTGAGCTATCCGTGAAGGACCTTTTTATTATTAATTAATTATTAAATTGTTGATTGGCCAAAAATTACTCAACTTTCAATTCAAAAAAAGAAAAGAAAAGAAAATTCCTGATTGGTCTGTCCGTTTTGTCTCGGTGAGGACGGGGGACAGGAGAGAGGTGGGACGGGGGGTGGGGGTGGTGTAGCATGTTTGGGACAAACCAAAAAGTGTGGGATAAGGGTGGTGCCCCGTCTGTATACCGGATAGCTAAGTCAATAAGTTTTTTTGAAATTCGATATGTTGTTGGAGGATAAAAGGAATTAAGTCGGTTATAATAATAGGGTGTGTTATTCTAATGAGATTGTGTGGTGGTAAAATGGTTGGTGGGTTTGAATCATGCAAAAAAGGCAGGTCTGGTATTTTAAACCGTTAAAAAAATTGTGTTCTTTTTAACAATTTTGTGTAGGGTTAAATAAATAATGTGAAAGAAGATACGCTATAGTTTAAGATTTATTTTTGTTGTGAGGGGAAATCTTTTTTTGGTATAAAAATATTAAAAGGTTAATTTTATTAGGGGTGAGCATTTCGTGGTTCGGACCCACAGGAACCTTGGACCCGACCCGCGAGAACCTTGGACCCGAACCTTTTTAAATATATGGGTCGGTTTCCGGTTCTAGATTAATACGAATTATCGGTTCCGGGTCGGGTCGGTTCCAAACCCACGGTTCTAATATAAGAACCACAAGAACCGTTTGTACTTATATTAAAAAATAAAAAATAATCTTTTTTAGTCTTTTCACTATTCATTTTTACGTGTTATTATAATCAATTTCATGTAATGTTAATACAATATTAAAAATATTATTTATAAGAATAACAATTATTTTTTTTGAAATATTTTTCGGCCTTGATGTATATACATAGATGTGATATATTATATAATATATATTATATTCAAATTTGAAGTAAATATTTATGTATGTCGCTCTGATATGTGTGTGTTTATAATGTATACATAACAGATTCAGATAATGTTTCGGTGGGAGGTCCGGTTTGATGTCCGGTCCGGTTCTGAAAACATTGGTTAGAACCATATGGAGGAATTCTTTTACGAGCACGGTAAAAGAATAGGAATATGTAATACTTTAAAAATGGCTATTACATCAAAAGGTTCTAGAGGGTCAGACCCTTTACCCGACCCATGAGAACCTTTAAGACCCGGAACCACAGAGCCTTTTAAGGTTCGGTTCGTGGTTCTTAATTTCCATAATAAAAGGGTATGTGGTTCTCGTGAGTCCGGGTCGGGTCGGGTCGGTTCCGGACCCTTTGCACAGCCCTAAATTTTATATATTTGTTGAATAAGTATATGCAAAAAAAAAAAGTAAAAACAATTAGGTCATCTAAAAGAGGTGTTATTTTTTAACTTTTTATTGTAAGACTATGTGTAATAGTTTGTTTTAGTTTAAGTGTCACGTCATTAAATAAGTGTCGTATGCTGTGTAGGCATGAATTCTCACTCACTTTTTTCACCAATAGTGTCTAATTGCTTTACAAGTTTTAATCATCAATTAAAATTAAAATTAAATATAAATCAAATAAATTAAAAAAAAAAAACAAAGCATGTGATTGTTGAAGTTCATGAGGTCCACCACTACCCTTTCTCTCACGCTCGTTAGGGCATTCGCGCTAGGGGTGTTAAAAACATCCAAATCTGAATTCGAATTTGAAATATCCAACAATCCGTATCTGAAATATCCGAAGTTTCAGATATCCGAAATTTTGGATATCCGAAAATCGGAAATTTTGGAATCGGATTCGGATATGATTTTTGCAAATTTTCGGATATCAGAAATATCTGAATCCAAAATCATAAAAAAATAAATAAATACATACAAAGTTTTATCCATATTCCAAACCTAACCCTAATTCCCTCTCCACTCATCATCTCCTCTTAGCACCTCCATCTTATTCCTTATGTCCGTCTCTGAATATAAAACCATGAATAAATCCTTTCATTTTTTTCTTTTCTGTTTCCGATATAAAACCATAACTATATTACGGGTAATAATTATTACTTGCTTGTTAATTTTGATAGTACAACATATAAAGTCATACAGAATTGGATTCATTGATTAAAGCATTGTTTCGTCTGATTTATCTTTGTATTTGTTTTAAATTTGATACTTTGAATTGTTATGAATGTTTATGGTTGAAAACTTTGAATTGGTTTGAATATTTATGCTAGTTTGAATCTTTGAATTAACAGGTTTGGTTTGGTCTTAATGCAAGTAGAATTTTTTTTTTTTGTGTTTTTAGATTCGGATATCCGTTGGATAATCCGAATCCGAAATTTTGGATATTCGGTTTTCGGATATCTAAAATTTCTGATACGGATTCGGATATCGATATTCACTATCCAAAATTTTCAGATATTTGATTTTCGAATATCTAAAAACCAGATAATCCGGTTTTGAACACCCTAAATTCACCCTACTTTTAACGACCCTAGGAGCGATGTTCAACACCGAATAAGTTTTTACCTTACTATCCATTAGACCTTGGTTTATTTAAAAGTTATAGACCGATAATGAGAAAGAAAAGTGGTTTGAATTAAAATCTTCAAATAAATTCTTAAAAATGATTAAACATAAATGTCTAAATACGTTTCTTATTAAATTTCCTAAAAATATAAATAGCCAATTAGGTGTTAATTTAAAGGATTGATGCATGACAAACAAGTTTTTTTTTATTTTTGAAGGGCAACTTTCATTAACACCAAAACGAAGAACGAACTATCTCTAAGATGGAGATAGCCACAAAAGAAAATTACATTACATCAAAAGAAAAAAATTGCCAACCCACCCAATCTACATATTCGTTTTTGCCCTTACACGTATATCACAGATAACTCAACGACTTAATGTCCGAAATCACTTGAGTGACATTCACATCCATCGATTTGAAAATCTTTTCATTTCTCGCTTTCCAAATGCACCAACACGAAATAATTAAAATACCCAATATCATCTCCTTCTTTCTGTTCGAACATCCACCACTATCGACCACAATCTGCACATCTTGAAAAGTGAATAAGAACATCGGAGGTAAATGGCACCACTTAGAAATCTCATTCCAAACGCCTTGCACAAACCAACATTCAGTCATCAAGTGGTCTATGGTCTCGTCCGCAATACCACAGAAAACACATAGATTGTCTCCTATATCAACATTTCTTCGCCTCAAAGCACCTTTCGTCTAAAGCCGATTTAACCAAGCTCTCCACATAAAAATATTGCATTTAACCGGTAAGTATCTACACCAGCGAAACGAATTTACCGGTTCCTGAGGCGTATCACATCTGACCCATCCCTTAACATCTTGCACCGATATATACTGCAACTGAGAATTATTCCAAGACCACGTATCTTGACCATCGTTCAACATAATCCCTGCTACCATCCTCTGACATCTAATCAACTGGTCGATTTCCTGATCTGTCCTCGGATAGGCCTTCCATTCCCATGACAGAGCTGCATTTGAAGTCAAGCGATCAGCAACAACACAAACTTTATTCTTATCTAGCCGAAACAGGTCTGGAAACAAAGTCTTTAGCGGAGCGCTATGAGCCCAAGAGTCAATCCAGAACTTTATTTGCAGCCCATTTCCCACCTTACCTTGAATTAAAGAATTAAAAGAGGATCCGTTAACCATTAACCGATGCCCATTAGTGACTATCTTACCCCACACCCCCTAATACTAGTTTTATAAGGGAGCGATTGGTAGTTCCTAGATGACCCGTGAATTGCATCTATAACCTTTCTCCATAAAGTGTCCGTTTCCATTCTATACCTCCATACATTTGAGAAGGAGCACATTATTACTTATTTCCAGCCGCGTCAAACCAAGACCACCATTCTTCTTAGATTTCGTAACCACATCCCACCCTACCCAATGGATTTTGTGGACATCCTCATTCCCTCCCCATAAGAATCTTCCAATCAGGACTTCCAACCTCTTAATGACTCCAATCGGAGCTTTAAAAAGAGAGAAGTAGTAGCATGGAAGACTCTCCAAGATGGACTTTATAAGAAAAACTCTCCCTTCTATAGATAAGACCTTCGCTTTCTAACTCGACAATCGTTTCTTGAAAACATCTACTACCGGGTTCCATCTGTTGATTCTACTCATGTTACCACCCACTTGTATGCCAAGGTACTTGAAAGGAATGGTACCGAAGCTACACCCCAATTCGGCAGCTTGCTCTCTAACCTCTTCTATCTCCGTTCCCAATCTATACAAAGTCGACTTCTTGATATTTATCTTCTAAGAATCTTAAAGTTGGAATCGGTCCATTTCCCCATAATCATTGCATCATCAGCGAAAAACAAATGGGAAAGACTCGGACCATTATTAGGTAAATCAACCCCTTTGAACAACCCTTCCACACTCGCCTTCTTAACAAGACTCGATAATGCTTCCATGACTAAGATAAAAAGAAAAGGCGATATAGGGTCACCTTGTCTCATACCTTTGCCACACGAGAATTCAAAAGTAGGGGAGCCATTGACTAGCACCGAAGATCTAGCCGAAGATAGCACACCTTTAATCCACACAACCCAAGTCTCGGGGAACCCCATTTGTCGCATGATCATCAACAAAAAACCCCAATTCACATTGTTGTACGCCTTTTCAAAATTGATTTTAAACATAAAAACCCGTTTACGACTCTGTTTTGCCCAAGCCATTATCTCACTAACAACTAAGGGTCCGTCTAAAATGTATCGACCTCCAATGAACGCCGATTGGTTTTCATTGATCACCGAATTCATTACTTTCTTTATTCTATTAGCAAGGACCTTTGAGATAGTTTTACTAACTATCCCAATTAAATTAATTGGTCGATATTCTCCCAAAGAAACCGGATCACTAACCTTCGGGATTAAAGTAATGAAAGACGATCCAACCCCTCGACTAATCAGGCTATTAACGAAAAAATCCTGCAAAATTAGATTGAAATCTTGCGCTAAATGACACCAGAATTTTTTGACAAACCGGAAATTGAACCCATCCGGTCCGGGCGCTTTGTCGTTCCCACACGAAAAAGCTGCTTCTTTTATCTCCAATTCGGTGAATGGTACAACCAAAGAATCTGCTTCTAAACGGCTCAAACTTTTCAACCCATAACACTCTAGCTTAGGCCACACAACCAACTCCTCTGCAAACTTCTCCCTGAAAAACCGAAGAACTTCTTTCTTAATAAAATTCGGTCTAGCTTCCCACCTCTCATCAATCAAAAGTCCCGGGATATTATTTGATGCCTTCCGATGATTAATGAATCCATGAAAAAAAGTCGTGTTAGCATCCCCTTCCTTTACCCACTTAACCCGCGCTTGTTGTCTCAAATCTTGGTTGCGAAAAAATTCAAGACTACGTAATCTCTTCGATCCTTCTTCATATATCCACGTCTCTTCTTCTGAGAAATCTCTAATATCCAACACCTCTTGTAACTCAAATAGCTCTTTCTTCAAACACTCTTCCTCCTCTTTTCTTTAGTCTTGACACCCTTAATCCACCTCTGAATACAACCTTTAGCCCTTTGAAGTTTCTACATTAAACGAACATCTGGTTTCCCATCCAACCTATCCATACCTTTCAGCGCTTTAATAACCACTTCATTGATACCTTCCCGTTTTAACCAAGAGTTATAAAACCGAAAAGGTTTCGCTCCAAAGTTCCTAGACTCCACCTTAAGAAGTAACGGACAATGGTCCGAATATTCCCTAGGAAGAGCCCGGTACTCCGCATTGGGCCAATCGTTAAAAAAAGAAGAAGAAACAAAGAATCTGTCAATACAGCTTAACTTGTTTCCTACATAAAAAGTAAACTCTCGGCCACAAAGATTAAATTCATTAACACCAATGTCTTCAATGAAATCATTGAATTCAGCCAATTCTACTGCATTAAATTTCGAGTTCCTTCTTTCCTCTATATGCCTCACACAATTAAAATCACCCGCCATCACCATGTAATCGTTACCGTACCCAATCACATTCCTCAAATCATTCCAAACTCTCCGCTTATCATTCAATCTGTGAGGGAAATAGACATTAATACAATACACATACCTGCCACTCTCCTTGATAGTTCCAGAAATAATAAGAAAATTATCATTCTTCACCAATCTGGTATCTACAAGCTTCTTAGGATCCCACAAGGTAAGTAGGCCTCCGAGCGACCAGAAGAAGCAACCAACTCACACCGGTACTCATTATTGCCCCAAAACCTACCCATGTCCAGTCCTTCGATAGAAGTGAATTGAGTCTCCTGCAACATAATTAATCCCACCTCATTGTTTGGTCTAAGGTTCCGAACCCAAGTGCTTTTGTTTTCGGATCCCAGACCACGAATATTCAGGGATAGAAAGTTCATTGATCCACTAATTGAGAGCCTTCTACCCTTACCAAATTCACCATATAGTCCTGGAAATTATCAATATCCGAAGCCCCCAACTGCCTACCTAATTCGATAGTTTCATTGGCTTCCAACACATTACTCGCATCATAAAAAAATTGTTCAGCTGTATTCGCCATCCCTTTCTCCACCATATTGCCCCTTTCCTCTTGTTGTAGCTCTTTATTAAGATCTGGTGTAAGGAACACCTCTTGGGCCACTTGACAATCGCTGGCTATTGTAACACCAATTGGGCTCCTATATTCAGCAAAAATAAGCCTAACAGTATCTACTCGGACACTACAGTGGAAGTGTGTGAATCAGCAGCAGACAGTAAGCGTCTTTTGTATGGGCACTTTATTCTGTCTTCGCTTATGAAAGGTCAAGCGTCTTTTGTGTCAGGGCCCTGGATATGTAACTGCTCAAGATATCATCTTACCGCCTTATGTAGAAATCGTCGATAATACACAGCATATAGCTAACTTGACGGAACCCATTGAGTTGGTTATTGGATTACAAATAGAGAAGAATCGCCCCCTTCTCGGGCTCTCTTTTTGGGCCTATCTAAGCCCACTGGGGATCTAGAACTCTTTCTTCGGGCCTTCTTTCTAAACCCCTTCCTTTTCTTTTTCTGGCCCACATTATCCTCCAAACCTTCTGGAATGTTGACCGAAACTGACTCCAATAAAGTAGGGCTATCAAAACAAATATTCTCATTATTAATGCCTCCTTTATCATTCTCCTCCAATTCCGCGCCTGCCATAATAACCTCGTCAACATTTCCTTCATTATCTCCAGGGCTGACGTCATCATTAGACATAATGACATCATCCTGTTTGCCATCGTCTTCAAGATCAACAGATTCGACATCCGTTAAACAATTAGGAATCCAATCTCCAGGGTCTTCTTCAACAGTAACCGGAATCAATGTGGACTTCCAGGAAAAATTAAACCGACACTGGATCCTTTGCATGGACTTGCATAAAATTCCGACCAAGGCATATGATAGATCCTCATCCGCATCCGAAAACACAGGAAGTTGAACAACGTCACCAAATTTCTCACCAATGCCTTTAATAATTTGATCGACAATGAGATAAACCGGAATCCCATAGACTTTTACCCATGCAACACGTTCATATTCCAGAATTTGCCCTTCCCATTCTTCAAGAGTGACAAAAACATTTTCCCATAATTGCTTTTTATCAAGGAACCAAATTTTTTCTTCCTTGGAGTAAAAAACAATAAACCACATGAAACCCTCCTAAGTACTTAATGACCACCTTACTGTTAATCGACTGTGATAGCCAAATCCTAAGATTTGTCAAAGAATGAAGATCTTTCACCCTTCCAACCAATCCAAGACCATCCCGATGCCATATCCTCTGTTACAACAAACTCCGATGATCCTTTTTCCGGTTCAATATCAAGAAGGGTATCCCTGAACGGTCTCTGACCTGTCACTGACGGTCCTTCCTTCTCAGTCCTCTTCTCCGTTTCTGTATTCATAAAAACAGCCTCTTCCTTCTCCTTATCTTTCACCGGTTGCCACACTTTCTGCACCTTGGTTTGAACCTTCATCCCATCAACAAACCTAGCAATGACACCGGATGTACATACAATGTGCATGGGATCGGCCGCTTCAATGGGATCTTTTATCCTGGTCGGAGGAGAAATTACCAAACGTCTAGCATTCCCTCACGCTTGGCGCCAATGAGGCTTTTGTTTGAGAGAAAAAAGAAGACTATGCCTTCGCCATATGAAATATGAATATTAAGTAATAATAGCATGGCACTTTGAATTTGATATAAGAAATTTTGTTTTCAAAACATTAGATTATGTATCGAGAGAGTAATATGAGAAAAAGGTATTTCCTATTTTATTATTTCCTATTTTATTGTTTTCAAAACATTCGATTCTTTTTTTTTGAACCGTATGCGTCAAAAGGCGACTGTACGGTTCCGAATGGATACACTTTTAACCTAATCAACCGACTTTATCGAGAAAGATTACTTTTTTTTAGGTCAAGAGGTTGATAGCGAGGTCTCAAATCAACTTATTGGTCTTATGATATATCTCAGCATCGAGGATGATACCCAAGATCTGTATTTATTTATAAACTCTCCTGGCAGATAGGTAATACCGGGAGTGGCTCTTCCTCTTATAATTAAGTTGAAGTTATCTTATGTAGTGTAATAAAAATGTGAAATGTGAGAAGGATACAAAAAACACAATAGATCATGAAATATGACACGATGAGCTACAAAATATAACACAACACTGAAAAATATAACATAATGCTGAAGAAAAAAGACACAATGAATCGCAAAAATGACACAATGGTGTTAATTTAAAAGATTGATAGATGACAAAGAAGTATCCTCTTATAATTATGGATCAAGTTATCATACGCAGTGTAACAAAAATGTGAAGGGTGAGAAAGATACAAAGAACACAATAGATTATGAAATATGACACGATAAGCCACAAAATATAACACAATGCTGAAAATATAACATAATGCTGAAGAAAAAAAGACACAATGAATCCCAAAAAATACGCAATGATGAAAAAAAAGACACAATACTACATAAAGGACACAGTGATATTACGTAAATTCTAAATACTACAAGCGAAAAATCCAAAAAAGTGAAAATCTAAATACTAAGATCGTAGGTTTCGATGAGACGATTTCAATGTTGTTTGAATGAGTTCAATAAGAGCCCGTTTGAAATGATTTCAAATTTTTTTTAGTGTGTATTTAATCATAACCCTATAATTATAGCGTGTAATTTCAATCGCTTATAGTTGGAAAAAAAAAACCTATGTTTAGATTAATAAATATATTAAAGTATTTATTCTCTATTAATACACCATCTTACCAAACATACCAATTATTATTGACCTCAAGTCCTCAACAAGCATTTCTGCAATGTGCTATAAAAAGCTCATATAATGGTTGACCCTTAATTAATTAAGCAGACACTTAAGAATGCCCATTCTAAACTCCATGATCAAATACACAATTAAACAATTAAGGAAAAATAGGAACTTGTAGGAAGAGTATCAAACGAACTCCGATTGAACTCATTCAAGCGGCATTGGAACCGTCTTATCGAACCATACGACTTTAGTTTTTAGGTATTCGTTTTTGGGTTTTAGTTTGTAGTTTTTATAATATGCGTTATATCATTGTGTCTTTTATGTACTATTGTGTCTTTTTCTTGTTTTCATTATTGTATCATTTTTTCTATTTATTGTGTCTTTTTGCTTCAGCATTGTGCTACAATTTTTGGCACTGTATTACACTAGTAGGAAACCCACGCGATGCGGCGGGAGCGACTTTGCACTGCGATACTTATTTTACCTATAACGTTACACGTGTCTAGTAACTAAAAAGATTTAACATTGAAATTATAAAGTAATTCAAGAAACATTTGATGAAATAATAAAGTAACATGCGAATAAGGAAAATAAGTCTTAATAACATAAAAGTTGAAAACTAAAAGCTTAAGTGTGATAGATAATTGAATCATGAGATCAACTTAGTCATACGTCTTCCAAATCTGCATGATCTCATCTATATTGTCATCCCACCATTTGTCATCAGAAGCGATCCCTGAAATTTCTTGTATCTCTTCATTTTTTATTGTTACATCTTTTGGAGGTTGCATTTTCTCTATCTTCTCTCGTTTTGATGACCTATCAGTAGCCAAAGCAAGATTGGGACCTAAAAAAACAATGTTAAGTATGTTAGTAACATGTGTTTTTTTATAATCTTATGTTATATATAGATATATATTTAGATAGATATAATACATACCTGATACGTCTTCTATTTTTCTCTTTGTCTCGTCCATGACAGATTCTTAATCTTTCTTTAAAAGAAAAATGAATAAGTTAGTGAAAGTGAGCAAAGTATATACAGTAATAACATCATGTAACTATATTTAGAATGTATTTGCGTAAACCACCAAATGCATAAAAAAATCATAACGTTCTCACTTACAAGCGTTTTATATATCGCGTAACACCTCCCGATAAACAACATTTGAGGTATATACCCCGTCTCGTTTGAAATTTTGGGCAGGATGCACTAATACCTTTGTATTAGCGCGTGATATTCCTCTTGAGAGAGCAACATAAAGCTGTCCATGCGAAAATACGGAATCCGGAAGATAAACACCAACATGTGGAATTGTTTGACCTTGAGCTTTGTTGATTGTCATGGAAAAGCTAAGTCGAATGGGAAACTGTTTTCTTTTGAGCTTGAACGGGAACATGTCATCCTCAGATACACATAGTGGGATTCTCGGCAAAAATACTCTCTTTCCAGTATGTTGCCCAACAGCTATCTCTGCATCAATAACATTGCGTTGAAAGGCCTTACATATTAATCTTGTACCATTACATAACCCATGAGATGGATCGGTATTCCGCAACAATATGATGGGGCATCCGATTTTTAGACGAAGCTTATGAGGCGGCAAACCGCTAACAGTAAGCGAGTTTAAGAACTCAACCGGATAGAAGTTGTGGCGATCGTCTTCGACTTCATCAAAACTATAGTAAACCTTTTCCTCCCCTTGAAACATGTCAATCATTTGATCATTGATCTCGTCAACACTGTCATTTTTAGTTGACAATATTGCTCTAGAGATTATATAATCAGAAGAATATACATTGCTTTGAATTGAAGGAAATACCGCATTGATCAATTCTGTTATAGAGTGTTTTTGATTACCGAATGGAATTGTCATGTCATCTGGTATGCGGATATAGCTTCCTTCGATCGATTCTTTAGTTCCATCACCGACTCTTAAAAGAAAATCAGAATACCAGGGATCATTCAACGCTCTCATGTTAATTGTCAATCGCATCTTTTTTGTCAAAGGCCAAATAGGCGACATTCTCAGGCTGGAGTCTACAATCTGTGCTCTAGTTCCGCGTTTAATAACCGGCAATACCTGTCTAAAATCTCCTCTCATAACCATTATTTTACCACCAAATGAAGTCACAATTAATCTATCTCATTAAGCAATAGGATTTTGGTTAGTCAGTTCAGTTTATTAGTTAGATTGTCGGTTTTCAGTTTTGTTCGGTTAATAACTAAAACCAAGCTTGAGCTAACTTTATGTTTAGAAATACATGAAATGGAGGTACAACAAATAGGTGCCTAAAGGCATGAAATTGAGGTATAAACATGAAATACCTTAATGGATGTATAAAAGCGAGTAATATTTAAAAATATGAATAATTCAGTTTGGTTCATTTTCTATGCGGTACTTTTTTTCTATTAATTTATCAACTATCACGTGATGTATTGCTATGGTATATATGTATTTGTTGAGTCTTAAAAATCGCAATTATATAATAACAATAACAGTGATTAATGATTTTAATAGGTTCTCACCCATATTACATTAGTAGAGTGGCCCCTTAACTTAATCTTTTAACCCATATTGTTTTAGTTTCCTTGTTTATTGTTTTAGTCGACGCTACAAAGCATTTAGCCATCCTGTCATCATTAAAAACTAATATTTCATCGAAGTTGCTCACTACATGGCTGCGAAAGCTTTAAACAAACCTTTTCTTTTAGAGTTGTATGATTTCCGCTTGCAGTTGTGCGCATATAATGTATATATGTGTCCTTCGGGGGACAAAAGTAAAGTTGCACTAATTTTAAGGTTATTTTACTAATTTCATGAAAATATCGTTAAAAATGACAGACGGTTAATCATGCAACATGTGGTGGCGTTGATAACCAAAAGACAAGAGGGTATATGCACCAATCGTGTTTGTTCAGACTGTTAGGTGTTATGTCTTATGTCCAAGACTCCAAGGCTTTATGTAAAACCACCATTAAGACAGGGATCTCACTGGAAGTAACCTCTCTATTTCCATGAGTAAAGGTAAGGCTGTCTAGTGAGATTAACTGAGTATAATAATAAAGTATGATATATTCTAAAAGAAACTACGAAATAAGTTAGGTTGTTTCTTTGTTGTTATAGGAAACAAAAGGTTATTTTCCTTAATATATTTAATGGCTTAATTTAGACATGTACTAAAACCGAATAAATAAAAACAGCCACCAAAGGTTTTCCATGAAAACTGTCAAACCAAACCACAAATAATGCTAGACAAAAGTCAAAATCAACCAATGAGGGTTAAACCAAGTTTGAGTCCAGACCACAACCAGTCAAACTCAAACTTGATGCATATCCCTTCAAGGAAAAAGTGCAATAAGGAATGATTCTTGTACCTATACCATCCTTGTTCATTTGATGAGTAGGCTCCCACCATCATTTGTCCATTATCATTCAGAACACCTTTCTTCTTTATAGGCTAACAGTATCACATCTTGAAAAATATACAACTGCCTAATGCATAGGGTATCACAGCTTAACAAAACTAATTTCCCTTTAGCTACAAATATTTGAATTACAAGAAAAACTATCTTCAAAACTACATGAAGATCCTGTCGCTTTCGCGCCTTGCGTACGAAAAGTCCACCGCTTTTTGCGCTTTACGCTTTGCGCCTCGATGTTTGATCCCATCACTTTTGTGTGCTTTGCGCTTTTTATAACCAAGATTGTACATTACTTTTGTTACTTCAACTCATGTAATAAAATTTTGTATGACATTAGTAATTAAAAAAAAGTATACTACAAAAGAAATAGATATATTATATAGACACATATGTACATAATTGATTGATAATATCTGTTACTTATTTCCATTACCAATAGGTGCTATATTTCAATTCTGCATACCATACAAAAATCATTTTTGCATAGCCTAATGAGATTGTTATACCATATTTATATTTCCATCAGAAATTGTATTACATACCAGATAATTTTCTGAATAACTTCTTCACCTGCTCTACAACGTCCTCATGCATAACAGCTCCATAGGCTGAAACTACAAGTGACAGATAAATAGATAAAAAAGTTACGTATTTTACAATATTATATAATGGTAACTAAGATAGTGAGTCGAAGGTTAATAATTTTCAAACGAATTGCATTGATATACAAGTTGAGTACCATTCAATCGGCTGCATAGTTGAAATGTAGCATCATGTATCTTTCTTTGTAATATTTTCAATGTTCTCAGAAAGAACAATAATGGTCATGCCAAAGGGAGTGTATTGGAAAGCAATAGCATGTAAATGATTGAAAATTGCTTCCTCAGTTTGCGCTCCCACCTGAAACCAACAGTGCAAGAAACATAAAACATTCAGTAAGATAGCTGCTAAAAGATTACAGTACAGTTCTAAAATGTAAAAGCAAACCATAGTCAAATTAGTTAGTCAAGTTGTAGATTTTTCCAACATATTGAAAAGAAAAGGTTGTGATTTTCATAAGCTAAAAATTTTAACTTTCATTTATAAAGGGGCAAATTTTACATAAGTATTCATGAAGTAGTGCACACCAAAAGTAAGTTTCCTAGGATTGATCTCCACCATCATCCATGATTCTCTCATCTTTCACCTATATTTAAGTGTTCACGTAATCATAGATTAAAATAAATATTAGAGTGACAATTTCAACCAAGTTACTTGTATTTCTAACAAGTTCAAAGGAATAGGTTGGCTAAAAGAAACAGGTTGATAAACGGGTCATTTTTTGCAGGATTAGCAGCATATATATGCTTCTGGAGACATCATACCACAAAACCTTTCATACGAAATCATCTGGCGAACAGATCCCGCGTCCTCAATCGCTATCCATGTGACTAATCCTTAGTATGTCATTGACTCATCAGTACCTCTTTCTAACCGGCCCAATTTGGCACATTGAAAATATTAGCAAACCCAAACACGCCAATAAAAACTTATTAAAGTCCAAATTAGCCCATCTTTAAACTATGTGTAAACTCAGTTTCAACATCATTCCAAATACAAATGTACAAACATATGAAGCACAAAAAAGAACATATTTTAACAAATTAAATTACTAAAACACTTAAAAAAACATTCACCGAAGGGTTAATCTTCGGATTTCCTTCATTGCAACCAATCAAATAATAAAAATGGTTGGCATTGCTTATCTGGCAGTTGAGTACAGAAACTGAATAACCAAAAGTCAGAGATGAATAAAGAAAAAAGGAGTTTTCAATCTATTTTTTGTCTGTCACTTTTTCTTCTTTCACTCTCTAAACAAGGGGGAAGACAAGAAGCAAAGGCTGAACAACTTTGTGTGGGGGGGGGGGGGGGGGGGGGTTTCCATGGAATTACAAGAAACATTAGCAAAATAATTGTAATTGAAAAAGAGAAGGAGCTTGTAATTAAAACCATATACCATGACATTCTACGGGAAGCATGGGTGAATCAATTAATCAAAGGAAAGTGATGCAAAAACTCTTCGAACATGAGAGCGGAGATGTGCACCCTAAAGCCAGAGGCCATGGCCCCTTTCCTCACCGATCATTTCTCTCTCTCTCTCTCTCTCTATCGTTGTGTTCCCGAGTTAACTTGAGAGGAGAAAAGAAAGGAAAAAGAAGTAAAGAAAAAAGAGAGGTGTGTTCCCGAGTTTTTTTTAAATGAGGGAAATGGAAGGAAATTATGAAATGTGTGTTTCAGAGTTTATTTTTGAGAGGAAAGGAAAGAAATGAGAGGAAAACTAAACTAAATCTAATCCTTCCAAATTGGGAGGAAATGGAAGGAAACGAAATGAGGAAAAAATAGAGGAAAAAAAAGAAAAGAAAGGGAAGGATTTTCCTTCCTTTCTTTTCTTTTCCATTCATCAGTGAACTCGGGAACATAGCGTATATGATTCCTCTCTTAGCTTGTATTTCCATCATCTGTATTTTATTCTATTACTTTAATTTTGAACATTAGCTATATATGTAATTGCTTCCGAAGAAGATAAAATTGACGGTCGCTGATTTCTTGAAGAGTTGCTCTCGATCTTACTCTTCCTCTTCTGAGATCTTACTCATCTTCCACCTATTCAGGCTTTATAATAGGATTTTATAACCTCCTCTTTTAACCTTTAATTCTAGAAGCAATTTTATAGTTTAAGTGGTTAGACATTAACTAAAAGACATATTTACCCCTAAAATATAATTGGTGTGTGCATTAAATGTTGTACATTAAGCAATTATATTTATATTACTTAAAATTTAAGAAGTCTTTGTCATATATTATAATATTGTATAGATAATCTGGTAGTCATTCAGTGCAACATTTGTACCAATTTTAACCATTTAGTGAAAAAAGTTGAATAAAATTGGCTAAATATATAAGATAAAGAAAATTGGCTAAATTGTACTATGAATTGTTGATAAAGAATGGACATAAATATACATATACATACCTGGTTGTAATATATCAGGTGTTACTTGTTGATGAAGATTTATCTTTGAGCAACTTCTGATGCTCCAACAAAACTTCCTAGTTTTCATCATCAAATTTATATACAAAAAAACGTAACTTTAGCAACGGAAATAAACATACTTGTGATGTAATATAAATGCATATCCAAAGCATGATAAATTGAACCTATATAAGTTGAGTACCAACTGTCAAAAAGAAAAACAAATTAAATTGTTAACATAACTTATCACTAAGGATTGATTACATTCATAAGCTAACCAAGCACCACAAACATAAATAAACCAATTATATTCAATGATGCAAAGAATAGGCAACATGTCACTATTACCTAGAACTACACAATTTCAACCTAACCTAAATACAAATGAGTAAATTAAGTGAACAATCTCTCTTAAAAAATCGAGCAAAAGTTATCTACTTGATAAATCAGACCCAATTGGATTCAGAACCAATATCATATCAAATGACATCTAAACTATTACCAAGAACCCAAGAAAAGCTAACCAAAAAATAAAGAAATTTCACTTACCAATGAGTAAAGGTAGCATAGATCTGACCTGCAACCTTTTCATCAAAATGCCCAATCATTTACCGACACATAACCTTGCAAAATTAAGTAACGATATGTTTGAGGGGTATCTAATTACCAGATCCAAAACTTTCTTTTTAGAGTGGAATTGAGGGGTATATTACTTTACAAGAACATGAACTCCAAACAATATACACAGAATACATGATCCAGTATCTAATTTTGAGCATAATTGTAAGTTAAAACCCTAAAAGACAGGTTTTCGCAGAAACCAAATATATGAATGCACAAAGAAACCACTCAGCACAATATAAGCAAATTAATCAGGCTAAAGAATTAGAAAAAAAAAAACATACCCATGTAGACTTTAATGAAATCGTCGGGTTGAAGTATTTCATCTACATGAAAAAAAAATGAACAGAATCAGCGAAAGCAAAGACAAATTGAAGCATTTAATATGAGAAAAAAAAGAGGAAACTTACTTATTTGGTAGGGTCCGACCCTTCAAGGCTTCTAGGAATCAAAGACGGGTTCATCCCTATTTTTCTCAATAATAATAGTCTGGAAGGGAGCAAAGAAGATGGACAGAGAAAAGGCTAGTGCTAGGGTTTGTTGGAAGATCTGAAGAGTGGGAAAGAAGTTTTGAGGAATGCATGATAAATGAAAGAATGAAAGAGGTTTGAATTTTGAAATTGAATAAGAATATTTCACGGGGAAATGAGGCCGCCTAATATTTGGTTGGATGGGAGTTCAAAGTTTTATACTTTCAATACTTGTACGTTATGTTAAATTCATGGTTCCTATAATAAAGTGGTAAATGAAGGAGAAAAAAAAAGGATGGTCGGTGTTTATTTCAAAATTCAAAAGTATAAAGCTAAAATTAAAAATTTAGTGGAAAAAGTGTACTAAAATGAGTGAATTAAAGTAACTAAAATGAGGTAGTAAAGTGTAAAAGTGGTTGAATGACTATTTTGCCCCCATTTTAAGGTTGTTAATGAAAATAAAGTTCTTAATTTTTGGGTATCTTAAAATCCTTCACCTATTATTCTGGCTTTATAACAGAATTCTATAACCTCCTCTTGTAAACTTTTCTTCTAGAAGCAACTTTTTAGTTTAAGTTGTTAGACAAGAATAAAAGACATATATGCCCCTAAAAAAGTCTTTGTTATGTGCATTAAGTGTTGTATTTTGAGCAATTATATTTGTATTGTTTAAAATTTAAGAAGCCATTGGCTCATGCATTATAATATAGTATAGATTTTATGGCTTATTATGCCATATTTCATGATCTATTGTGTTTTTTGTATCATTCTCACTATTTTCATTTTTTATTACACTATGTAGTATAACTTGACCCTCTAAACTCTTCCCTAGATGAATGTCAAGTATTATCAAGCAAACACGTACAAATAAATATCAATAACATAACAGAGAGTTTGTGCATCCCCACAGAAGTCACAGACCTAAAACCCTACGCATAACTTCCAAATTTCATCCAATTGAAATTCCCAAATTGGGATCCCGGGATCGAGTCATGGAGTCTCTCCCAATGGGTCATAAATTCATCCGAATTTCGCCACTTGTGTGGATCGAACCCAGTACGGCAGTACCTAACATCTCTCTGGCCTCAAGTTAAATCTGACTTTGCCGATTCATCTAGCCATCATTAGAGGTTAGAACACAAACAAACTTTTATCAAAGTATGAACTTAAGTTTAATACCTTGATTTCTCCACGAAATAAGCATGTGTCTTGCTTTGTACTTCAGTTCGATCATCACACAAGCAAAGCTCAATGCTTGCTAGATGAGTTGAGGTGTTATATAACTCTTCTGGACCAAGGTTTTTGTTGTATGTATTTTCTAGCACTACCCTCTTACAATTTATTCCTTTTTATGTGTAAAGCACACAATTATATTGTTACCCTCTAAACAAACGAATGCAAATAAACCAACACAAACACTCGTTTACGAAAGAGACGTGCATCCATATTCGTCCTTCTAGCTAAATAATAAAAAAAATTTGTATCATTAAGTCGTTTATTAAATAAACAAACTTTCAACCGAACAGTTTCTTTAACGTTTTAATAGCATAATCCAAGGACATTTTCTTATGTAACTCTTTGAGAAATAAAAGAACCTCCATGAACCTCTCAAATGGGTCAAGTTTAGACCAAGAAACCATGTGTGAAAGCCAAGAATCTATCACTGTTCATCATCCTACTCTAAAATATTACAATATTCCAAGCTTTTGCTTTCTAATTCAGCTATCTCATTGCTTCCTCTTTTTAATTTCAATTCCATTTCTAACATTTCAAATTTTCAATGCAATTCCACAAATTCTTCTTCCATTTTAGCCAAATTTTAACAGGTACGTTATCAAACGGTTGAACTGTTTTCTGATTGAACATTTTAATTATTTGGGTCGAGTTTATACACCTGATTTTGGTCCTGAATTTGAGATAGAATTGGAATTTTCTTGTAATTTTATCAATTTGCAGCTTTTTTGTACCAAGATTTTTATCATCATTTAGAAATGAGAGTTAATTGTGGGCTTTCGGTGTGTTTCCTCTAGAACAGGTGATGGGCCGGGTCACTATTGTTTGCAATCATTGGGTGTGAGTGGTCTTTTGTCTAGGAGTGTACCCGGTTAACCAAACTTTGTTGGACGTGAAATAAAAGAGTTAATTGTGAACTTAAACGCCAAGTTAGGGTTTTGCAATGAAATTTAGGGGTGTTCATATGCCGGTTTTGACCGCGGAACCAAATAAATTCGGTAAATAAGGCCGATGTGAATATATGCGGTCCGGTTTACGATTTAACAGGTTTCGTATTTGGCCTTAACAGGTTTCGTGTCTATAACAGGTCGACACGTTAAGACCTGTTTATTTTCGTGTTTACCTGTTTCGTGTTCGTGTCTTATCGTGTACGTGTCTTAACAGGTCTTATCGTGTTTCTTATCATGTCTTGTCGTGTCTTATCGTGTTAACTTATTTTACTTGGTGTTCCTTATCGTGTCTTCTCGTGTTAACCCATTATACACAGGTTCGTGTTCATGTTTGGAAAAAATAACACGATTAGATTTCGTGTCGTGTTCGTGTTTATAGATTTCGTGTTCGTGTAACCTGTTATGCCAGCCCGCTGACACTATCACGAGGACAAAGCATGAAAACCGGCCTGTTCAATATGTCGTTTTCCAGCTGTGCTTTACGGTTCTACCCAAAAGTTTTTAATTCAAAACCGGCCTAACCGAACCGTTTACGTAAAAGTATTCAAAAGGTTAGGAGGTGGAAAAGTTGTAAAAGATTTATGGTTCTTTATTACCTCATTTGAGAGCTTCTTTTAAAAAGAATCTTATTTCTATCTTTGCTTTTTCTTCTTCAATCATATTCACTTTTCATACCATAACATGTACACAACTTTAAAACTTTTATTGCTCTTGATCATTCCCATTATCAAATTCTAAATCCATACAATAATCCACACATTTCAGATCAAAATAAATGTCATTTCGCAGCATAATTCGCGATCTAAGAGATGGAATTGGGAGCTTATCTAGACGCGGATTTGAAGTAAAACTTTCGAGTCTTAACAAAAGTAAATCACAGAATTATGCTTCTGAATTCGACAGACATGATCACCCGTATTTTGAATCTAGTAGCCGTTGGGCTAATCTCCCGCCTGAACTATTAAGTGATGTGATTAAGCGATTAGAAGAGAGCGAAAGTACATGGCCTGCACGAAAACATGTTGTTGCTTGTGCATCAGTGTGTAGATCATGGAGGGAAATGTGCAAAGAAATTGTTGACTCCTCTATATCTTCAGGGAAGATTACATTTCCGATCGCTTTGAAACAGGTAGATTGTTAATTACTCAAATGTTTTGGACTGTAGAGGTGGGCATAGTTCGGTTTGATTTGGTTATGGACTTATGGGTTATAACTGAACTTGTAACGTGGTTTCGGTTTTAGATTTTCATACTTAATTAGTTTGGTTATACATAGTTCTGTTTAATATGGATTAGTTTAATCATATGCTCTGAATTCAGTTAGTAAATCCATTTATATCTTAAATGAAATCAAATATTAGCAGTGTCTTTAATTTATAAGAAGAATAAGCGACAACTAATATGCTACTTTTAAAGTATTGTAAGACAACTTCTCAGACATGTAACATATTATTTATAAAAATATAAAAAACATTAAGGATGGTTTAAATGTATGTTTGGTTAGTTCAGTAACTTATACACATGTATCCATAACTAAACCAAAAAAATCAGTTATAAAATAAAATCATAAACCGAAACACTGGTTTTTCTCAAACGGGTCAGTTATTTCGGTCTGTTTTTTTGTCTATTTTCGTTACCATTTGGTTATTAAGTTTTTGTAGCTCACCCTTATTTTTTGAGTTGTTATCGATGTTCTTAAACCGACTATATCACATTACAGCCTGGGCCTCGGGATACCACGATTCAGTGCTTCATTAAGAGGGATAGATCGAATTCAACTTATTATCTTTATCTTTGCCTTGGCAGTGGTAAGTCTTCACATTTCAATAAGTAAACAGAACCATGTAAATCCCAAACTAGCGTTTGTGCGGTTTAGTCAGTTTCAACGTTTTATGAACATCCCTAAATCGTAGCAGAAGGAATATCGACAATATTTTCAAATGATTTACCAAAATTTATATGAAATTTACAGCGTTGATGGTCGAAAATGGTAAATTTCTTCTTTCGGCAAAACGTAAGAGGAAAAGTACATGTACAGAGTATATAATTTCAATGGCTGCAAATAACATATCAAGATCAAGCAGAAGTTACATGGGAAAAGTCAGGTAAATATATAATATAACTTTTGCATATGCTATACCATTATGTATTGTCACACTTACAAAAAGTTACCTACCTTTCAGATCAAATTTTCTCGCTAGAAAGTTCATAATCTACGACTCCCAGCCGCCACAAACAGCCACACCAGTTCAGTCAGGCTCAAGTCGTCGATTTTCTAGAAAGGTTTCACCAAAAGTTCCATCAGGAAGCTTTAACATAGCCCAAGTTGCATACGAGTTAAATGTATTGAGCAAACATGGTCCACGCAGGATGCACTGCGTAATGCACACGATCCCCATCTCCGCTCTAGACCCTGGCAGGACCACCATCCCTGACTACCCTAACAACCTCGGCCCACAATCATTTGACCACTCATTTCGCAGCATCTTGTTCTCCAGATCAGTTAATAGCTCGAGCAAGTTGGGTAGCTCTCGGTTTTCAGACAATGCAGGAACTAGTGACCGTCCGAAAAACATTCCTTTGGTTTTGAAAAGCAAAGAGCCGCGGTGGCATGAACAGTTGCAATGCTGGTGTCTTAACTTTAAAGGACGGGTAACAGTGGCGTCTGTGAAGAACTTTCAGCTCATTGCCGCCACCACCCGTCCTCAGGTGACTACCGGATCACATTCGGAATCATCTCATGATGATGTGATCTTACAATTTGGTAAAGTTGGGAAAGATATGTTTACAATGGATTATATGTATCCATTATCTGCATTTCAAGCTTTTGCCATATGCTTGAGCAGCTTTGACACAAAATTGGCTTGTGAATGATAGAATTGTTTCAACTTTTTTTTTATTTTTTAAATTTACGTCTATTCTATATGTTGTATACTTGTACATATATTGAACTTGAAATTTGTAACTGGATTTCGTATTTTAGTTCTGATTAAAATATTTCTTTAGTTTGTACTTTCTAGAAAATCATTAATAGTGAGAAATTTTTCGAGCTAGGTAGACTTGTTTATTATTTATTATTTAATTGTTCTATTTTTATTTTTATTTTTATGTTTATGTATACTTTTAACTGTTATATTTGTTATACTAGATTAAAGCCCGTGCGGATACACGGTTTCACAAACAAATTTTTTTAAGATTTTATGTTATAATTATTATATATATAATAGAGCTTAGGATTTAAATAGTGTAGTTTTAGGTTTTTTCATTTGTCACATTTTTTTTTTTTGCTTTTTTGTTAACTTTTTTTTTCTAATTTTGACCACCAAATTTTTTGTTAAGTTTTTTTTCCCTCATTTTGGCCACACAATGTTTTTTTTACTTTTTTTTAAAGTTTTTTTCCCCGTTTTGGCCACCAACTTTTTTATTATGTTTTTTTTCCACGTTTTGGCCACCAACTTTTTTATTAAGTTTTTTTTTTTTCATTTTGGCCCTACATTTTTTTTGCTTTTTTGGTTAACTTTTTTTTTTTCTCATTTTAACCACCAAATTTTTTGCTAAGTTTTTTTTTCTCATTTTGGCCACACAATGTTTTTTTTTTACTTTTTGTTTAAGTTTTTTTTCCCGTTTTGGCCACCAACTTTTTTATTAAGTTTATTTTTTGTCGTTTTGGACCCCGACATAATGCGTTTTTTACTCGATTTCGCACGGGTTCGGTTTTTGTCCGTTTATCATCTATATATTTAACGACCACGAAATGAATAGCTGCTTCACTCTAACGTACACAGCCGGCCACCGACCCCATCTACCGTGCGCCATCTCCACCATGTTCCGCGGACCGCGGAAGATTCCTGGTATTCTTCGCGTAGCTGCTGCCACTTTTGTATTTTCTCATTGTCTAAGGTTAGTCTCTATGCCTTTGTCGGTTACCAAAATCCGTATTAACGCGTCATGTGAAAAAACGCGCAACGCGCGTATTAATACACCTAGTTTTACATAAAGTTAAAACATCATACTATTATGTGTTAAATATACGTATCACAAGAATATAAAATGTTTCAATAAAAAATGGTACATGCAACACCGCATATACGTTTCCTTTGTTATTCATAGTTTTAAGGAAATGTTCGGAAAAAGTACAAAAAAAATTAAGAAAGAAAAACATTACTAACTTCACTCCATACTTATTGTTGTAGCTTCATGTGATTTTTAACTAAGTCCACATATTTCTAAGATTTTAAGGCTTCTTTTAAATTTTTTTAAAGATTAAAAGCTACTTAATTCCATGTCATATTTATTACTAAAAAGGAAATAAAGAAACCTGCCCCGTCACCGGTAACCTACAAAAGATTTTATTTTTCACAATATTGGTACACCATTGAAAAGTTTTGTGGTTTTTGATGTAGAAAAAAAAAGGTTAAAGTGAGTTAACTGAAACACCTATTAAACTTGATTACTATTTTATGATATTTTTTCTTTTGTTATCAAGCAGTTCTGTTGCTAAAACTCCCAACAACTTAACCACCTCCCTATCAAACAAAATAATAGTGATAGTCCTACTGCAATCTTGGACGCACTTATAAACTTCCTTATCATTGAATTCTTTTTGCTGTCCCTTTGATTTTTTTCTTACATGTACTGCAACTCATGAAACGGAAACCATGATATCGAAAATATTTTCGATCTCATATTGCCTTCAATTGTCAAAAAATTTCAATTATAAACGTCAGATGTTTCCGCGTGCACACATAGTATGTCATCAACACAATACAACTCTTAATCAATTCTGTGCAACTTACCCGAGTAAAGAAAAAGTTCAAGATAAAGCAGGAATCACCATCGGTGTGCAACAACGAGCGCGAGTAGAATCCTAGTTTTATATATGATATGATATATATTTGATTAGTTATTTATTATGTAATATTTATCTTTTATATTAAATTTAAGTTATATTTATATAAATCATGGGCGTACGAGCCTAGCCGGCCTTGGGCTCATATATTAAATGAGCTTATTATTATAGTCGATCCTAGCTTGTTTAATTTGACTTGATATAAGGGAAAGAGGGGTGCTACTAGATTTTTTTCCTTTCACTGATTTTAACCAATCCTGCTTTGCCACATCACTTCACTGATTTACTTCATCGAAACACTTTTTTAAGGCAGCACTCCACTGATTCTTTTATATTTTTTTATAATTTCATTAAACCTTTTATTATTACTATTATTTCACACGGTTTAAAATTAATTACCAAAACTATTTCAACTGTCCCCAACCTCACGGTTAGACTTCAGTATGGAAACCGTTAAATCGAATTGAATGGCATTGATACCGTTCCACCAAACCGTTCGAAATTTTTTATATATAAACTTAGCACACGGCGGGGTTAAAACACACTTTTACCACCGTTTATACAAAGAAACACACACGAAGATGACTCGTTGGACCACCGAAGAAGAGATTGCATTGGTGATATGCTACCAAGACGCCTCGAACGACCCGACACTTCAACAACGGCAACGTTTGAGGGCCTCGGGCTCGGGCTCCCATTCGGAGGGTTTTTGGGAACGTGTATTGGCTGATTTCAACCTCCACGTTGGCATCAACGACCGGACAACCGTCAGCCTGCAGCGGAAGTGGACCGATCTCACCAATAAGTGTGATCGGTGGACCAACATGTACCACAACACATTGAGGGAGGAGCCGGGCATTGACCCGGAGTTGGCTATCGAGCTCACGCATGTGGACTATGCGGCTCGATATGACAGCAGCTTTGACCATGTCGAGACATGGCAACTGTTGCGCCAACTCTAGGTTTTTTTTTATTTCTTTTTATGTATTCTTTTTAGTTTTTTATGTTTAATATTTATGAATTTTAGTTTTTTATGTTTATTTATCTTTAATGTTCCTATTAAGTAAATTTTACACAAACCGTTTAAAAAAGGTAAAGATATTCATAAAACAAATGGTAAAAATAATTAAAAAAAATAAACCATACAGTTAAATACACAAAAAAATGTATATAAAAAAGTCAAAAATAAAAGAAAACAACGGTACCAGCCCGTTAGATAGCACCAGCAAAACGGTCTACGGGACCACTACCAGCGTGTATGGCGACGGTGATACCGTGCTGGTAGTTGGTACCCGTGAACAATTCAGGTGACGCTCCGTCCCCCCTAAGTTGTTAAAAAGCTTTTCTTGAGTAGCTCACAAGCAAAAGTCGTTTAATTTTATCAAAGTTTGCGCAGGTCAAATAGTTAAGGGTGACCTTTTTTGTGTTTCTTTCTTAAAGCTTTGTTTATGTTGTTCAAGCTAGAAGGAGGGCTCTTTAAGGCCCAATAGCCCAAACGAAAATAAACTAATAAATAAATAAGAAAATTGACTTTTATTTATTGTATGAAACGGGCCCCATTGGCCCATATATTCATCGTAGAAAAACGTTCCCTAAACCAAAAATTAGAACTTTTCTACCTGTTCTTGAGTTGTTTTCGTTACTAAAATAGAATTCAGTACAAAATATAATCTGTTTATACGCTACCGACCGTAAAAAAATATATATCTTACGACCCTCCACGTAAAAAGTTCCGGTTTTGGTTCTGCTTCTGTCGTTCGTTAGGGACTCATTTTCTATACTTATATATGCCCTCAAGTTCTCAAGGACGCCCTGCTTAAACGGAGAACACTAGTATAGTTAGTTTGTATGATAGCTTCTACAGCTGATTTCCTAAAAAAAAAATACGTGCAAACAGATTGTAAGTCCAGAATCCTCTCCGGGGTATCAACCAATCCCAATCGAGTGCGGAACCAAGATTGAATGTAAGACCAACAAAAGAAGAAAACAAAACCGAATGATTTTATTGCCAAAAAGTGCACATGACTACTAAGAGCCGTCTGGTACACTGGGTTCAAGTACAAGAGAACAAGAAACCAAAATAAGCAAAGTAACTAGCAAACCCAAAATGTTTTGGAGCCCCCTATTTATAGACACATAGGGGAACTCAACTACATAGGCCCAATGGCCGAAACCCACTAACCCAATAGACTAAACTACCCAAAAACGTCTAATGGGCCAAGACAGACGCAAACCTCTAAACTATGTCCCTACAATATCCCCCTAGGTTTGTGTCGTCTTGGTACAGTAACATTACTTCTTGCCATGTCTCCTGGTTGCCCTCTTTCTCTTCTTTTCTGTTTCTTTCTTCTGTTTCTTTAGTGCAGCTTGCATTTCTACAGAAGATTTTCTAATGTATGGACCAAACCTTCTGGTTTCCACCTTGCTCCTCTGATCAGCTCCCAACCCAAAATAGACTACTTGAGCCACTGCTTCGGTAAAGGACTTAGCACAAGTCTCATAATTTGGATCATACTGAATTTGATGTTGCACCAACACATCAATATCTTCCTTGTGCAGTGACATCAAATCCTTAGCATCATAGATTCTGTATTCATCAAACTCACACACTATGATGGCACATCGAGCAGTTGGATCATACACCCAGAACTTCATGTCCTTCAAACAACCCTTATGCATGGGTTTATTCAGAGGAATAGTCTTTAACTTCTGAGTAGCAGGCCACCTAACCGTTCGAAACGGTTTACCATCAGGACCCAAAACATCCTCATACTCCTCTATGTATGACTCTGCAGTATTCATGTCTCGGAAATTAACCTTTGCCTGTCGCTGAATCCTTTTGTGAAATATTTTGCCAATTTCATTCCGTGGATTCCTAACCTGATTGATGAAGGGTACCTTTGCCAATTCGGATAAGTCAACTTTCGTCCATGAATTGAAAGCAGAAGTAGAGATATAGTATTCAACAGCCCCATTGCGTCTATGAACAATAAACATTCCCTTCTCATCAATATATCTCCAGCAATCAATCCCACTTCGATTTCTATACTCATCATCTGGAGTAATGGTAACAAAACCTTCAGGCTGTTCATCAAGAGGATCAATAGATGGCTCTGCTGTATTCTTGATCACATACGTACTCCTTGGTGTGCGAGATTTTCATGCACTAGATTGACTTTCAAAATACTTCTTCATATTTTCTTCATGTTCCTTTCTTGCTTTCTCCTGATCAGCTGGTGTGATGACAGTTTTCATAGATGAAGATGTTTCAGAAAAATCTTTGCCGAATCTAATTTCTAGCTTCTGGGTCAAATTAAGCAACCTTGCAGATACATCACCCAGATTCATCTCCAGCTCACCAATATTCTGATTCTTCTCAGTAACAGTTTCCATCAGACTTTGGACTTGAGCTGAAAGCCACACATTATCTGTCTCCAGCTTCAAAACTCTGGATTGTAGTCTACTTGAGCTGAAAGCCACACTTTATCAGCTTCTTTCTCACCCATGACTTAAGTATCAAACTCTACATTCTTTTCTTTATTTCTTGTAGCAAGGAAGTCTGCTTGAGGCTTCTCAACTTTCTCTTGGCTGAACAATAGATTTCTAGATCCAGTAGCAGAGGAGCTTCGACCTTCATCAAGAGGCTCTGAAATTCCAACATTACTCATGAACGGTGAGAAAGATTGCGAAGCAAGTACAGGAGAAGTATCAATAGGAACTAAAGTCTGAATTCTTGAGAACTCAGCAGAAGCAGAAACAACACTCAAACTTTCCTCAGTAGCAGGCAAGACATTGGTAGTTTCTGTGATAGAAGCATCTTTGTTAACACACAATCTTGGATCTCTCTTGTTCCTCTTTCTAGGCCGAAGATCAGCACTTGGATCTTCGTTTTCTTCAGCTTCAACAGCGGTCTCAACTGGTACATCTAAGGAGGAATTTCTTTGCTTAGCTTCAAGAACGGAATCTAGAATACTTGCCAAAACGTCCGCAGAAGGTACAGTCACATCACCATGTGCAACTTCTGGTTCTAATGTCGAACTGTTCATCATAAACTCATTGATCTCTTCTTCATTTAGATCATCAAAATTAAACTCATCAAACTGCTCATTTTCCCCATCATGTCCTTTCTCACCTTCTTCTATTATATCCTCATCTTCACTAGCCACATCAGTCAAATCAATATTTTCAGGTGGTGAATGTTGCTCCCCAGGAGGAGGATTTATAATCTGTATGTCATGTTCTTCAGCAACTTCAGCATGTGGAAGAACTGGAACCTCTTCAACTACTTCACTGAATATCCCAAATTTAATCAAAGGATGAATTCCCTTAAACACTTGTTTGGCTTCTTTTCTAGACTGTTTCATTAGCCCAAAAACCGAAGGGCCTATGAATTTTTTTATCAAACTTATCAATTGTTCTTTCTAAGTTGGGATATTTCGTCTCCAGAATCATTTGAATAAATCTTGAAAACTTATGGAAATACTTCTTGTTGATTTCCTTCACATTCATCAGCATATCATCAAAAACACACTTTGAGTAGTTGAAAGCCCATCCTTCTATTAAAACAACCACAGCAGATACATATTTCTGACTTATCCAATCCGAATTACTCTTATTTCCTCCAACGCACATCAGAAACACATGAAATAACATTCTCCAGTAGCCTGGAAAGAACTTCTTGAGAACCTGACCATCTTCACCTTCATACCCCATTTTCTGAACCACGGGCAAAGTTTGATCCTTCTTGTACACAACAGGATCATCTGGAGAATCTCCAAACAATAACACATCTCTGACATCTATTTCACTAATTGTCACCACAGTACCATGAACTCTTGATCGAATAACATTATCTGTCTTCTTGGTTGTAGCATTCTCCCAGAATTCAATGATCCAATCTTTCACAATCACCGGATTCTCCCTTAGAGCATGAGAAATTCGACAAGTGTTAAGTCCCATGATAAGAGATTTGAATTCTTTCATGTGGTCCTCAGGTGGATCAGCTAAGTAGCAAACAACATTATGATCCTTATCAAAGTCAGGCACATGCGTATCCGCTTCTGCACCAAATGAGCCAAGTTAGACATAAATCTTTACCAAATAAACAGTGGTGAAAGAGTTCGAATTTTAAAGAAAAAGAAAATTTTTAATAAAAGAATTCTCGAATGACGAGAGAGTTCTCGAGAAATGAGGAGATATCGAGATGCATAAGGGTTTTCGAATGACAGAGAATTCTCGAGAAACCCAAGAGTTCTCGAGGGCAAAACTGTCATTTCACCCTTTTCTTCATTCCTATGTGTGTACTCTTCACGCGCCGTCGTTTCCTTCTCTTCCGATGAGAACATAATCTTTTAACTAAGCATAATCCCTGCAATTACGTGTTTCTAAACGGGATTTTAAGCAAGTGATTACACATTAGACTGAGTATCATACAAAAACAAGTATAGAAGGACTTTAGCAAAAGTTCACCGATGATCATCAATGTAACACCCCCAAATTTCTAAACCGTATTTTATGATAATATAAGCACACATGGCTTTTAACTAGAAAATACTTGGCCAAAAGTGGAGGGACTAAACCTGCCAAAGCCTTAAACTTGACTTGTAGGCTTGAATAAAATGCAGGGAATATGTTTTCCCTGATCATAACTCACGATCCAAACACCCTCTTGCAAACCAACCCTAAAAACTCATAAACAAGCTTGAATCAAGTTCAATTCAAGGGGCTTTGGCTTGGGATAGCAAGAAATCGGACCTACTAACCTCGTGTAATCAGTAGGTAACTCTTGTTTCATCATATTTGACGTATTATAGCTTTCATGGCAATGTTGATAATCTAGGGTTTATATAAAAGTCGAATTGGGTGTTGGGGAAGGTGTCTCTTGTGCAAGGAAACCTTATTCCCAACAAATATTTGTTGAATTCATGCTAGTTTATCAAATGGAGTGAAATCCCTAAGATAACTTGGTGGGTATTGATGGTATGAGCAACATGTGTGCTCATAAGCTAAAATGAGTGTTTTAGAACTAAGAATGTAAACTTGGGTTGTCAAATTGTTATCGTATGATGAATCAAGGCTAAATACTTGATTGATAGGCAAATGGCTCATAAACCACCAAAAATTATAGTCTTGATAATTCATGCCCACCAAGTGTTGGTTAAAATGTCCAAATGAATGAATTTGGACTAAAACTCGATAAATGTGTTGAACATGATATGTAAAAAGGTTGATTGATCATGTGTAACCATATTGTTAATTATGATCCTAACCACCTAGGTGGATTACAATCTACTAGGTAGTAAAAAGAGGGGCTTCGGGAGGCCTAGAATAAAAGGATATGCGCGGGTAGGAGCACAAATAAGGTAAGTCACTCGATGGCTTAAATCTCAATATATTCCTAGTATGTTTACATGCTTAGTTATACCTTTGTATGTATATTTGAAACTAGTCATTGGAATGTCACAAAAGAAGGTTAAACGAGATTCATAATTCATAGATTACGACCTTAGAGGAAGGTTGTGGATATCCCAATTAGGCTAACGCGTCAATTGGGTGAAACACTAGTTAGAGAAGGACCTAAACCGAGGGTCAACATTATGCTGATATCGATTGTTGTTAATTGCTTGTGTATATTCGTAGACTTTATGTTGGTAATCTCAAGCTAGTCTAGAAGCAAAAAGGTGAGCGAGCTAAGGTAAGTCCTTCTAGGACTCAAATCTCGTACTCATACCATTGCGTTATTGACTTGCTAGGCAACCACTCCCCAAGTGATCGGTGAATACGTTATACCAATGGGCAATGTAGATCGGGTGCTTGAAATTGCGTATAAATGGCCCACGGGACCATAGACACTAAGGTAGCGTCACAATGGCATACTACCCAAGGGAAATCTTGAAAACTACCTCTAGGGATGAGGTATTAATAAAAAATCAGGCTGTGAATCGATTGGGGAGAGAGTTAGGATGAATGGAGATACTAAAAGGTAACGAGGACAAGTCCCCGATAAAACCCATGTGCCCAAGCTTAGTCCAAACCCGCCATTGGTAATTGTTGGGTAAGCTAGAACCGGATATTTAGCTAATCCCCCAGGTGTGAACCTTGACTATGTCTTTAGATGAGCATATGTCCAGCTTTGGTCTTGGTTAAAGGCGAATATTTCTCAACGGGTCGATTTGGATAAAAACAACATATGCATGTAATAACCGAAAAGGGAACTTGATCAATGAAATCTTATAAGCATGATATAATGGTGTTAAATAAGTCCCCAAGTGTCCCTAGGAAAGGCCTTGAACATGGGTTTAAAGGTATCCAAATCCCCTTTAAAAACTAGTCAATATGTTAGTTTCACAATTTTTTTGTGCAGCAGCATGCGCCTAGGACGCCCAGACATGCGCCTAGGACGCCCAACTGATAGACTCCGGATGCCCAAGACCTTCTGGAGACCCCCATCAGGACGCTGGGTAACGTCCTGGACGCCCAGAAGTGCGTCTAGGACGCTCAGCCTATTTTTGTTTTATTTTGTTTGTTTTGGGGCCGTAAGCTACGGCCGGTCTTTTTCCTTCGCCTTATGCTGGTTGTTTTATTCAATTACTTGACTAAACTAACACACATTCATGGGTTTGTTTTTCATATTCAACCCTAGGTATTTAACTCGGAGTATAGATGATGATCAAGCTCATTTTGTGAAGAACTGAATGTTGCATCGTGTTAGCTTCCGCATAGACTCTTGATTTTGGGTGTAAAACTTAAGCCTTTTTGGGTTGAAATCATTGTGAATAACCTAGTAATTATGTCAAGTGTTTCAAAGTCGTGTTTTGTACGTATTTGTTAACGTCTTAACCTGGTTTTTGGTAATAGTACCACATGTTCAACCCTTATTTTATTCGTTAAACGCAAGACAACGGGTTAGGGTCTTACAAGTGGTATTCAGAGCCCAAGGTTAAGCGAGTTAAGCATTCGGTTCAAGCTTGATCATCAATCCGGTAAGGAATTTATTTCCAAATATAATTTAATCTAGTTGATTAGCATTATACATCACGATTGAACACGAGCCAATCAAGAATTAAATTTGGAAAAGGTACAATGAGCCATAGAACCTGGATATACGCCAATTACACGGTCATGGTGAGCTAAGGCTCAGCCAAACCGGAAATTGGGAAAATATGCAAAGAATACTTAAAACTCGGAAAAATGACAATCAAACGGTCATGGTGGGCTAAGGCTCAACCGAACCGGAAATTGGAAGGCATGATCGCATCAACAAGACTGCGGAATCGGATAAAACACAAATAGCTTAATAATACGGGTACACAGAAATACATTAGACAAACTGACAAGAATGTTTCTATTAAACAAGATGCATGACCAGAAATTGCCCACTTGGAGAGTACCGTGGTGATCGTGATAAGATCACCAGGTCATGTGTGAATTGCTTACCATGGCAGAGTAAGTGTTAAACACATGGTGCGGTGGGCTTCTCATGATCTACACTTCTACCCTTCACGTGACAAGGACTGGGTCAGGGGAGAAAGGCATGTTAACTTCTCTAAAAATATAATTCGCGAGGTCATATAACAAGGAAGTATTGCCAAATAACTTAAGAGGCCGGGTAGACCTGGAAAGTAAAACCAAAGCATAAATGACCCACGGGGTCGTAGAGCCAAGGGTATTACCACAACGGTTACATGGACCAAGGTAAGGCTTGAACCTTAATCAAAGGTTAAGTCATAACTAAACTCGAACCTTTATAGAAGGTTAAATTCGTAAATAGACTTGAACCTTAATCAAAGGTTAAGTTATAAATAAACTCGAACCTTTATAGAAGGTTAAATTCGTAAATAGACTTGAACCTTAATCAAAGGTTAAGTTATAACTAAACTCGAACCTTTATAGAAGGTTGAATTCGTAAATAGACTTGAACCTTAATCAAAGGTCAAGTCATAACTAAACTCGAACCTTTATAGAAGGTTGAATTCGTAAATAGACTTGAACCTTAATCAAAGGTCAAGTTATAACTAAACTCGAACCTTTATAGAAGGTTGAATTAGTAAATAGACTTGAACCTTAATCAAAGGTTAGGTCATAACTAAACTCGAACCTTTATAGAAGGTTGATATCGTAAATAGACTTGTACCTTAATCAAAGGTTAGGTCATAACTAAACTTGAACCTTTATAGAAGGTTGAATTCGTAAATAGACTTGTACCTTAATCAAAGGTTAAGTCATAAAACCTTTATAGAAGGTTAAATTCGTAAATAGACTTGAACCTTAATCAAAGGTTAAGTCATAACTAAACTCAAACCTTTATAGAAGGTTGAATTCGTAAATAGACTTGAACCTTAATCAAAGGTTAAGTCATAACTAAACTCGAACCTTTATAGAAGGTTGAATTCGTAAATAGACTTGAACCTTAATCAAAGGTTAAGTCATAACTAAACTCGAACCTTTATAGAAGGTTGAATTCGTAAATAGACTTGAACCTAAATCAAAGGTTAAGTAATAACTAAACTCGAACCTTTATAGAAGGTTGAATTCGTAAATAGAATTGTACCTTAGTCAAAGGTTAAGTCATAACTAAACTCGAACCTTTATAGAAGGTTGAATTCGTAAATAGACTTGAACCTTAATCAAAGGTTAAGCCACAGTTAAACTCGAACCTTTAAAGAAGGTTAAATTCGTAAATGAAATTGAACCTTAATCAAAGGTTAAGTCATAATTAAGCTCGAACCTTTATAGAAGGTCAAATTTGTAAATGAAGGTGAACCTTAATCAAAGGTTAAGCCATGAATAAACTCGAGCCCTAATCGAACGTTAATCCATAAGCAGACTTGAACCATAATCAAATGTTAAGTCATAAACATAAACGAGTCCTGACTATAGGATGAATCGCAAGTAAATCAATCGAACCTTAACTGAAGGTCAAACCATAACAAATTTGAGTCTTAACCGAAGGTTAAACTGTAAACCAAACTAGACCCTAGTCGAGGGTTAGTTAAACAGTAAAGGTTAAACCTTCATGAAAAAAAGAAAATCACAGATGAATCTGAACCATATCTAAGGGTAAACACTAAATAAATCTGAACCATACTTGAGCGGTTAACTCGTATTCCAACATGAACCCCATACTGAGGTAAAACAAAAGGCCAAGATTAGGGCTAAGCTCAAGGTTAAGTTATACTTAAAATTAACTCGTAATGAGTTCGTGAAAACCTACGGGCAAATGTGAACTACAAGTCAAACTAATCATATTAAATTCGTGAAAGCCTATGGGCAAATGTGAACTATGCGTCACACTAATCATATTAAATTCGTGAAAGCCTACGGGCAAATGTGAACTATGCGTCACCTAATCATAATGAATTCGTGAAAGCCTACGGGCAAGTGTGAACTATGATTCACATGAAACTGAGCTAAAAACATGGTTTTATACCGTAAAATGACGTGTTAAATAAAAGAAGAAATTAAACGCTAAATCAATAGGGGGCTCGTAGAAGACCCTGGAAACCGGAGGTGCCTCCGCACCAGAGAGACTATCCTAGCCTCGAGCAAGGATGTTGTGGGAGTAAACGATGATGATGTGGTCTAATGAAGGCCTGTCAAAAAAACGAACAAAGCAAGATAAACCTCATGGGGCTTAGCACATGGTGGATCAACGGACAATCTGAACTCTAAATCATATTGATAGCTGTGAGTCGCAGAAATGAAGGCAATGCCTTCATAACAAACCAAAAGCGGTATGCTGTACTACTATGCATACGAATACTAAATAAAGAAAACATAAGTGAATAGACTTGTGTGAATAAACATGGTAATGTAACACCATGAAGCGAAGATAAGTAAGAACATTTTTAAGGAACGCTAAATTGATATAAGGGTCAATAAGTCCTAAGGGACATGAAAGAACAGATCGAATCATAGCATAGACACGAACCCTGTAAGGTTAGACCATTTAAAAATTGACTTGGGACCAAAGTGTTCCGAGGAATTAAATATAAAAAAATGACCCGATAGGGGATTTGAAGACGGGGTGTTATATACACAATAATACCTAGATAAATAAAAGAGTCGGAAGACTTAGGTTAAATCTCAAATAAGATGCTTACGAGAGCTAGTAATGTAAATTCGAAAGGCTAGATAAGAAAGGGTCACGAACCCTATGCTAATTCTATCGATAGGATAAAATTCCTAAAAGCCCAGGGCATCGGGGCAAGAAGATAATAGGTGAGCAATCAGCTGGAATTAGTTTCGAATGAGAGTTGAAACTCACATACCAAAATTCAGGTAAAGTGATGCCAATTCGCGTTAAAGTACACATAAATAGGTTAATTGCTATCTAAAGTTATATATAGAGGATTCCATGGGATATTCAAACTTGAACGAGTATACAAAATACTAGCCCAGGTGCGGGCCTCTAAACTAGAATAAATATACATGTTAAATGGAAGTGTGACTTGTACAAAGTCCAACAATTTAACTCAAAATTTTGTCGGCTGTGTGTAAAAACACATCAGAAGTCGTAGTCATTAGATTAAATGACTGACTAAAACATGCGACTTATGAAACTTAAGTCTACTATAACCGAAAACCCTGATGAATTAACTATTCCCAGAATTAGCAATCGGGTAGTAAGAAAACGAACGATAAACTGTTAATATCCTAGTGATAGCTATGCAATCACTAGAAAGATCAAACGGGTCAAGTGAATTCGTCACCACTTGGACCTACAGGAATGCATAAATATACCTAAGCCTAGTGACAGGTGAAAACACCATTCAAAAGGACACGCGTTGTCTATAACAAGGAAGGCGTGAAGTGCGGAAAGGACTCGATACTTTCCGGTAAAACCATGGCATTATAAGAAGCCTTTGAGCAAAAATCAAACGGAAATTAAAACCACGTTGAGTGTGGGTGAAGGTCTTCGGGAAGCCGTATGATAACCAAACCCAATATGTGCTTTAGTGCATAGAAATGATTCTAAGCAGAGTAAATAATTAAATGTACACCCTAAGTCTTCGGGGACTTAAGGGTTCTAAACACGCAAAATAGTCAAATCGATGGCTCTTGGACAAACCAGGACACCTGCGGGTGCCTAAACTTGAATAATCTCTCGTAAAGGTTAACGAATATGTATACATAAACTTATTGGCGTAATCAAATTCCATTAAAATAACCCTCATCGAGAAGGAATAGAACTCAAGGTTAACCATGAGGCGCGACCCATGGGAATCCACATATACATATGGTTTCGAGGACGAAACCCTCTTTAAGGGGGTGGAGTTGTAACACCACAAAATTTCTAAACCGTATTTTATGATAATACAAACACACATGGCTTTTAACTAGAAAATACTTGGCCAAAAGTGGAGGGACTAAACCTGCCAAAGCCTTAAACTTGACTTGTAGACTTGAATAATATGCAGGGAATATGTTTTCCCTGCTCATAGCTCACGATCCAAACACCCTCTTGCAAACCAAACCCTAAAAACTCATAAACAAGCTTGAATCAAGTTCAATTCAAGGGGCTTTGGCTTGGGATAGCAAGAAATCGGACCTACTATCCTCGTGTAATCAGTAGGTAACTCTTGTTTCATCATATTTGACGTATTATAGCTTTCATGGCAATGTTGATAATCTAGGTTTTATATAAAAGTCGAATTCGGTGTTGGGGAAGGTGTCTCTAGTGCAAAGAAACCTTATTCCTAACAAATCTTTGTTGAATTCATGCTAGTTTATCAAATGGAGTGAAATCCCTAAGATAACTTGGTGGGTATTGATGGTATGAGCAACATGTGTACTCATAAGCTAAAATGAGTGTTTTAGAACTAAGAATGTGAACTTGGGTTGTCAAATTGTCATCGTATGAGGAATCAAGGCTAAATACTTGATTGATAGGCAAATGGCTCATAAACCACCCAAAATTATAGTCTTGATAATTCATGCCCACCAAGTGTTTGTTAAAATGTCCAAATGAATGAATTTGGGCTAAAACTCGATAAATGTGTTGAACATGATATCTAAAAAGGTTGATTGATCATGTGTAACCATCTTGTTAATTATGATCCTAACCACCTAGGTGGATTACAATCTACTAGGTAGTAAAAAGAGGGGCTTCGGGAGGCCTAGAATCAAAGGATATGCGCGGGTAGGAGCACAAATAAGGTAAGTCACTCGATGGCTTAAATCTCAATATTTTCCTAGTATGTTTACATGCTTAGTTATACCTTTGTATGTATATTTGAAACTAGTCATTGGAATGTCACAAAAGAAGGTTTAACGGGATTCATAATTCATAGATTACGGCCTTAGAGGAAGGTTGTGGATATCCCAATTAGGCTAACGGGTCAATTGGGTGAAACACTAGTTAGAGAAGGACCTAAACCGAGGGTCAACATTATGCCAATATCGATTGTTGTTAATTGCTTGAGTATATTCGTAGACTTTATGTTAGTAATCTCAAGCTAGTCTAGAAGCAAAAGGGTGAGCGAGCTAAGGTAAGTCTTTCTAGGACTCAAATCTCGTACTCATACCATTGCGTTATTGACTTGCTAGGCAACCACTCCCCAAGTGATCGGTGAATACGTTATACCAATGGGCAATGTAGACCGGGTGCTTGAAATTGCGCATAAATGGCCCACAGGACCATAGACACTAAGGTAGCGTCACAACGGCATATTACCCAAGGGAAATCTTGAAAACTACCTCTAGGGATGAGGTATTAATAGAAAATCAGGCTGTGAATCGATTGGGATAGAGTTAGGATGAATGGGGATACTAAAAGGTAACGAGGACATGTCCCCGATAGAACCCATGTGCCCAAGCTTAGTCCAAACCCGCCATTGGTAAGTGTTGGATAAGCTAGAACCGGATATTTAGCTAATCTCCCAGGTGTGAACCTTGACCATGTCTTTAGAAGAGGATATGTCCAGCTTTGGTCTTCGTTAAAGGCGAATATTTCTAAACGGGTCTATTTGGATAAAAACAACATATGCATGTAATAACTGAAAAGGGAACTTGATCAATGACATCTTATAAGCATGATATAATGGTGTTAAATAAGTCCCCAAGTGTCCCTAGGAAGGGCCTTGAACACGGGTTTAAAGGTATCCAAATCCCCTTTAAAAACTAGTCAAGATGTTAGTTTCACAATTTTTTTGTGCAGCAGCCTGTGCCTAGGACGCCCAGACATGCGCCTAGGACGCCCAACTGATAGACTCCGGACGCCCAAGACCTTCTGAAGACGCCCATCAGGACGCTGGGCAACGTCCTGGATGCCCAGAAGTGCGTCTAGGACGCTCAGCCTATTTTTGTTTGATTTTCTTTGTTTTGGGGCCGTAGGCTACGGCCGGTCTTTCTTTCGCCTTATGCTGGTTGTTTTATTCAATTACTTGACTAAACTAACACACATTCATGGGTTTGTTTTTCATACTCAACCCTAGGTATTTAACTCGGAGTATGGATGATGATCAAGCTCATTTTGTGAAGAACCGAATGTTGCATCGTGTTAGCTTCCGCATAGACTCTTGATTTTGGGTGTAAAACTTAAGCCTTTTTGGGTTGAAATCATTGTGAATAACCTAGTACTTATGTCAAGTGTTTCAAAGTCGTGTTTTGTACGTATTTGTTAACGTCTTAACATGGTTTTTGGTAGTAGTATCACATGTTCAACCCTTATTTTATTCGTTAAACGCAAGACAACGGGTTAGGTTCTTACAATCAACATGAATGATCAACTCTCTTCCGCCAACAATGATGAACAATCAGACACAGCTATCAATATCAAGGAGTTACCTTTTTCGACCATGATTCTTTTGGAACAAACAAACTTGGAGAACAAGATGATGGATTTTCGGTTGTTCTTGAGAGAGAGAGAAAGTTCTTTTGAAATTCTTAGAGGGTGTTTTGGAGTTAACAAAAATTAACTGCCCCAAATCCCTTCCCTTTTAACCCTAATTTACCAAAGATAAATTTTGTGCGGCCCACCATGCATGTGGTAGGTCCGGCTCCAATCCCAATATTGTCAAAAACCTTTTGAAGTGAACTTTAACAAAAATGAGTCCAAGTCAAATTATGAGCTGGTCAAGATTTTTATAAATAAAAAATTACAAAACAAACTAAGCTAAAGCACACATAAAATAGAACAAAAATTATTCACACTCATACAAGTCTTATTATTAAAAATTACTCGCGGGATCAAATCACTATGTTTCAGGCCAGACTACACTTATCAACACTTATCTACTTAGGCCGGTCTTAGCAATTATTGGTATATTTGTCCACTTAAACTTATTGCCCTAGGCCTTCTAGAGTGACAGTCCGTGATGTTATCTTATCATATTTTGATTTAATTAAAAATGAGCACTCAAATAAGTCACAATCAAATCCTAGAATCATAAGCAGTACACTTTATCGTGCTGGTAGTTTCCCTATCGCATATTTTGCACAGTATTTGTTCTAGCATTCTGAAACCATGATTGGGACTAGATTGAGAAGAGAAGAGAATAGATCAGTAGAAGATATGGTGTAATATACAAATCAAATGATTTCTCAAATGATATAGGCTAAGGGTTTTGGAATCTTGAGGGTCTCTTTTATGACATCCTGACTGTGTCCGGGTCTGCATATTTCTGAATGCAGCAAAGGGATAACCAGAACATCTTTGGAGACAAAGGTCTCTTTTTGGTGAAATTTTGATCTACAACACGACAACAAAGAGACTAGGTCAGCATATTTCTGGATGAAATGTTCTTTGATGGCAAATGTGTTTTGTTTTTGAAAAATAAACTGGATTTTTCACAATTTGGATAGCTGCATCATTATCACAATAAATTGGAGTATGAGAGAAATCCAAACCGTAATCCACCAGTTGGTGCTACATCCAAATGACCTGTGAACAGCACGCCGATGCTGCAACATATTCAGCCTCTACAGTGGAGACAGAAACTATTTGCTGCTTCTTACCATGCCACAAGATGAGCCTGTCACCCAAAAATTGACATCCCGTTGAGGTGGATTTCTTGTCAATGTCACGACCTTCATAATTGCTGTCAGAAAAATCAAACAAATCAAATGGAGAGTCCCTAGGATACCAAAGACCGAATCTGGGTTTCCCCTTAAGGTATCTAAAGACTCTCTCAACAGCTTTAAGATGAGAGATTTTAGGAGTAGCCTGATATCATGCACACTGGCGCATAGCAAACATGATGTTTGGTTTGCTAGCGGTCAGGTACATTAGTGAGCCAATCATGGACCTGTACAAGGTCGGATCTATAGGTTCTCCTTCCAGATCTTTGGTTAGACCTGGTCTTTTAGACATCGGAGTGTGATTGATTTTTGCTTCAGAAAACCCAAACTTGGCAAGTATATCATCCACGTACTTGCCCTTATGAATCAAAATACCCTCAGCACTTGACGGACTTGTAAACCCAAAAAGAACGTCATTTCACCCAATGCACTCATTTCAAACTGCCTCTTCATCACCTCTTCAAAGTCCTTGCACAGTGCATCACTAGTGGATCCAAAAATGATGTCGTCCACATAGATCTGCACAAGGATCTGGTCTTCATCTACTCTCTTCACAAACAAAGTCTGATCAATGATGCCACGTGTATATCCATTGGCAAGTAAGTGGTCCGTCAATGTAGCATACCATGCACGAGGTGCTTGGTGCAGACCATACAAAGCCTTATCAAGCTTGTAGACATGCCCTGGATATTTAGGATCTGTGAAACCTGGTGGCTGAGAGACGTAGATCTCTTCTTTAACCTTTCCGGAGAGAAAAGCTGTCTCGACATCCATCTGGTAAACTGTAAAATTCTTGAATGATGCATATGCTAGAAAAATCCTGATAGCCTCTAGACGAGTAACAAGAGTATATACTTCATCATAATCCAACCCCTCAATCTGCCTGAAACCTTGAACTACCAATCTTGCTTTGTTTCGAACAATTGCGTCACTGTCGTCTCTTTTGTTTCTGTATACCCATCGAGTACCAAAAGGACGTTTTCCCTGAGGTAACTTTCCCGATCTCCGGACTTGTAACTTGTCAAAATGCATTTGTTGATGTTGCCAGTCTGACTTCTTGTTAGGACACCAGCATCAACAGGACCTATCACAGCTTCAATTGGATGATCCCGTTGAACACTAGTGGGAACATCAGTGTCTGGACGATTGAACTATCCATTTCTTCAACTTCTTCATTATCACCTTCCTCCACAATGCATTCAGGAGGAATAGGATCATCAAATTTAGAAGTGAGATCATCAACAGACAGATCTTCATCATCTACATGTGGTGAAGGCTCTTCAGCTCCAGTGGGAGATTTTTCAGAATGTGTTGCAGTGCCGGGCTCGCTTATTATAAATTGAAGAGCAGGAGGAGTTTGCTTTACCAGTGGGTCTGCAAAATTCTTTGGTGGAGACCCAAGTGCAACATCCCCCTCATCCTCTGCACTATCCAACAAAGAGGATGAGGTGCCAACAGTGGACATAAAGTGACCTGCAGAACCTGCATTAAAACTAGAAGGCACTTCATTATCGATCTTGAAAGACTAAAACAAAGACTCATAATCAAACAACCAGTCCGGACCAACTTGAGCATCCGTATCATTTTCTTCAAGCCAACGCACGTCGAACGACTCTACGATCTGTCTTGTCTGTTTATTATATACCCTATATGCCGTTTTGCTAACAGAGCCAACAAAATAGCAGTCGTCAGCCTTCGCATCAAACTTAGGTGTTGCTTCCAGGTGCAACAAGGTACATGGACACCCAAATGTTCGAAAATGCTTAACGGAGGTTTTTGCATTAAACAAGACTTCGTAAGGCATTTTCGTTCCTGCTTTGTTGACTAGAACACGGTTTTGCACATAGCTTGCCGTATTCACAGCCTCAGCCTAGAAGAAAGTCGGAAGCTTTGAATCACACAACATTGTTCGTGCAGCTTCGATTAATGTGCGATTTCGTCTTTCAGCTACTCCATTTTGTTGAGGTGTTCTTGAAGAGCTGAACTGACGAGCGATCCCTTTCTAAGCACAGTAGTAGTTTAATTCTGCATTCTTGAATTCAGTCCGGTTGTCACAACGGATCCCTTTCACCTTGATGTTGGTTTGATTCTCCATTAGAACAATAAATTGCTTAATTATTTCTGCAGTCTCACTTTTGTTAGCTAGAAAGAAAAACCCAAGTAAAATGTGAGTAATCAACAGTAATCACTAAACAGTAAGCTTTGCGAGAAATGTTTAGAACATTCAATGGGCTAAACAGGTCCATGTGAAGTAACTGAAGCAGAGAATCAATGGTATTCACCAACTTAGGATGATGAGGCTTTCTATGATGTTTACCCTTTGAACACGCAACACATTTTTCAATTGTTATAAAGTCTTTAATGGGTAAATCTCTTACCAACCCCAGTTTAGCAAGACGGTTTAAATTCTTAGCATTTGCATGTCCGAGACGACGATGCCATAGTATGGCATTATCTTGAGAAACTTTTGAAAACAGACATGTAACATTTTCAGACAGAGGTTTGTTCATGTCAATGACATAAGCATTTCCTCTACGTTCAGACTTTAACAAAACCCATTCATCTGGAATCACTACTCCAGGTTTTAGTATCATGCATCCCTTATCGGTGAAAAAGGTTGAATAGCCATTATCGCATATCTGTGACACGCTCAAAAGGCTGTGTTTCAACGATGGATCATAGTTTACTTTGGTGAAGCAGAGTCCACCATTTCTTACTGTCGCCCGTGATGTGATCTGACCTCTTTCACCTCCTTCAAACGAGACATATCCACCATCAAAACGTTCCAATTCAGTCAGTTGGGATAAGTCTCCAGTCATGTGCCGAGAACAGCCACTATCAATGTACCAGAGGCGAATGATAGTCCTCCATAGTCGTTCCTACACATGATGCGGAATCAGTTAATGTTTGGTACCCAAGCCATAACCCTTTTGGATTTCCCATTTTTGTCCACATATTGGACTTCCATCTAGTGCATATTGGCAGTAGAAACAGATTCACAATTATTGTTACATATATTTTGATTCACAGAACAAGATGATCCTATAGATGGGTGAGGACATGGAATAGAGCTCTTAGGTTTCCAATATGATTTTCCTTTTGAAACCTTTTTCTTTTTGCCATTTGTAGATACCTTATGGTTTTCTACTGTTTTAGGAGGCATCTTACCTGTCATGTTTAGCCTCTTATTTCTATTCCAATCTTCATTAGAAGGCTTCACCTTGGATTTGTCACTCCTCACAGCTTTAGGCTTATTTGCCTTCATTAGCTCCGAGTGATGCATATTCCCTTTTGGAGCCTTCTGATGCTCCCTGTTCTCAGACACTGTCAAATGAGTTTTACAATTTCTGGCTATGTGCCCGGGGATTCCACATGTGGGACATATTTGGCGTTTCACATTTGGATCCCCCTGAAGTTTTGCCGCCATTTCAGATCTATAAGATCTGTATGGACCCCGATGGCCTTGTGATGTCGTCCTTGACGAATTCTGCTTTTCATATTTTGGCAAAACACGTTTGGGTGGAATATATTTACTAGCCCCACCTGTGCTTGTTTGTTTAACCAACAAATTTTTAGTTTCATCACTAGCATTAGATAAAATAACAGAATCAGACGAAGTAGTCAAATCACAATGTCTCATGCTCAAAACAAACGAGCCCACACAAAAATTATTGTCTTTAGCAGAAATTGAAAAATTGTCTTTCTGAATCTTATTATTCAGTTCATTTGATTCGGAATCACTGACTTCATCCCCACGTCTACCCAATACTCAACAATTACATTGTCTGCACAAGAGTCAATGGAGTCAGTACTTAAAGCATCAGATAAAACAACACAATCAGTTTCAACATGCTCATCAATCACAGGAGAGCCAGAAGAATTACAACTCACCACTTCAGAATCAGATGAATCAAAATTAAAATTAGAAACTGAGTCAGATGATTCAGATGTGTTCTCGGATGATTCAGCTGTTTTGGAGGTTTGATATTCGGATTCATTTATGTCTGCCGAATCTGTCTCTGAAACAGATGAGGCTTCATTCACTTCTGAAACGCTTGAACATGACTCCGAAACAGTTTAATTTCTTTCAGTTTGTGCCATTTTCTTTAAAAGCAATTCTCTAAAATCATTCAAAAAATCAATATCATGTGGCACACTTGAGCTTGTAGAAACAGTTTCTTCACACTCAATTTTATCATCTTGTACCGATTCATTTTCAGATTCAGTTTTAGATTCATCAGGTAAATTATCATTCATTACATCAAATACTCTATCAACCTCTTTGTTTTACTCAAAACTTAAAATTTCAGTTTGCTTATCAATACATTGAGGTTTAACAAAAACTTTTTGTGGAAGTGGCTGTGGTTGAGGTTTTTCTGATTTGGGTTTAGAGATTCTGATGGGAACAGACTCAGGTCTGGTGATCTTAATCTGATCCCTTGAAAGTTTAATCTTTGGCTCTTCCATTGGAGGACTGTATCCCTTAATGGGTAGAGACAACAACTCCTCATCTGACATTGGAATTGAGGTATAATTTTCATTGAATAGTGGAGGAATTTCCACAAATCCAAGTCCCTTATTCCTCAATTCCTTTTTCGGCCGGAACTTTAACTGCGTATTGATTATTTTCTCGACTTTCTCACTTGAACAATCAAATTTTCTAAAATGAAAGTCTGCATTTTCAAATTTTGATTTTAAATCAATCAACTCGGCAGTTAAAGAATCGGACAAACGTTTGAAGTGTAGATAACGACATTTATGTTCGCTCACTTCTTGTTGCAAGCTCTTGATATCCTTTTGTTGTGCTTCGACCATTTCTTTATACAACATGAGTTTTTGTTTCATGTCTCACGTGGCCATCTTTTCATATTCAAGCTGCTTACTCGCAGAGAGAGTTTCCTCCCTAAACCCTTTAACCTTATATTTACATTTTTCAGTGCAATAAAAAGCAGACAATAAATCAGAATATACCTCGGTTTTGGAAGGCACATAGTTGTCATCCATTTGAGCCATGAGAGCTTTATACATGTCGTTTTCAGTTATATTCAACTCTTGAACTTCCGTTGACCAATCCCAACCAGCTCCCTCTTGGACCACCATAGCATTGCTTGGAGCTGAAGCAGATTACTCAGTACGAGTGACCGAAGCATGAGTTCCAGGAGTAGAGGCAGTAGCAGTCATGGTGGGAGTAGTGGTGGTTGTCGCTTTCTTCGGCTTGGTGCATTCTCTAGCGAAGTGACCTTGTTCATCACAGTTGTAGCACCTCATCTTCTTCTTTTCCCACCCCATATTCTTCGTAGGATTCTCCCAAACATTCTTCCCAGTTTTCTTGATAAACTTTGAAGCTCTATGCACTACTATAGCTATCTGCCAGGTCAGGTCCATTTCTTGCAGATCGTTTTGATTCACATCATCCAAGTCACATGATCCAATGTCCTTGGAGGTCAGTTGTTTGGCGAGAAAGGCATTATAGCAGTTCAAAAACCCAGCAAACATCCCTAAATGCTCAGCAAACTCCTTCGGTATGATCACAGGTGTCTGAGATGCTGCCTTGGACGATGCCTGTGAGGAGGAGTTGATTAAGAGAGTAGTGGTAGTTCCAGAAGTCACGGGATTAGGTTGATTCGATGACTGAGCAGCCCCAAATATTGGTGGATAAGAGGATCCACTGGCAGGATAAGAGTAAAGTGACAGGCGTTGCTTCTCCTGCTGAGACATAAGAGCATTGCTTGACGAGGCCACAATTGCATTATTGTAGCTAGCAGTGTGTGACTGAAAACGTTGCTTATCATCCAAATCATAAGACTTGATCAAAGAGATAGTCATTGATAGAGTCAATCTTCCCATGTCCTTTGTTCTTTTGATCAACGTCACATTCGAATCCCAGTTTCTAGGCAAGGTGTTCAGCAGCTTCTTGTTCATCACCGAATTTTCCAACACCATGTCATTAGCCTTCATTTCACTGACAAGGGCCACAAAATGCTGAATGTGGCTTTCCAAGGTTTCACCAGGAAAGTGATTAAGGGCATTGAATTTCTGGCTCAACATCTTTCTTCTGCTCTCCTTCATCTCCTCATTCCCTACATACAAGTTCTCAAGTGCAGTCCACAATTCTTTAGCAGAAGCATGATCACGAACTCCAATAGAGACTTCAGGAGACAGTCCCTGATGGAGATAAGCTAAGGCCATTTCATCAACATCAGTCTTAGCATGGTCTTCTCAATGTACATGCTCTTCGGCTTGATGGCAGTTTCCCCAGTCTCATCATTGACCGTGTAGGTGATCACACATGGTCCATTCAGAATTGATCTTAGTTCTTTTGAATCCTTGATTTTCATGAATTGGATGAACCTGAACTTCCACTCGGAGTATGGCATTCCAAGTTGAAGTATGGGCAGCTTCTGGTGAGTCCCGACAACATACTCCATTGCCTTATCAAGTTGAGCAGCAACTAACAGCTGATCAGCATTCAGTCCACTTAGGTTAATCTGATTAACTTGTTCCATTTATGAAAATCAAACTTAAAATTATTAGACAATTAATTAGAATAAGCTGTTTTTAGGTCCAATAATTAAGTCCACAGTCCAATAGTTGTCAGTCCAAAAGTGCAAGAAGTCCAAACAGTCCAGGAGTAGGTTAGTAATATGAGAACAGTCAAGTAGCTCGAGTATTGAGTAGAATTCAAGAACAATGATGCAACTCGACAACTAAGCAGAATCTGAGAACAAAACTGAGGCTCGAGAACCGTTGGATGATTCGAGAACACTTCTCAGATTTGAGAACACGGGCCTTATTCGAGAACAATGTGAAGACTGGAGAACAAGCTGTGATCTGAGAACTGTGTGCAAACCCGAGAACAGGCTCGTACTCGAAAACAGTGTGTGAGTTCGAGAACTGGCTGAGACTCGGAAATAGTCAGTCTGTTCGAGATCAGTTAATGGCTCGGGAACTCCTTCCAAAAGCAAATCCTTAATAACCTGCCAAGATTGGAAAACAAATCCTTCGAAAAATATGGAAACCGTTTAAAGTTTTTCAAAGAAATGATTGACCAAAATTTTGGTTTCCTTTTTAACCAACAACCCGAAAACTTTACAAACACCGTTTGAGATTTGACAAAGATCAAATCAACAGTTTTTAATTGAGTTTTTGAAACAAGCTACTTTGAAATCTTCAAAAATCTAAAACATAAAGCAATACTTCATATAGAGCCCTGCAAAAAGCTTGTTAGCTTGTGATACGGTTATGAATAAAATGAATCTGAAAACATAAAACACAAGAAAAACAACCTTTTCACAGCAACAGTCTTCCCATGATTGGTCTTCGTGTTGATACCGAACCGAGCGTTTGTAAGACTACTTAGGCTTTGATACCAATTGTAAGGCCAGAATCCTCTCCAGGGTATCAAACACACCCAATCGAGTAGGGAACCAAGATTGAATGTAAGACCAAGAAAAGAAGAAAACAAAACCGAATGATTGTATTGCCAAAAAGTGCACACGACTACTAAGAGCCGTCTTGTACACTGGGTTCGAGTACAAGAGAACAAGAAAGCAAAATAAGCAAAGTAACTATCAAACCCAAAATGTTTTGGAGCCCCCTATTTATAGACACATAGGGGAACTCAACTACACAGGCCCAATGGCCGAAACCCACTAACCCAATAGAGTAAACTACCCAAAAACGTCTAATGGGCCAAGACAGACGCAAACCTCTAAACTATGTCCCTACAAATAATTAAAAAGCGAGATTTCATGTTTCGAGGTTTTTCTGTTACTAGAAAGTCATTGATTAATGCTAGAAAATTATGATTTTTATTTACTGAGATCTTCATCTTCACAATGTTTTACTTGTTTTCCTACTAGGAATACAAAGTAGGAATGCCATTGTCTCCTTATGTCAACATTAGGGCTACAAACGAGCCGAACGAACACGAACAAAGTATTGATCGTGTGTTTTTTGTTAGAAAAATAACGTGTTTATGAACTGTTTACGAAGACTTACAGAACATGATTTTTTGTTTGTTAAGGAAATGAACTTGTTCGTGTTTGTTTGTTAATTTTAGGTACATGACAGAAGTGAGCGTGAACAACCTCAAAGTTCATGAACACAGACGAACACAAATGAACGTTCATGAACACAAACAAACATTCATAAACAGAAATGAACACATTAAATTTCAAATACAATCAGTATCTTTCATCACAAATATTACGTAGACCTACCCAAAATATATCAACCCAATTATCCAAACATTGTTGACATAATCTTGATAACATAATTAATATACAATAATGTCCCAACATAAAATAAAATTATCATATTAAACTTTAAGTACTCTTTAATCCAACAACAACAAAAAAAACATAGAAGTCTTCATTTAATACGACCAAAATGCCGATGAAGCCTAGCTCAATTGGTGAAAATTTGGGGAGCTAGAGTGGAGGTCATGTGGAGGTTGAGGGTTCGATTCTTGTCGGAGCCATATTTACCACATGTGGGGGTTTCACCTGGGGAGATCCCCAATCTAGGTGGAATAGGTAATCAGTACAGGCTGGCCCAGGGTGTTAGCCGGAGCTCCACCGGTTGCACCACTTGCCGTTCAAAAAAAAAATACGACCAAAATAATAATTTATCAAAATAAATGAAGTAAGACTAATATGTAATACACTAGTATTTACTAAATAATCGATTACTAGGAAGTTTGAAGTACTTATTACTCCCTCAGTCCAATTTAGATGTCTATCTTTCTATTTTTTGTTGTCCCAAATTAAATGTCAATTTTCAAAAAACGAAATGCAATTTTCAGTTTTGCCCATAAAAGACAAAACACAAGCAAAGATTTGAGGATATTATTGTCAGTTTACAACATACAAACAAAAGATTTCTTAATATGTGTGTTTGTGGGCCCATGACATTTAAATTGGGACGGGGGGAGTAAAAATAAAATTTAAAGAACCTAATGAACAATCGAACATAAACGAACATGTTAGCGAACGTTCACGGGATAAATGAGTGAACACGACCTCTGTTCATGTTCGTTTATTAGCTAAAAGATCGAAATTTCTTGTTCACGATTGTTTATATATTAAAAGAACAAACACAAACAAGTTTCCGCCGAACAGTTCACAAACTGTTTGCCTAATGTTTTGTTCGTTTGCAGCCCTAGTCAATATGCTTTCTAAACTGGAAAAGAATATAAGATTGGGTCAATTCAAATTCTTAACCAATTTATTGGATGATTAGCTAATCTATCTGAAACTACGAAAAATTACAAGTGGACGACTGGTACGATGGAAACAAGTTGCGTCGCTACCCCCTTTTAAATAGCAAAACCTACTCTATTAAAAATGAAGCTTTGGTCCCTGGCCGACGATCAATTACTGTGTACCACCTTTTGCACTCGACCTAGAAAACGGATAGCTTCGGAATCAAGGCCCCCAAATGTATCAAATGCAAAAGGCACGAAGACATGCTGGTTCGCCAAGCACGCGATTTCATGTTTAGCATCTTTCTTAGATTCAGCATTCAAGATTGCTTGTCCTGCCACAAACCCCAAATACTGAAGGCCCACCAGTGGGGACATCCGAGTGAAGTAGACACACACATGCTTACATTGCACCCATCCAAACACAAGGACATCTGTTGGTTGTAAAGTGGATCGTCAGTCTATGGGATCCATCAGAAAAGTAAATGGACCTTCTTTCTTGGATGAGATCCCAACCTTTCTCAAAACATCCCTGACTAAATCATGTAGGTATTTACATCCTGGCTGTTTCTTGCAATGTAGGGCCTAATCCCCAACTTTATGTAAAGAGACTCACAAACAAACAAGGCACGACTCGTCAACAGGACACATGTGGATTATAAATCTGTATTTAAGGATGGCTCTATATTCGATATTGACATATGTTTCCCAAGCCTGCTGATGGGGAGGACAGTTAAGAAATCTTGAGCATGCTCCCTCTTCAGGAATTCAAACACCGTTTTCAGATGCTAGGCCGTATCAAACTTCTCTCCCATAGTCTGAAGGGTTTTCTGGGTAAACGCACTCACCAATTTTTTTTCTTTTCGAGCGGTGTCCTTATCCATGAAACCACCCAGATCTAAAATTAGGGTGAGAGTTGCGAATGGTGTCATGGGCAAACCTATAATATGAGTCTATCCCTACCACACCGCTATTATTTAAGAAGTGGTCTTGCAACTTCCAGGTCTGCAACCTGGAGGCAACAAAGGCATATGCAGACGTGTCATCCGCCGAACATTGGCCAAGCCCTCCCGAACGTATCGGCAGAAATGCCACCCGCTATTGAAAATCCCCGAAAACCGGTCCTCACATACAACAATATCTTCAACCGCCTTCTGTAGCCCCTTGTCCAAAATGGATACGACCTACGTGACAACGGCCGGTTGACACGTCCGTAAGCCAACAATAATTTAGCAACCCCATGCAAGAGCGGAGCAATATGAGTTCACTTTGGGGATCCCATAACTTCTGTAAAAGACCCATCAGATCAACAGCTCGTCGAGCACTTTTAACCGCCAAAGAGCTAATATAACTTCCATCCCAGCTGACCCCCCCCCCCCCCCGCCAAGGAGTTTTTCAGCCCCCCCTGGTCTCCAATATCATCAGGGAACAATCCAAGCCTCCTTTTTGCCCCATTGTAGGATGGCCAAAAGACTTCAGATACGGTCCCTCAGGTTTAATAATCTCCAAGGACTTGGCCACTTCTTCAGCCTCACCCATAATCGTACCATCATCTAAGTACTACGCATGAAAGGGAAGGGAGCAACATTCTTCCACCCGAAGGACTAGCGGGTGCAGGACAAGAGCGAAAAGGAGCGGTCCCAAAGGATCTCGCTACTGGACCTCGATGGAGGCCCGAATGCAAGTGTCGCCCACGTACAACCTTGCAAGTTGAGCATAAAGAAACTGAACCCAAGGGTAGATTGATGGTCAGGAAACGCTCACTTCTGCAGGAGATGTGTGCGATCAACCAGGTTGAGCGCGTTTGAAAAATCAACACTGAGCATGGCTAGCGATCCGTTGTCATGGGATGCATTCAGAAACGTATTTGCGCTGTGAAGAATGGCCTCCGCCCCATTCGGACCCCAACCCCAAATTGATGATCTCCCAAATAAGTAGCCATCTCTTTTCTAACTTTACGCGTGACAACCGAAATAACATGCCCATGACTGAATTTAATTAACCGAGCCAAACAATTAACTAATAATTCGTTTAAGTCATAACCAATTAACCGAAAATAGAGGTTTGTTTTGGTTTTGGTGTGTGACATAACTGAATTAACCGAGCTGAACCAATTTCACATATCCATATTCAAAATATGTGGATATAAATTCGTATCTACATGGCTATGGGCATTTCCTTAAAATTAGATGCACACACAGTGAAAAAAAATTCCTAAAACAAATTATTGCTGGCTCATGTTGAACTTAGGTGTTACAAATGCATTAAGACTATTCGGTGTGTTCCCGGGGAGATCACCCGGGGAGCTGAGTTGGACGCCGGGGAACCCGGGAACACCGACCCCCCCCCCTAAGATTTTCGGGGAAATAGTGGAAAAACCACCGCCCCCACCGGATGATCTGATTGGTTGTTTTTTTTTTTAAATCAAACTTTAATAATAAAAAAGAAGGGGGAAGAAGGGGAATACCATTTCCAAACTTTGGGGGAGGAGAAGGGGGAAATGACGTGGCGCTGACGTGGCACTTGGGGGAGTTGGGGGAAAGGGGGGCACACCATATAGCCTAACAACTTGCGTTGGTATTATTTATTTAGGCACTAGTTGGTAACCCGCGCGTTGCGACGGATCTAAAAACTACATCAAATTGTATCAATTCATTAAGACGTAAAATTCATTGAAAACTTTTTATTTAAATGATATATTAAATAACGAATACTTGTAACAACACAAGATAATTATTCTTATCTCAACTAAAGTATAATAATATTCGCACGGATTATTGAAATACATTGATTTTAGGTGGATTCTAGTAATAATTCATTCAACAACTCGTAAGGTTAGTTCCATAATACATTTATTCTCAAGACTACACTACCTCACATGTAACACTTTGGTCACGCCTACCACTTAACGATATATACTATTAAATGATACAAACAACTTTGCCAAATAGCTCGTAAATCAAAACTTTACGTTTTGTTTCATACGTGACATACACACATGAATTCACCAAATTTGCTCCATGTAATAAATAATAAGTAGGAGAGGGGATGTAAAAGGGGATTTTGCATAGAAGGGTATTATTGGAAAAAAAATTCATAACATTTTGGGTGTGAAACACTAAACTTTTCATATGCCATCTTAAAAAACATAGAAAATTACTAATGTAGCCATCTCTCCTCCTTAATCTATACATATAATAAACCAAAGCAATTTTAATGACATGGCACTCAAAGAGGCATTCTCCTCCTTGAGTGTGCCATGTGTCATCCTATGTGGCATTGAGATATTTTAGGAAAAAAATAATTTAAAAACAAAATTAGATTTTTCTCTCTTATGTTTTCTCCCATAATTTTTAAACGTTAATATCTTTCATATACGAGATTTTTTAAAGAAAAAAATTACACCAAATTAACGAGCGTTTTATTATCTTTCCAACGAGTACCATAGTGCTATATAAAAAACGGAGAAAAAAACGACTATTTTTTGTTGAGTTTTGTTCAAACAGGAAAAAAAAAAACACAAAGTGTTCAGATAAATCATTAATCATGTATAGGCAAGTCAATAATTATGTTTAAATCAGTAAATATGAATTCTATTTTCAACATGCGTTAGCATTGGAGTTATACATTGTTTTAGGTTAGATATTAATATTAAAGTTATACATTGTTTAATATGTCACTGTAAATCGAATCATTCTATTTCATATGTAAAATTAATATGGCATATTAGATTTTTCAACCCCAGGACGTTCCCGGGGTATAATCTAGTAAGGTAATATAGATTAAAAAGCTGCAAAGATTATCTAGGAGATGGAGGTTTTGTTGTTTCACCTACCTACATTTTTCTATGTTTTTGTGAATTACAATATTGTGGTAAAATGAAGGAAACTGAAACATTTTCTGAGAAATCCCTTATTAAAATTTGAAAGTATCCCACGACCCACATTGCTTCCTATATTAAAGTGTGAAGGGGCCCGTTTTATGAAAAGAGGCCCATATTAAAATTTCAAAGACCGTAATTTGCATTGCTTGTTCCGTCTTTAATTTTTGGCCCATTTGGTTGAAAATTTTGCGACTATAAGTATTTATGAAGGATCTGGGACCATATTTGAAGTGCTATTTTTATCAAGTATTTATTTAAATTACATGTGTTACATCTTTGCTTTATGGTGTTGAGGTAAAATTTAAAAGGTCTTTGCATATAACCAATCAAGAAAAAACGTAGCATCATGTATTTTTTTTTTTTTTAAATGAAGACCTAAGTCAAAAGTGATAGAAAGAAATATATTAAACAAGAAGTAAGATCTCAAATATTCATCACACCCTTTAGGCTATTTTAAACCTCTTTCACATATTTTTATCCTTTGCAATAAGTCATATAATATTTTGATTATGCATGCACATTCTTTATTTATTTTCTGTCACAGATTTTTGTCTTTTTTGCAATAAGTCAAGATCAAGTCATGCATTGACAGTCTTTGTTCATTCTCTCTCATACACAATTTTTCTACTTGTGTTCCAGATCTAAAATACTAAAGAAAACAGTGGCAAAGAGTAGCATCTGACTAACAAAAGTTAAATAAAACATTGTTGCGAGTGAGAGTTGTCTTTCTTTATGATAATAAGTTAATAACTAAAGACTTGTTTGTTTTCTTTTCAAATGGAATATCCACTTATTTATTTGATCAATTCTAATATATATTTTTCTTAATATATTGCTTTTTGATATTTTTAGTCGGTATTATAGAAACTTAAAACTTATGTTTTCAAAAGCTTTTATTTCTTTTAGTTCTTCCTGATTGAGTGGTGCTTATTTTAGTCTCTTACAAACGTCAACTTTGTCAAAGCATACATATGTTTTCATATCATTGAATCATTGATAAAGTTTCATTTAGATGCTACATATTGGTATAATATTAAAATGCTATGATGTGTTTGATCGACCGTGGTCTTACGTTCTCTATTAAATCTTTATATGTGTATGCACCATAGCAGTTGATGCCTGGCTCAATTGTCGAATCGACTGACCTTCTTCAGCAAAACTGTTAGGTTATGAGACAACATATATTGACGGTCTATGAGTTTGTGCCTTTGTGATATTGATTATAAATATCGTGTTGATAGAGGTTTGGGTGATATAAATATACGAGTAATGTTATCAAAATATTTTAATAAATAATAATCGCTAGAAATATATTCAATAGCACCTTTTAAATAGAAAAATAGCTATTGATGCCAAACGATTCTGTAATTCCGTCTATGGCTGGTGTTTGTTCATATCTTCACGTTTCTATATGAATTAATATTATTTTTTATTTTGTCAAACTACATTTGATGTTACGCAAGTAGCTCTATTATATTTTAACACTAGTGGGGTGCCCGCGCGTTACGGCGGGGTTTCAAACCAACTGGTGCAACCATCATCAAATGGTCTCCATTGACTTGCACCACAACCTTTGTGACTCGCTTTCCTTAAACTACGTCAATGTAAATATCATTACTACTTGAAATGGGTTGATTGTTTATAGCCAACTGTCAAATTGGTTTATCAACAAAACAGAAAATAAATAAGCACAATGAAAGACAAATAATCATGGACACTACAACCAATGATCCTAAAATTTTCGCACATACAGTTGTAGAAAAAAGGGCCGCACTTTTTTCTAGTATGTGTAGACATTAAGTGCAGACATTAAGTTGTAAGAAAATGATCTCTAGTATGTGTAGACAATTATTATTAATTTCGGTAACGTTTATTTATATAATTACAAGTGCTGAGATTTATGTGCTTATACATATATACATAGGCAAACGAATCGACACTTCTATATACACTTATAAAAACAATGTAGTAAAAAATGTGTATAAATGATATGCTTGTAGTAAGTAATGTAAGATTAGTTTGGATTACTAATTTGTACAATTACCAATATATGTTGTACAAGAGGGCATAAAAGGAAGAAATGTGATAAAAATTATAGATTTATACTAAGACTCTTGAACTCCCATCTTAAAAATGAGATGAAATTACCTAAGTGGCCATCTCTCCTCCTTAATAAGGTAACATAGATATCAATTTGTATTTTATTTTAACCCTCCTTTGTAAATATACTCTTAAGTTAGTGGGTATAATAAAGAAAGGCTATTAACTTATGGCTAACAATCTAACATAATAAGGGTATGGAAAGCAGTTATTATGACATCTTAAACAATGTAAATTAAACTAGGTGAAATCCTGTGCGATGCACGGGAAGACTATATCATTTTTAAAGTCTGTTTATTAAATAACAAATCAAGAAGTCAAGCATCTGTTGCAAGCAAACTCTGTTTACTAAGGTCTGTTTCAAAGCAGTGGGTCTGTTATGAAGATCTGTCTGAAACAGTTGTTGCTTCAACAGTTTGTTTCAAACAGCTGTTGCAAGCAAATTGTTAAAGCATGATCTGTTTGAAACAACAGTTGTTTCAGACAGATCTCCTTAACAGACCCACGGCTCTGGAACAGATCTTAGTAAACAAACTTTGCTTGCAACAGATGCTTTACTTCTTGATTTGAAAAGATAATAAAACACTCGTTTTTTTCGTTTTTTTTTTTCATTTTTTGTATAACACTATGGTACTCGTTGGAAAGGTAAGAAAACGCTCGTTAGTTTGGTATAATTTTTTTTCAAAAAATAATGTCATTTGAAAAAGTTATTAACGTTTAAAAATCATATGGGAAAGTGTATGTGCTATGCACATAGGAGCGAAAAAATAATTTAATAGTAGATGGAGTATCCATGACCCATTTAATTGACCCCGTAAAATGAGCGGGAAAAACATAGTTAGATGGCCTGAGAATATGATATGTGTCCCACATTGCTTTCATTTATATATAGTAGTAGATATAAAAACTTCGTGCCTTCAATGTCATGCACACCCGATTCTAGTGTTTAAATATAAACGCCTGAAATCACTCGTTAATGTCATGTACACCCGATTTTAGTGCTTAAAAATAAACACTTGACATCATGCACTAGCACTACTATTTAAAACTAGGTGTATAAACATACGAGCGTTGCGCGTTTTTTATATTTGTTTAAAAAAAACAATGTTTCAAACCTGAGACTTCAAACCACACAAATCACTCCACCACCAAGACATTTTGTTAATTAGTATAGAATCATATGTATTTATAAATACATAAGTGTTGGAAAAAATAAAAATGTCATGTTTGAAACGGGTTTCGAACCCAAGACCTCAAAGAACACACGTATACCACAAACCATTCCACCACTACCCCATTTTGTTAATTCTTATTGAATCATAAGTATTTATATATAAATAACTGTTGTAAAAAAAGAGACTCAAATAGTTTTGAACCCAAGACCTCAAAGAACACATAAGCATCACAAATCACTCCATCACTACCCCATTATGTGATTTCTTATTGAACTATAGGTATCTAAGATAACAAAATAAATAAAATAATAATAAAAGTACTATTTAAATAGGTTTGTCTAGTATATAATTAAATTATATTATAGAAGTATATAGACGGTCTATTAAATTTCACCTTTTTGGTTTTACATTTTAGAATATAATTAGTAATTAACCGTGAGCGTGTTGCAGCGCGCTAAACCTAATCAGTTTATGAACTTTGTTAGATATAAAATAACAAAGATAGTTAAAAAGTTGCAACAAATTGAGTATAAACTTTGTTAAAAATATCACAAAGGCCCATGCCAACTAAACCAAAATATTTCGTAAACTATCATCTTGTTCTCTGTATTCTACATTTCTTTTGCAATTGTCAAAAAATGCTAGAAAATGTATTCCTATACATAATACACACGATCCGTATATCCGCCATATACCTTACGGCACCACCAACCCTGACCACCTAAACAACCTCGTCCCACAATCATTTGACAACTCATTTCGAAGCATCTCGTTCTCCAAATCAGTTGATAAATCAAGCAAGTCGGGTAGCCCGCAGTTTTCAAACATAGCAAGTGGCGACTAGGGGCCTAGTCGTTTCAGGCATTACACACGACTATGGACTGCATGTGGCGATTAGGGGCCTAGTCGCCCCCCATGCAGGTGGCTACTAGCACCTAGTCTCCCCCTGCAGGTCTGTCTGGATTTTTGGCGCGTTAAACACTATTTTAACACATATAAGTACGTATTCACATACCGAGAAGTTATATAATGATTATAAGCACATATTACTTGCTAACTAACACGTTCACATTCGTTCACCAATCCCCGAGACTCAAGACTCGTGTGTGTGCATTAAATCCGGTGATTCTACGAATCACCAATCCTTGTATACATGGTTATGGACAGACCCCCGATGATCCCTTGGACCATCGTAACGACTCCCGATGATTTCCCGAACCATCTAAACAACTCAACTGACCCAGTTAAGTATAATATATGCATGACTCGCTAAGATAGACTTACTAGTTTGACAAAAGTTACTAACCTGAGTTTGCCGGGTGTCACATCATCCCCCTGTTGAAAGAACAAGGCCGACAAGAAAAAGACGAAAGAAAAGAAATTTTTTTCGATTGCTACAGTTACCATGAGTCCATAATCAAACCCCGACTTTCTGTACGCCCCAACCAATGCCTTATCACGAAACGTTGAAAAACATGGAAAAGATGCAATCATTTGACATGAGTCAAGGTTAGTGCGACTAACCATGAAAGGGGGTGTCAACCCAAGTAGTACTACTCGTATATTCCACAGCTTATTGCTAAGTTAATGGTTATGTTTTACGGGGAATTTGAATGTAATAATGTTGTCTAACTCATGTAACACACAATGTAGGTCGTGAACATATTAATCAAAATATGTTGTCATGTTTTCAATGTACATATAAAATAAAGCGACTAGTTTTCAAGTATGTAAACAAATTTGTAGTCTAATCCGTAAGTAAGTTTGTAAGCTAGTTCGTAAACAGGTTTATAAGAAAAATCGTAAACAAGTTCTTACGAAGCATGTTTTTCCTCCAAAGTATGTATGAAAATAGTAAAAAGGGGACGCAAAAACTCACCTCAAGTCGGTGCAAAAGCTAGCAAAGTAAACCCAAAACACTAGATCCGACCTACACGTGTCCTCCTAACGCAAAGAAAAAAAAAGAGAGGAAATGGCGGGCTTTTAGATGCTTCCTTCAAATGCTCGCCATTGGATGCCTTGGGTCTACTTGGAGTCGAGTGGGATAGCTTTGGTTTAGTGAGTTTGGATCAAAAATGGTGGCGGTGTGGGGTTTGGTGTTTGGCCGATCGCAAAGAGCAAGGGGGAAGGGGTTTCTATTGGCTAGGAAGATCAAGAAAGTTGTGGTTTGGTTTGTGAATGAAGTCCAAGGAGGTGGAATCCTTACATATGCCATAGGAGAGGGAGAGGGAAGGGTTAGGAGTTTTATTTTTAGTAAGTCAACTATTATATATCCATGTGTAAAAAGAATCTTTCTATTTCCATGATTAGTCTTAATGTTAAGCCTAATCCATCTTATGTGATTTGTGATTTTGATAAGATCCATCATGAGTTGACTGGACATGAGATTATGGTGCGCTTTAGAGCTAAATAAAAAGAAGAGAAAGCAAGGGGCGGCGATTGCTATAGGGAGGCAAAGAAGAAGATTTAGCTAGATTAAGGTATAATCTTCCATTGATCTTTGTGATTAAAGGAATATTTCCATTTTTATCACTAATCTTATCTAGGGTTGTTCACAAGCCGAGCTGAACCAAGCGGACCTTTGCTCGTGCTTGGCTCGTTTACAAACCGAACCAAGCTGAGCGGCTCATTTACAACTGAGCCAAAAACCGAGCGAGCATTCTTTTAGCGTGAATTTTTTCGAGCGAGCAACGAGCGGAAAGTGACTTGGAGAACCATAAAATTAGGATGTTTCCTTCAATGTTTTCGTTGTCGGGGTGACACCCAAGGCCAAATTGTCCGTTGTTGACCCTAGTATTGAGGTTTGAGTATCCGAAAATGAGGCTTATGTTAAGGTAGTGAAGTGGTAAGCATACTGCAGAGAACAAGTGTCGCATTGTGACGTACGGTGATATTAAGCGATGTTTAGCAACGGGCGACTAATAACATAATGAAGTCAAGACTGTTACTTCACGACTTTGGGTTTACTATTAAACTTAGTGTTAATTTTTTATTGGATTAAGCAGGCTTGTTATATTTTACTTATTTATCTTGGGCCAAATGTTATATATAAAGCTATAAATATTACTGTGATTTGGGTATGTATGTATAATTATACACACACACTCCCAAATGATAGTAATATTTATAGCTTTATATGTAACATTTGGCCTAAGATAAATATCTAATAATCTATTCGAGCCGAACCGAGCGGACCTTTGCTCGTGTTTGGCTCGTTTACAAACCGAACCGAGCCGATCGGCTCATATACATTCGAGCAGAGGATCGAGCGAGCATCTTTCGAGCATTTTCCGAATGAGCGGCGAGAAATTCCACGAGCGGCAAGCAATTTGAACAGCCCTAATCTTATCCAAGCTTATGTTTCCCATGGTTTGACTTGTGTATGTCTAGGAGTAAGGCTCAAGGTGGATATTGCCATTAATATGATTAGATTAAGGATCTTTGAGATTAGATTTTTGGATAGTGATGGATCATTTAGGGGTGGTGGCGGTCGCAAACAATCAAAAGGAGGGAAGGAGTGGTTGTTGATTGACTAGAGATGACCATGGTGCTTTAGGGACATCGACCGAAAATGACAAGAGGGAAGGGGGTTTATTTGGGGTTACTCAACTACTATGGATCTATGTAATGTTTAAAGTAGTTTACTACTTTGGTGCAAGTTCATGCCTTTGATTAGTGACATAAGTTAGATGATTAATCAAGTTTATTACATGGGACATGCCATTTGACTTAACACAACATATGTTTCTTTTTAAAATGTGATTAGAGAAAGATATGGGAGGGGTGGCGTCGCATAAGACCAAGGGAAAAGGAAGTGATTGTTTATTTTGGGTATAAATCTTGCATTAATCTTGATGATTAAAAGGTATTTGGCCTTTTATGTGTATGGTCATGTGTTAGCTTGATTGACTAAAAATGATCACATCTTTTGGGGATGATAGTCAATTTCTAGGAAGATTCAAGGGTGGTTAATTGTAGTTAATAGGACATCATGAATCTAAGTGTGATTAAAGTAACTTCCATAATAGTGTAAAGGATAATCAATTCATGTGATTAGAGATATTTGTATGTTGGGAATTGTTATTCTTGATGGACTTATGCATAATACATGTACATATATATACACCGACGCATGATTGCATGTGTAGGGTTTTACTTTTTGACTAATTATATATGTGTATACATGTATATTCAAAACAATCAAACTTTATTGAATATTGCTTTCTTGATTATTATGTTGCTTTCCCATGCATAAGCTAGGCTAAAATAAATATATGCACATAAATAAAGACTAGCAGGAACTCGCGCGTTACGGCGGGGTTGCATTGTGTTTGGCTGTTGCTTTTGGTCAATCAGGTTGTTGGTGTTGTACATTATACATTATACAAACATACTGATAATATGTAATATATGATCGGATGGCGTACAATTTTAGTAGAAAGTAGGTGTAGATGTTGCAGTAGAATAACACGTTAAGTTTGTAATAAATATCATGCGGTGTAAAATTAACCCACAGTTTGAAACAATAGATGATACCATAGAGTTTTCTAAATACAAAAAACATAAGTGAAAAATAATGATTAAAAGCAGTACTCCTGAACACAATATATGTAAGAGAAGTCTTTTGATATTGAAAGCACGAATAAAAAATAAAAATTGATGCGGGAGAATACTGAAAACTTGAATCAGAAGACAAGATTTCAATTTCTGAAAAAAAAGTAGCTAAATACTCTAAATGAAACTATAAAAAATAAAGAATGGCGTGTGGGATGAGTTTGTCATCCCGTGGTACTAACTGGTCGATGTTGTGGTATATTCTCTAATATGCTCTGAACGTGTATATGCCATTTCTCATGTTGGAGATTGTTTCGTCTAATGAGACACTCATAGGTGTGAAGGAGAAGTTTGTGTTGTATGCACGGATCAAAGAAACCATGAGGTTGCTCTTGATTAACAAAATAACCATGACGTTGCTTTTGATTAACACAACATTTGTCTGATTGTAATTTTTAACCGTAAACTTTTATTGCATATACAATAACTTTTAAACTAAAAGTCATCATGTATTCTTGTTTGACAATTATTTTGGTGGAAGTCCTTTGATATTGAAAGCACGTATGAAAATATAAAATGAAGCAAGAGAATACTGAAAACTTGAAGCAGAAGACAAGATTTCTGGTAAACAAAAGTAGGTAGATACTCTAAACGAAGCCATAAAAAAATAAAGAATGGCGTGTGGGATGGGTTAGCCATCCCGTGGTACTAACTGGTCGATTTTGTGGTATATTCCCGATTATGCTCCGAACGTATATACACCATTTCTCATGTTGGCGATTGTTTCGCCTAATGAGATACCGATAGATGTGAAGGAGAAGTTTGTTTTGTATGCACGGATCAAAGAAACTATGACATTTGATCAAAGAAACCATGAGGTTGCTCTTGATTAACACAATAACCACGACGTTGCTTTTTATTGATTGTTATTTTTAATCGTAAACTTTTATTACATATTCAATTTTAAACTAATATGCTCCAAACGTATATACGCCATTTTTCATGTTGGCGATTGTTTCGTCTAATGACACCTATAGATGTGAAGGAGAAGTTTGTGTTGTATGCGCGGATCATAGAAACTATGACGTTGGTCTTGATTAACACAATAACCATGTCGTTGCTTGCTTTTGATTAACACAACATTTGTCTGATTGTAATTTTTAACCGTAAACTTTTATTACATATACAATAACTTTTAAACTAAAAGTCATCATGTATTCTTGTATGACATTTATTTTGGTTTTGCTAATGACTGAGTCAGTCACGAATGGAATGATGCTCATCTCTTTTATTTGAGTTTGAATATATTAGTCAAATTTTTATGTAATAATTTTAGTATAAGTTAATAAGTTATTTAATTGTTGTACTTTTAAACTAAAAGTCATCATGTATTCGTGTTTGACAATTATTTTGGTTTTCATAATGACCTAATCAGTCACCAATGGGACGATGTCTATTTCTTTTATTTGGGTTTGAATATGTTAGTCAAATTTGTATGTATTATTTTTAGTATAAGTTAATAAGTTTTTTACAAGCTTTTATAAAATTATATTGCATTATTAATACTAGTATGAATGCCCGCGCGTTGCTGCGGGTATATTTATTTTGTAACCTCGTAGTTGTTGCTGAGTTTGTAGTGTGTGTATGACGTTTGTAGATGATTCGTTATGGTGACATGTAGTATGTAGAAAGCAACAACCTAGTATAACTGTGTGGTATTTCGACATTTATAAAACTACACTATGCATAAACAAACCTCCATAAAAGAGATTTTTAAGAGGCAAACTAATATAGAGTTAAAAAGAAAACAATATAGTATAGGATCCTTGTGACATTATCTTTTTTAGTAAAAAATAATAAAATACTTGATTCCATCCAGTACAATAACTTTTGACTGATGAAGCAAAACAATTTCTTGTCGGTTTTTACAAAAGTTATTACCATGTAAGCTCATTTGCACTCTCTTTAATATCATTTCATTTCTTCCTGTTCTCATGAATTATGAGTATGGTTTTAAGATGTGGTTAATCAAGTGTACCTAAATTTGACATGGGTAATAGCTGCTATTTGCTTCAGTCCTTTAATTGTCTTCATTTGTGGTTTCTATTTATATTATGTGAGAATATATGTGGTTGGAAATAGCCAGAATCTGAATAATACAAGACAATGGTACAAACATAAACATTTTTTACAAGAAAATTTAGAAGGGAAGAGAGCTCTTTCTACCTCTCTATTGTCACCTAAAAAGAGGAAATGACAAATAATAACATGTAATTAATCATAATTAAGTAATTAACAAGCTTTAGGAGTTGAGAATTAAAAGGAGGGAATGGAAGAGATTTTTAGTATTGAATGTCCAAAATTGTTAAAGCACATGGTACAAGCATCTTAATGCATCACATGGTACAAGCATCTTAATGCATCACATGTACAAGCATCTTAATGCATTGACAAGGGCATAAAGGGAAGAAAAGTGGTCAAGTTTAGAGAATTACACTTGTGACTTTTAAGTTGTCACCTTAACTTTGACATTTTGGACCTTTTTACCCATCTCTCCCTCTTTATAATGTAATATAGATAAATGCTAGATGTAATAACACTAGAGGGACAATATTGTAAATGAGAAATTATTTATGCATTGACACTTTACCAAATGCAAAAACAATGTTTTTATGTGTCTTAAAGTTAAATGAAAATTACTATCTTGCCCATCCAAAACCCATTATATAGTAGTATAGATAAAGACTTGTCTAGTAAGTGTATGGATTTGACTTGGAAAATTGATGAGTGTCACAATAGCTGAATTTTAGTATGCATAGCAGGGTGAGGATTAAGTATGATGGTTCACAAGAGACATAGTTGGCTAGAGATGAGGGCTACTCCGTTAAGAGGCTGGCATCTTGTTTACTGAAGTTTGTTTATGAGATATTTGTAATGTATTGACCATCAATGGTTGTTTGTTAGGTTTTCACTACTTATTGTAGGGGGTGAGGATATCGGTTACGGTTCGGTCTTACCCATTCATCTTAACCATAACCGAAACCGATCATCGGTTATGGTTCGGTATGGCTAATCCTCGGTTATGGTTCAGTTTCAGTCATTGTTTATTTATGAATCCAACACTTAATAAATAATGTAATTGCTAAATTATACTACTAAAAGTTTAATTTCTTCAAAGCTGGTGTTTTTGTTGGTATGGGATTTTGTTTGTCATCATATCTAGGTGATTTGATGAAGAAGTTGTAAGAGATAAAAAGGAAATAAAGCATGATATAAAAAGGAACCTATTGCAACTTTCAGATGAAACAAAAGAAGAATAAAAACAATCAGTTTGGTTCGGTCATGGTCGGTTATGAAGATCTTCATAACTGTAACCAAAACCGGTCGATTTGGTATGTTACTTTCACTTGATGGTTTAGTTTTTAGCGACTGTTTGGTTTTTGCTTATAACTGGCTTATGTAACGAAAATTTCTAGTTATGACTATTTGTCAAAGAGTAAATTCAACAAACGAAATTCCCGATCCGGTGTTCAAAATTTTGGCCATTTTGTAAAAGTAAAATACCTCATTCCAGCTACGATATTGTTTTTAAATTTTGGATATCATGGCTAGTTTGAACTCTTTGGTTGTATTTAAAGGAGGTGATCAACATTTATTTGATTGCAATTTATGGTGGCAACTAGAGGAGGAAAATTGTTGTTATCACAACACTAATACCATTTAAAAAAGCAAACATGTTTAGAGCATTTATAATATGGTGTTTTTCACCCATTTCTTTCTCGCTGCCTCGCTGGTAGGTCTGTAAACAAACTGAACGTTCATAACTGTTTGACGGGAAGTTCGTTTATGTTCGTGTATTTAAATAAATGAACAAACACGAACACAATTTTTTGTTCGTTTAATTAAACGAACGAACATTAACACACGTTTTGTTCGTTCATTTATGTTCATTTATTTTTGTTCGTTTATGTTTGTTTAATTAAACTTAAATTTATTTTTATTATTTATTTCCTTTTGTTAAGTATCTTGATTCATATGTTCTAAAAACATAACCCTAACCATAACATTCAAACCATATCACTTATCAGACGTTATCCACACTTCACAGCCCTACCTCCCTTCTTCTTCACACTCCACAACCCTACCTTCTTCTACTTCTGGCCGACCACCTCCACAACCCCATCTCCAGCCTCTACAGCCTCATCTCTAGCCTCCACAACGCCGTCGTCTCCCTCATACCCGTCTCCACAGACCATAGCGCCGCCGTATTTCTCATCCCCGTAATTTGGTTTTGGTTGCATTGTGATGTATTAGACTTGGTTGAGTTGTGATGAATCATTATTGACTTGTTTTTGTTTGTGTTTGTTTATGTTCTTGAACTATTCATTTAGGTTTTAAATGCACGAATATAAACGAACACGAAAAATAGAACTTCAAAGTTCAAATTGAACTTAACTATACATTCTCTATTAGCTTTTCTACTTCAAATTTATCGGGGTCGCGGCGTAACTTGTAGCCTGTTTACCCGCTGCCCACTTGTAAATGTTGTTGGTTTTTAAGGTATTATAATATTAAGAAAAATAGAACTTCAAATTGAACTTAACTATACATTCTCTATTAGCTTTTCTACTTCAAATTTAAGACAATAATTACATCATTTTGGATTCAAAATGGCAAGAATTATTATGCTTGTGCAACGTGAGTCATGCAGTTATAAAAATAAGCAATGGCTAATAAAAGCTGGCGTCAAACAATACAAGTTATATAGAGAATACGATGTGGATGCTTGTAAATATAGATTTTTAAATGTAATTTTAGTTTTGTATATCGTTTGAAAATATGTAATTTTTTCAGTTTAGCTATTAAAGAGAATAATAATAATATAACAATGATAATACAAACACCGATAAGAGGAATCCGTCCAATTCAAGCCATTAGATCAACCGTGGTGATGATAGAGTGTGAGATCAACGGCTAAAAATAATCTAGCAATTAATGAATGATGTGGCAAATATGCGTGTATGAAACGTGTGGAAGGCTTCGAGACAAATATCCCATTCTTAGGTCAGACATCTTTTATTAGTGAAATGATATGTCTTAACTTTTTTGATATTATTATTGTATCTCGAGAACTTGTACGGTATATAATACTAGGGGCGGGATGACCGGGTCAACAGGGGGAGGGGTTCATGTTCGGCTGCAACAGGGAGGATATCTAGTTCAACAGGTGGGGGTAATTCAGGTGCAATTGCCATGTCCGGTTCATTTTGAGATGGCTTGTGTGAGATTGGGATGAGATGGTGACGGGCCTCAAAAACCTACAAAGGAGGAGTGCTGGGGTTGGAATTCATGATTTGACAAAAAAAGGACCTATAACATATGTTATAACAGAGTACATGTTGACATTTTTAATATGAAAACAGAAAAAAAAAACTAATGTAAGATGCGGAAAACAGCTTATTTAATATATAATAAGGAGCCATGGCAAAACACACATTTTCTATTAAAAACATTTTGGTTAAAAAAAACTCAAGTGTTACGTGTGTAAACAGGCGTTTTTGTATGCAAACACATACAAAACTTTGTAGTTTGCAAACATCATACATTCTGACTGCATACAACACACATTGACTACAAAAAAAAAGATATGCTACACACGTAACACCCTAACTAAACACAGATATGGTATAACTAAACACAGATAAAACACCTTAACAAATGATTATTTATAAAAAAAATGATTCCTTATAAAAAAATGCATAATACACAATAGGGGCCATGCAAAAAAAAGTCTTTAAAACAATGAATGTTTTACGAAATAAAAAAAGTGAAATATTCATGGTCTTTTTTTACGAATTAAAAAAAACAAATTAAAAATAAAATCAATTATTATGCTTACTAAAAATGATGACGTGAATCTTTTGGAAAACAAAAATAACGATCTAAAAAGACAATAATAAATTGAAACACCATGAATATATAAAAAATTAATAACTTGTAACACCATGACAAAACAGACATTTTCTATTAAAAAACATATTGGTAACAAAAAAAAACACTCATATATGAGTGTTACGTGTGTAACATATGTTTTTTACTGCAAACACAGACAAAACTTTGTACTCTGCAAACATCATACATTTAGACTGCTTAAAAAACATACTTTGACCGCAAATAAGATATGCTACACACGTAACACCCTAACTAAACACAGAAATGCTATAACTAAACACGGGGAACAAAAAAAACAGAGAGCAAATTAGTCATGAATAGGCAAAAAAACATAAAAAACTAATAATAACTTGAAACACCATGAATATATAACAAAACCTCTAACTTGAAGCACCATGAATACATGAATATGTAAAAAAAATAAAAAACTAGTAATAACTTGAAAACCACAGCCACCATGACAAAACATACATTTTCTGGTAAAAAACATATTGGTAACAAAAAAAACACTCATATATGAGTGTTACGTGTGTAACAGATGTTTTTTACTGCAAACACAGACAAAACTTTGTACTCTACAAACATCATACATTTAGACTGCATAAAAAACATACTTTGACCGCAAATAAGATATGCTACACACGTAACACCCTAACTAAACACAGAAATGCTATAACTAAACACAGAGAACAAAAAAAACAGAGAGCAAACTAGTCATGAATAGGTAAAAAAACATAAAAAACTAACAATAACTTGAAACACCATGAATATATAACAAAACCTCTAACTTGAAGCACCATGAATACATGAATATGTAAAAAAAAAACACGATGAATCTATAACTTAAAAAAAAAATAACAGAAACGAAAGATCCTAATCACTAAACAAACTTAAAAAAAAATTAAAAATAAAACATTGCAAAGATCCTAATCACTAAACAACCATAAGGGGACAACCATAATATCTAATCAAAAAATTTACCAAATAATATATCACTTATTTCACACTTTTAAAACAATACATGGACATAAAAAAGGGGGAAATTAATCATTCATAACGTGGTCGTCTTCTCCGGTGGGCTTCTCCGGCGGTCTTGTCCGGTCACCACCGATCGTAATGTTGGTTGTACGATGATGCTGGTGAGATGACGATGATGGTGTTGGTGGTTCGAGATGACGATGATGGTGTTGGTGGTTCGAGATAATGATGGTGTGGGAATTGTTAAGGGTGCTTTTGGTTACAAAAAAAAAAATACAGAGAGAGAAGATGAGGGGAGAGGGTAAGGTAGAGGGAATCTGAAAATTTGAAATGGGAGAGAGAAAGGAAGGGTTATATATGTGGTGGGGTGTGGTAAATTACTATACTAACCTTTTCTTAATAAAAAAATAATAAAGTTTATGGACTATGTGGATGATTGTGGTCCACTCATTGGGTTTGTGGGGGTTTCTTCAAATTTTTGGGTTTTTTTTGTGGATACTTAGCCTATATATATATATATATATATATATATATATATATATATATATATATATATATATGATCCTATAAGGCTGGACGGTGTGGAGACGTCCCACCACCCCCGTCTCAGCTTTTTTCCCCGTCCCCGTCCCAACACCGCCCTCTACCCCGGTCTTCGTCTCCCCCGTCCCCCTAGAGACACCCGGGACGAACCAATAGTCTGAAGAGAGAGGGATAGACCATTTGAATATTATTATTAACCGTTATTTATTATTTCCGGTGGTGATGGTTTTCAGGGAGGTGGAGGAGGTGGGTATCGGGGATGGCCGGTTTCGGGGTGGAGTAGGTTGTTTCCGGTGGTGTGGTTTTCAGGGAGGTGGAGGAGGTGGAGCTGACGAATCTCCGCCGCATTCCGATGGGTTTTCCGACACCGCCTTGCTGTCTCCGGCGCCGACAAAGTGGAGCTACGGTTGTCCGGCGTCTCCTAGTTTACGTCTCTCTAAAAGCTTCAACAGATCTTCTAAGGTTTATATTATTATTATTATTGCATTTTTTGGTTGATTTGTTTAGGTTTAAATTTATTCAATTATTTTGTTTTTTTTATTTATCTTTTTTGGTGGCTGTTTTTTTTTGTTTTAAAATTAAAAAATTAATTAAATAATGCAAGAAACATGAACCTTGTGTGTCTTCACATCATTGCCATGTTCTGTAACACCCCAGATCTAGGGCCCAAAATTTTTCGCACAATATTATTATTATATAATTATTTAACCACCAAAGATGAATAATAACCCATATGTTTTAGTACGAAACTGAAAACCAAACCATTATCAATAAACATTATACGCTAATACAAGTTACGAGACCGAGCTGAAACGTATTAACGAACCCGACTTGTGACTAGTTGGGATGAGTCACCACAAGGGACACATGGCACCCTTTGCCATGTGCCCCATGGCTTTATATTAGTAAAACACATACACACACTCCAGCCCTTTATAAAAGCCTCTCTAAACAAACACCCCTTTTCATTTCCTCTGTTAACCAACACACACTTACACATTTAGAGAGAGGAACAATATAGAGGAAGAGAGGAGGAGCCGGATGGTTCCTGCCGCCGCCAAGGCGGAGCTCCGGCCGACGACGGAGACAACCACTTCCACCCACCTGATTATTGTTATTTAGAGAGAGAGGGACCGGTGGAGAAGGATTCAAGACCACCACCATCCACGGTAGTCTCCAACAACATCCGACACAAAAACCATCAACCACCTGACCTGTTCGAGAGAGAAAGAGAGAGAGAAGGAAATTCAGAAGAGAGAGATGGATGCAGAGGAATGGGAAAGAGGAAACAGAAGAGGAAGAATGGCGGCGGCGACGGAATAGGGTTTGATTATGGGTCCAATCAGGAGTCACGATGATGATGGTGACAGAAAGTGGTGGTTATTCGGCGGTTAGTGGTGGTGGTCATAGGTTGCTGAGGTGGTCGACGGTAGCTTTAGGTGATGACCGGTTCTGGTGAGACTCCAGATCTGTTTTGTATTTATTCATCTTTCTAAAGGCTATAGTTATGAGTTGTGGATTATAATATGGAATTAGAATAAGATGACAGGTTATGCGGATAATTGTAGGATGGGTTCTGTTGTGTTATTACATATGAGGATTAGGAGGAAGATGAAGGACAAGACCCGAGTCAACTCAGTTGACTCGGTCAACCTTAGATCAAGACTCGGTCAACAGCAGAGACCCGAGAGGTATAAAAGCGAGAACCCGAACCATCTTAGTGTTTAGTTATTAAACAATAAGCGGACTACACGTGTGGGATTTTAACATTGGACCCGACCCGACCTTATGGACCAAACGACGGATTTGTATTTATAATATATATGATGTGTACACTAGAATATAAATGAACTTATATTAGGATCATCGATAGTATAAGATGACAATAGCTTGGATAATATACCTCAGACACAATACTTGGATCCTAGAAAGTTAAATATAAAATATAATGATAACTTAGACATAAGACATCGGACATATGAGATAACATATAACTTGGCTATTTAGTTAGTTTTGGTGAATGGTTTATAAGAAGTTGGACTTGGGACCACTATTTGACGTAATCGACAATTATATGGACTTACGGATATATGAGGAAAGTACTAGACCTTGGGACTATCGGAACTTAAATGGCCATATGCATATTTACATACATTTGACCCGACACTTAGACTATGTAAGATCGCATAACTAAATAAGTAGAACTATGATTTGACGAATAGAATAAACCTAATAATAACAACCAATGGTCCTAGTGCCCACACGTGTAACCGTGATATTGGTTACACGTGCTAATGATTATGAACTTGAATAGGATCATGCTAGTGATTGGAAACTTGACTTGGGATGCCATGTGACTGGGTGAAACGCTGCTAAGGTGAGTTCGTGTACTTTCCCTTTTTCTGTTTTACTGTTTTGGGGTGAACATATGCTTGTACGTGTAAACTGTTTTGTGTAAACTTACTTGATGTGACAATGGCTCCCGAAACCAGATGCACACTCATTAACACAAGGGAATTGGGCCACTTAATATGTGGGTAGTACTACTTGGGGAATCCCCCACGCACAGTGGATCCGGAAGCCCGGTAAACCCTCCACTGAGGTCTGCGGACCGTTGCGGCATATATTATGCCGTAGGGAATCCATAATGGGAGTAGATGGATTCCGTGTTAGGATTGAGGTGTGATACTTGTACATCACCATGTTTAGAACTATGTAAACTTGTTTTTGAACTATTAAACTATTTTGGTTTCACTTAACAACTCACACGGACTCACCGGCATATTTTGCTGACCAAACTCTTTTAAGCATGTGTTCAGGTACTGCATTTGGATAATCTTGAAGACGAGGTATATGCTTGCTAGCACGGAATAGAGCTTGTTATGATAGAAGATTCAAGAAGCTAGCGTAACGATAGAGAGCATCTAGAGCTAAGCATGGTTTGAGGTTTGGATCGACTAGCGGATCACATCCTATCGACTGCTTCGACGACCGCCGCGTTTCGTCCCTGCATAGATATTAGTTTACTTATTTAATATGTGTATTTTATTTTTGGATTAGAAATTGTATAAAACAATAAATATTAGTTATCGTTGCTTCCGTTGTGCAAGTCTGTTACCAAACTGTCATTTCGACCAGCCCCCACCGGGTCGGGTTGTTACATGTTCCAAAAATGAGAACATGGGTGTTGTCCTAGGTGGCATTGAGACATGACATTTTTCATGTCTCCACACCCTATAGCCTAATGATTCACAGTAGATTGTATGAAAATCCATATAAGGTAGGGTTAGGATACAAAAGATGTGTTTTGTGAGAATGGTAAGAAATAAACGTGGCCATTAAATTATGTAATTTGATGAATGAAATTAAAGGGATGGCAAAATTATAAACTGTGTTATAATTTTAATAACTAAATTAATGGTGTGGAGGTATACTTGTAAAAACACACAAATGTAATTAAATAATCACTCCTCAAATTAGGGAATTTCTATCTCTCTCTCTCCATCTCCCTCTCCCCATCCCTCTCACCCTCTCCCTCCCTCTCACTTTCTCTCCCTCCCTCCCCCCTCTCCCTCTCTCCCACTCTCTCCCCCCTCTCTCTACATCTCATTTTTGCTTCTGAGTAAAACACACATATTTGCATCTTAATTTCATTCCATAACCAAAATCGAAATACCAATAATAATAATTATGTCAGACAACATACCATTCAAGCTCTAATCGGAAATCATCAACAAGCTTCCCGTTCCCTCTTCTTACTCCGGTTCACACCAAACCCAAAAAATATTCTCCTCGCCATCAACCTTCGTTCCAACCACAAACGGCGAACAACTTCGCTGAACCCGCACCCATTGACTGTGTTCAGATCTTCTCTTTACTCGGACTCGTAAGTTCATCTGATCCCAGATTACATATCAATGGATGGATACTTTTTTTCGGGTGTTGCAGGTTCCACATCTTGCTGGTGCTTTGATGCCTATATGTGAAGTATTTGTAGGTTTTAGAGTTTAGTATGTTTGTTTTGGTTTAGTATAATCTTACTGTGATTTATGTTCATATTCAAGGGTTATGATTTGTAAAGATTATGTTTTAGGTTTTAATCATCCATTTGATTATTATTGTGTTTTATGTTCATATAAACCCGTGTTGTGTTTTGTCCTGATAGGGTGTGTCGTATGTTGTTTTAATCGGTGTGTTTTATCTTCAAAGAAATTTTCTTTGTGTGTTTTTTGTTTATCACATGATGTTAAAACACAAAGTTGATATAACACACTGGATTGTTGAGATGAAGGTGATAATACACACTGGAATGAACACACCACTGTATGTTGGTTGTCTTGTAGAATTCAAAAACTCTAATCAGAGAAGTTGCGAATTATGCCAGAAGATATTTGTAAATCAATTAATTATTTAAAACCAAATCCCTATAATCACCCAATAATTTAAAACATATTAAATTAATAAATTGATTGATTTGTGTATAATTACCTAATTAACCTTTAGATTAATCAACCCTAGTGTCACATGTCTGTTTGAGAATCCTTGTTATCCTTCTCACAAATTCCATCCTTTGTACCGGAACTCTTCTCTCTCTCTCTCTCTCTCTCTCTCTATATATATATATATATATATATAGGGTAAGGTTCCTGTACAAAGGCAATATTTCATGAGAAGTGTGAGAAGGATTAAAAATTGATATGTAGGCATCATTTTTTGAACTTAGCCATGTTGTTTTGGATTGTTTTGCCTCGAAAAATACAAAGCATGACAACTAAAAACCGAAAAAAATGTATTTTAGGCTTAAAATTTAAAACACCATGCTAAGAACATTAAGTAGTGTGTTTTAAGTGTTAAGTAGTGTGTTTTAGCTGTTTTATAAATTTGATCGGGTTTGTCTCGATTGCTAAGTGTTCTGTGCCTTATGTCCAAGGCTTGATACCAAACCACATCGAGCCGGGGGTCTCACTGGAAGCAGCCTCTCTATTCTTAGGGGTAAGGCTGTCTACATCTTACCCTCCTCAGACCCTACCTTAGCTTTGCTATAGGTAGGATTAACTGATTATGATGATGATGATGATGATAAATTTGATGACTATAATACATTGGATTGTGTTTTAGATTGTTATGTTTGGTGTTTTTCAAGTTAAAACAATCTAAAACATCATTCCTAAATCCAAAATATGATGCCTACATGCTAATTCTTAATCCTTCTCACACTTATCACGAAATATGTCATTTGTACAGGAACCTAAACCTATATATATACTATCAGGAACCCACGCGTTGCGGCGGGGCTGCATTGTGTTTGAGTGTTGTTTTTTGTCAATCAGGCTGTTGGTGTTGTACATTATACAAACATACTGATAATGTGTAATATATGATTGGAGGGCATACAATTTTAGTAGAAAGTAGGTGTAGATGTTGTAGTATAATAACACTGTAAATTTGTAATAAATATCATGCGGTGTAAAATTAACCCACAGTTTGAAACAATAGATGACACCATAGAGTTTTCTAAATACAAAAAACATAAGTGAAAAATAATTATTAAAAGCAATACTCCTAAGCACATCATATGTAAGAGAAGTCCTTTGATATTGAAAGCACGTGTGAAAATATAAAGCGATGCAGGAGAATACTGAAAACTTGAAGAAGAAGAAGACAAGATTTCAGTCTCTAGTAAAAAGAAGTAGCTAAATACTATAATGAAGCAATAAAAAATAAAGAATGGCATGTGGGATGGCCAGGTTTGCCATCCCGTGGTACTAACTAGTCGATTTTATGGTGTATTTCCTAAAATGGTCCGAACGTATATACGCCATTTCTCATGTTGGCGATTGTTTCGTCTAATGAGACACCCATAGATGTGAAGGAGAAGTTTGTGTTGGATGTGCGGATCAAAGAAACTACCACATTTGATCAAAGAAACCATGATATTGCTCTTGATTAATACAATAACCATGACGTTGCTTTTGATTAACACAACATTTATCTGATTGTAATTTTTAACCGTAACCTTTCATTACATATATAATAATTTTAAACTAAAATCATCATGTATTCTTGTGTGACAATTATTTTGGTGGAAGTCTTTTCATATTGAAAGCACGAATAAAAAATAAAATTTGATGCGGGAGAATACTGAAAACTTGAATCAGAAGACAAGATTTCAGTCTCTGAAAAAAAAAGTACCTAAAACTCTAAATGAAACTTTTTAAAAATAAAGAATGACCTATGGAATGAGTTTGCCATCCCGTGGTACTAACTTGTCGATTTTGTGGTATATTCCCTAATATGCTCCGAACGTATATATGCCGTTTTTCATGTTGGAGATTGTTTCGTCTAATGAGACACCCATAGGTGTGAAGGAGAAGTTTGTGTTGTATGGGCGGATCAAAGAAACCATGACATTTGATCAAAGAAACCATGAGGTTGCTCTTGATTAACACAATAGCCATGACGTTGCTTTTAATTAACACAACATTTGTCTGATTGTAATTTTTAACCGTAAACTTTATTACATATACAATAACTTTTAAACTAAAAGTTCATCATGTATTCTTGTTTGACAATTCTTTTGGTGGAAGTCCTTTAATATTGAAAGCACGTATGAAAATATAAAGTGAAGCAAGAGAATACTGAAAACTTGAAGCAGAAAGTAAGATTTCAGTATCTGGTAAAAAACAGTAGCTAGATACTCTAAATGAAGCCATAAAAAAATAAAGAATGGCGTGTGAGATGGGTTTGTCATCCCGTGGTACTAAGTGGTCGATTTTGTGGTATATTCCCCAATATGCTCTGAACGTATACACACCATTTCTCATGTTGACGATTGTTTTGTCTAATGAGACACCTATAGATGTGAAGAAGAAGTTTGTGTTGTATGCGCGGATCAAAGAAACCATGACATTTGATCAAAGAAACCATGAGGTTGCTCTTGATTAACAATATATCGAATCCATGAACCTCCTCTAATCTTCTGTATTTTGATGAATTCGGATTAGGGTTCTGATCAAATGATTTGAAACGAGGGTGTTTGGTGATGGTTTTATTTATATTAAATAGTATTATTATAATAACAGATGTAATGACAATTATACCCTCACATGCAAAGCCAGGTTTTTAAACGACTTTAGTGATAAGGGTCTGAAAACTTTAGCAAAAACTGAAGTTATAGGTTAGATTTGGGACCTTTTAAAGACAAATGTAAAAAATTGCAGTTTTAGACATACATAAAGGTTGATTTTTATAATTTTGTCTAGATTCTTTTAGCATGGGCTTATATACAAAACACAAAACGTAACAATTTAAAACACAATCAAATGTACTGTAGACATGTATCTATTGCCACCATGTGAAGAAAGTTAATGAATGTGTTTTAAATTTCTTTTCTAGAATACATTTGATTGTATTTTAAATTGCTAGGTTTGATTTTCTTAATATAATACAATGCAAAAGGAATCTAAAACATCATATTAAAAATTTAAAAACACAATAACTACATACACCTCTCACACTTTATAGGCTTAATGTCCTTTGTAAACTTACCTACCCTACCCTATGTATATATTATATATGTTTAAAAATATGTAAGCGAAAAACTTATTAGGTCATCTCTAAAAAGTTAAAACCTTAAATGCATAGGCTCGTTTATGATTTATCTAAAACCTTATACTTATACCGGGAGCAATTTGATTCATAGTTGATAATAATATCCAACCATCTAACTATATAATCTAAATAATAATATAACAAAAACCATAAAAACTATTGGTATGACGTTAATCATCATTTAAGGAAATGCTAGAAGAGCTTCACGGATTATCGGTTACCTATTACAGTATGTTATTTTAATACTATATTTTTGCTATGTTTATTGTTATAATGTTAATTGTCATTTAAAAAATATTTGTTTTCTATATTTTGATATGGCCTAAGGGTCTTTTAATTTTGGCTCAGCCAAGATACTTAAATCCTCATGACCGGCTCCGGCAATAAGAATGTGCTCCCATAATAGAGTTGACACAAAGAAGGAAGCATACAAGACAAGGATGAAGAAAAGCGAGAGGCCTAGTGAGACATCATTTCCTTGCTTTAGGACGAGACGATGGAATTCACTCCCTCCACCTTAAGTGTGAATATGTTAGGATACACTATATCGACTTACAACATTTGAAATGCTATAAACAAAGTTTTTATTTATAAAAATATAGTATACATATACACATGTGCCTGGCCTCCTGTGGTCAAAGGCTCCCACGACACCCGTGCCTGCACCCAAGCATGCGATGCTGAGTAGCCTAGCCCGTCCGTGTGGTTTCTGGACTGGGGAAAACCCAACCCTCACCAGCCCGGAGGCACGACAGTAGAGAATTGGTAAAACTCGGGTTGGATCAGTAATCAAACCTGAGACCTTTCAGCCTCAAGCCCTATCCTTAACTTCCCATGTCACTCCACCATAAGGGTGGGGACTAGTGTATTTATTCATAATTGTAAATGTAGTTTTTTGGCTGGTTATTAAATGAGATGTTAAAAGCATGTGGCCAACCAAATTACGTCAACAATCATTCGTTGATATGGAGGAAAGTCTCATACATCATCAATGAGGAACCTAAGCATGAGTCGTTCGTTGTTACAAATATCACCTTGTATTAACCAAAGTTTTGACAAAAGTACATTTATGCTTCTCGTAGTTTGCATTTGTAATGTATATAATATCTGACTTGAACTGAAACAATGTATATAATCTCTGACTTGAACTGAAACATTTAGATTTGTTAGTTGGAGAATAAATATGTTACAAATTCCAAACCACAAAGATGATCGGTGTACATTTGAAAAATTAATAACCAAATCTAAAATTTTGGTTAATCACGAACTACTTAGAATTTGTGTCTTCCCTATATAGACTTAAAGTGTGTCTTCCAAAGCTACTTAGGGGATGGGGCGCCATCCGAATTGGTCACGGTTACCCCACTACCAGCACGGTAACACCGCCGCTACCCGTGCTGGTAGTGGTCCCGTAAACCGTTTGCTGGTTGTATCTAACGGGCTGGTAAACAATGATCATAATTGCAACGATCGAATTTAAGTGTTTGTTTTATTACTTTTTTGATCGTTTGAATTTATTTAATATGAAACGGTAATGTTTTTTTGACCGTTATTTTCAAATGGTATAAAATTGTGCATGGTTTAAATAAAAAAAAAACACAAACAAACAACTAAATTAACCAAACTACTTTAAAACACAAACAAAACAAATGGATCCAAGGAAATCAAAGAGTGTTTCGATGGATGGGAGGGGAACCTTAAAATCTAAAGTCGGGGGTTCTAGTAGTCGAGGTAGAGGTTCGGGTTTAGGTTCGAGCTCTGGTACGGTTGAAGCCTGATGTCGTGTGGATTAGGTCTTTTTAAACGTCCTTTTTTAAAACTAACACTTTCCCGAAGGAAGAGTCAAGACTCGGTGAAAAAGGGTAATTAAACGAGACCTTAAAATTAAGACACTTATCGAAGTTTTAAATTTATAAGAATAAAAGGATATCTGCTGATTATTCTAATCCCACACGATAGATAAGTGGACCTATCGAGCCTAGTATAGACTATGGCAAGTACCGAGTATCGAACCCTAAGATACGACTTCCCCTACTCAGTTCTAAGTGGCTTCAATAAAAACAAGGATAAAGTAAAGAAAGAAAGAGAATAAGAGTGATCAGAATAAAAATCAATACCAAACAAAGTGCTGCTTCGGGATCCAACTTTATCTTGGGACGGATTAATAGTAGTTAGTTAGTTAAGTAGTGTGAACAAGTGCGCACTTATGCTTAACATGGAGTTGTTACAGCGTTCTCCAAAGGTGACTGTTTTCGCAAGACGAGCTGTGTTCTTGTTGTAAAGTGAGGGTCTCCCGAACCGGTAAGCTCACCTCTCAACAATGACAGACGGACTACTCAAGACTGTGTATACCCAACCCCGAATGATCCACCTCCCAGTGTTGCAATAAAGACATCTAATCACTTAAAGCTTTTATGGACAACTTGCCGATGGCCGGAGCATGACCGAACAAGAAACCACTTGATATCATAAGAGAGTCGTGACTAACCAGCACACATGCATCCCTGACTTGAACCAATTAACCTTTTAAAAAGTGAGTGGTCTAGCATTAACTGTGCGGCAGTATAATAATGAAAGAAAATAAAGACCGTTTTATTTCAACACAGGTTCACCAATTCTTAACCTGCGCCAAAGCTGTCAATAGACAATGAAGCTAAGTCACAAGATTAAGTCTTGGCTTATCACTAGGAGCGAGTATAAAGACCGTACCGACCCTAAGTGAGATCTTGATAGTAGAGGATTAAGCCACTAAGTGTGTGTATTTCTACCCACAAATGGGCTAATCACTACTCGTGGGATTAGGTTAGCTCACAAATGCATGGGTTTTTATACATCATTGGTACACTCATGAGTCATCCCACTTCCTACTAAGACACCCACAAGACCAAAGACTACGTAATTAGTTAGTTAATTCATCAAACAAAGTTTTAAGTGAAAAGAAATAAACAAAAACACAACACCAATTAACAAATAAAAACTATATAATCCATACCAAGATAAGTCTTCACCCTAGCAACACTCAATTAATCTAGCCAAGCATTGGCTTTACAACTTGCACACTCTATTGGGTGTTGAAAGAACACATAGTAGTGAGTGTAAGTGGGATTAAAGAAGGTTGTTGGATGAGTTTTAGTGATCTCTCTCTCAACTCTCAATCAACACGTGTTTATGGAATGATCCCAAGCTCCAAAGGTCACTTGCAAGACCCTCAAGGTGGCTGAAGTGTGAGATAAACTCGGGTGAAAAGGCAAAACAGCCCTGGCACGCCCGTGCTTACGTTTTGGCACGCCCCTGCTCGACAACACGTACTGTTGCAGAGTCCTTTCGCGCAGAATTGTCTGTACCAGGCGTGCACGCCCGTGCTTCTCTCCATGGCACGCTCGTTCTTGCTGCATGTTGTAACCGTCTTGTTAGTCTTGGTCGGTTTGATCCTTGGAGAACACACTGCAGTAGAGCACACCCGTGCACATCAGAATACCTCAAATTTGACTCCTGTTGACTTGGAAATGTTGACTGGTTGACCTGAGATAGGTGCACGGCCGTGCACAGTCCTGAGCGCGGCCGTGCTTCTTCTGAATCTTCGCTAAAAGTCTTCAAATCCTTGTCTTTTATGCCATTTTTCACTTCTTTTCACTTTCCACCTTCAATACCTGTAATTATTATCAAAAGAAAACAAACCATGACAATACCAAGATAAAAGCATAAAATTAGGGTGATAATTAGGTGAAAACATGTATATTAAACCTGCTAATTTTGGGACTCATCATATCACCTCACACTTAGACGTTTGCTTGTCCCCAAGCAAACCAAACCTAGGCAATGAAAGTAGAGTAAAAATAGGCGAGTGTGGTGTGACAACAACCCACCTCCTATGAGTCACACCTACTCAACACATCCTTGGTAGATGTTTCAGACAGCCTTAGTGCGCCTAATCAAACGTCCTTCAAGTGTCTTACTTCATATTTTTCACTTTTTCACTCGGGTGTTATTTGGGGGTGATCACTCAGATTCATCCCAAGGCGCGCACAAATTATAGGTTTGTACACAAATCAAATCTCCACCGCTATAAAATGGTAAGAAACTGCAAATCACAAGGTCTTTTAAGGGGTGAGAATGATGTTGTGGTAAATGGGTAGGAAGGGTATCTACTGTCGTGTCTATCTTGGGCAGCGGCTGTGACGTAATGGGTAAATGTCAAACTCTAAGTAATGGGCTTAATGAAACTCCTCCCTCGAAGACTTACTGCTCTGACGTCCCTACTCTGCGAATCTTTCGGTCTTCACACCTAATCACCTCCGCTAGGAATGTCCTAGAAATAAATCTTCAAATAGAATTATTTCACTTTAGCCCGCTCTTTGTCGAGGTTTTTGACTTAAACATTTTTTTTGTTAACAAGACAATACAAGTATTGCTTCAGGTGAAGCTTATTCTTTGGTATGTTAACTCTGGGTGGTTGTTTTTCTTCAGTTGCCAAAACTTTTCTCGGTGAACACCGTGACGTCTGGTCTATTCTTCTTCATCTCAAAACTGCCCAAGAGTGTCCCAGTAGCCTGCAGCACGCCTTCTTTGCCAAAATCACGACAGGGGCTAAGTGTGATGAGTGAAATGAAAATGACTAAGGCTCAAGTGGGGTAACTGGTTGAGGGATAAATTTATGGAAGGCTAATGAAATATGGAAGGGGCGTGTCCTAGGTGCCTTGATCACTTTTATAATCTCTCACCTCGAGTGCGGTCTCGAAACGCATAAGATGCACAAGTTCTAACTATAACATGCCAAGGGTGAATATCTCTCTCAGTCAAATGAACGAGCATCAGTGGTATCTGAACTACAAGTGGGTGTGCTCGATAAGGCTTAAGATACTTACATGGAAAGGGTAACGCTCGACTATGAAGTAAAAGACACTTTGAGTTGGTTCTTTCGGCGTTGCCAACACCTCCAAAATTCTCCTATTCAGGTCTTTGGGGAGGACTCACAGGGTTTGAAAAGGATTTTTAATTACTCTTAGAACATTTTGAAAACCCTTGCCTTTAAATAGGTTTTTGTTTTCTTGGCTCAAGAGGTGGTAAAATTTATAAAATTTTATCACCTCACACTAAATTCTTTAGCATATTTTTGAAATTATAAATTTTTAAAAAGTATATGCTAAGAATTAAGCGGGACGTAGTTACGTCTTTCCCTAATAGGCTAAAAGCTGTTCGGGCATAATTTGAGATTGAGCTGTGAGAGAGAACACCTGGCATGGATGTATATAGCTACCTACAAACTAAGAAAAATAAAAACTACTACTACTACTAATCTACTAAGTCCTAATGCCGAGAGGACATACCTGGTGGTGAGAAAATAAAAGGGGAACGATCATACCTGAGGGTCCTCGATTGCCTTCTTAACTTATGCACCAACCTCTCAACTTATTCTTCTAATCTACTAATCCGGGCTGCCTCCCAGGTAGCGCCACGTTTAAGTCTTTGACTGGAAGAAAGGCGGTCTGGTCATGGGTGAGCTGGCATCTCATCTACCTCCTCGTCGACCAAGAACTCGAAGTATGGTTTAAGCCGGTGACCATTGACTTTGAATAGAACTCCCGTTTCTGTCTCCAAATCTACTGCCCCATAAGGATAGATCTTCTTCACAATGTATGGCCCAGTCCATCTTGACTTCAGTTTTCCAGGAAACAATTTGAGCCACGAACTATACAGTAACACTTTCTGACCTTCTTGAAACGGCTCATTTCTTCTAAGTCTTCGACCATGGAACTTCTTGATCTTTTCTTTGTAGATGAGATAATTATCATAAGCTTGCTGGCGGAGTTCTTCAAGTTCATGAAGCTGGAAAAGTCAGTGTTGCTTGACATCTTTAGGATCATAATTTGCTGCTTTCAATACCCAGTAAGTTCTATGCTCCACTTCTAACGGTAAGTGACACGCCATCCCGTACACGAGTCTGTACGGTGTGGTACCAATCGGGGTCTTGTATGATGTACGTAGTGCCCAAAGTGCATCGTCGAGTCGATCGGCCCAATCTTTTCTGTCTATCCCCACAGTTCTTTCTAGGATTCTCTTCATAGCCCGATTTGTAACTTCTACCTCACCATTGGCTTGGGGATGATAAGGAGTGGAGAACCTCTGCTGACAACCTTATCTTTGTAGTGCTTTCTCCAACTTCTTGTTGCAAAAGTGGGATCCTCTGTCACTGACGAGAGCTTTTGGTACACCAAACCGAGCAAAAAGGTCTTCAAAAACATGACAACAACCCTGGCATCATTTGTTGGCAGTGCTTGTGCCTCGACCCATTTAGAAATATAGTCAACTTGTAACATCCTAAACCTTTCTAACAGAAAATACACAGCGGAAATACGAACCAGAAAATTTCTTGCTTTATAAAAACATTCTCGAATGTTTGAAAACATATCTCCAAAATAATATAGGTGTTACGTCTTTTATTATTTCTTAATTACATTCAATACAACTTATCTTTATTAGGTAACGTGACCGCGACCTAGTACAATCCGCATCCTGACTCAATCTCCCACCATTCCTTTCTTTGTGAGGTAGACTAGACAACCTGCAACCACCACATAACTATTTCGTTAGTTCATTAAGTGACTTCATGTAATTATTCACAATGTGGAGATAACATCCAACAATACTCAATGATCATGTCCAAACGCCTTTTGCAAGTTCGGATCCGAAATCTGGATCCTAACCTCCAATTTCCATCCATTCATACTTACATACCTGCATCTTTATTACCATCCTCATAGCAAAAGGTTAATAACACAACAATACATATGCACATACGAATCCCATATACAAGTTATCTTGACCTGTTATTCTCAATTCATGTATTTACTAGGAGAACATGACATCTCTGATCCTATAACCAATCTACACATAATGACCAACCTTTACATACATAACACCTTCATACTTACCCGAGTGTAAGGAACATATGCATACACTCTATAACGTAATCATCCAATGCGTGACAACTCTACTTACCAAACGTTTTACCTCAAGTATAACCTTGCATAACTATATAATTTAATCTATATATTTACACCCATGAATAAATGTATCTATCTCTCTCTATATATATAAAATATATACACACACATACTCTATACATTGTACCATTCATTCTTATGCCATATTTGCAAATCTCATGTATGTTTCATGCTTAAAATACCACCACTTCATTATTTTTTTTTATCTTTGTAGACCCATTTATCCCAACTACTTTCATTGTTGTGAGGTGAACTATACTTGTTCAATAACAACATCCATTCACTTGTCTTACTAAAAATTACCATTTCATTCTTGTTTCCCATTATACACTAATACATAAACGTGCATTTACTAAACTAAGAGTTTAGTTCATAAGTCACTTACCTTTGCCCGAAGGAGTGTTGTCGTTCATTCCATCCATTTTACCCGTTATCTTTCAATCCGTGTCATTCCTACTTTAACAACAAGTCGAACTTGCAAACCATTAGAACATATAACGGGTCACTTTATAGAAATAGTGCACTTTATGTGTGCACTTTATAGATTAGTGAACAACAAAACTCCCTTGTGTGCACTTTATAGAAATAGTGCACACCATAAATTCATGTCATCTTACTTTTAATTCACCAATAAACCAATGTATAAGTTTTGGGATATAATCCAACACGTTTAATCCATTCACCCAAGTGACCCGTTTGGGTGATTCTCCCATTATTGGCTTAACAAACTATTTCATGACATTATGATCACCCATAGCAATTAAATCCACCAAATGAGTTAACCTAAAGTTTATACCCACTTATCCATCCTTCCATTATTATCATTCTTCATACACATGTGAATTCAATTACATAAATAGAAGTTAAGTTTGGGAATAACTTACGAATGCGAGTAGAGGTCGAAACCATATCAAACGAACTCCGATTTAGGTGATTTAGGAGTCCATGAAACCGTCTCGCAGAGACCTACAACCCCTATTAGTTTCCGTCACCTGAAACCGCCACCACCATGGCTGAAATGGCAAAACAAAGGCTGGAAAACCATTTTTGAGCTGCTGTCTTCTGGTTAGTAAAAACCCCTCTTCCAGGCCTCTAAATCAAAACCCACCGTTGGATATGATCGTCTATATGTGTTATAGCTTCTTTCAAATTTGAGAACGATCCGACGGTCCAATCTTCGGGAAATCCCACTTTATGACAGGTAGAAAACCTAAAAACGGGATTTTTGGACTTGAATGGCTCTCTTTCACACACACACACACACACACACTCCTTCTCTTTCTAGAATTTGGGGGTGGAGTAAGAATGAAACAATAGAAACTATCTCCTCCCTTTTATACTACAAATTTTTCAATTAAGCCAATCTACCCACTTAAACTTCAAAAAGATTGTAGACTAGTCCATACACTTTGTTAATATTATAAATGTGTCAAATATAGCATAATTCCAACATTAGCTCTTACTAATAAATTCATATGCTTCACATTTACTACACAATTCACTTCTAATTCACAATGAAGCAACTTATCTAACACGTTGTAGGCATCTTACCAATCAAGTATAGAGTAAAATCTATTAATGCATAGTTCTAGAAAATCACACCATCAAACTATATTTCAACATGAATTTCAACTAACATGCATTTCTACAAGTTAATTAGAGATCTTTTAACAACATAAAATCATCAACCACCCTTTATTTCTTCCATTACATAGATTCTAACATTCATTCTTCAAAGCTTCACAATAAGCTAATCATTCAATTTCTTTAACTAGGTTAATCATTCTAGCTAAGTATTCCATGCAATAGTACAAAACAAACATGCTAATAAATAATTATTCGGGTTTTGGGGTGTTACACAACTGCAACAAGAATGTCGAGATTTCCCTTGGACGGTGGGAATGGTCCCACAAATTCTATACCCCAAACATCGAAGATTTCATAGACAACAAACTCGGTTTGTGGCATTTCATCACGGGCATTGATATTAGCGGCTCTTTGGCATGCATCACAACCTTGGACGAAAGCGGCGGCGTCTTTGAAGATTGCAGGCCAATAAAATCCTGCTTCATAAACTTTTCGAGTCGTATTTACCGCGGTGTGGTGCCCTCCTGTAGGACTTTCATGGCATTGTCGTAGAATCTCTTGGTCTTCCTTCCCTTGAACACACCGGAGAATAACACGATCGGGGAAAATACGGAAAAGGTACGTATCCTCCCACCGATAATACTTCAAGTCGGAAAAGAATTTCTTCCTTTCAAAATATGACTGTCCTTTAACGAGCATCCCACTAGCCAAATAATTTTCATAATCAACGTACCAGGGATATGAGTCGGGGTCTTCAATCCGGAGAATTTGTTCATGCGGGAAGTCGTCATGAATTTCGTCTCCCTTTTTGTCGGGTGTACTTCTTCGAGATGAGACAAATGATCGGCTGCAACATTTTCGGCCCCCTTTTTGTCTTTTATTTCTATATCAAATTCCTGCAGCAGAAGAATCCATCGTATGAGCCTCGGCTTCGCTTCTTGCTTGTTGAAGAGATGGCGCAAAGCAGCATGATCAGTGTGGACGATGGTCTTTGACAAGATAAGGTACGAACGAAACTTGTCAAAAGCGAACACCACAGCAAGGAGCTCTTTTTCGGTCGTCGTGTAATTTTCTTGGGCATCATTGAGGGTTTTACTTGCATAATAGATCGGGTGAAAACATTTGTCTTTTCTTTGCCCCAAAACTGCTCCTACTGCCATATTGTTTGCATCACACATTAATTCAAATGGTAGGTCCCAATCTAGAGAAATGACGACCGGTGCTTCAACCAGCTTTCTTTTCAGGCAATTGAACGCCTCAAGACATTCTTCAGAAAACACGAACTCGCGATCTTTTTCAAGAAGCTGAGTGAGTGGACGAGCGATCTTCGAGAAATCCTTGATGAATCTTCTATAGAAACCGGAGTGACAGAGAAAACTACGAATTTTCGTAACCGTGGTAGGAGGGGGAAGCAATGAAATTGCTTCAACTTTGGCCTTGTCAACCTCGATCTCTTTATCTGAAATCTTGTGCCCCAGCACAATTCCTTCCTTTACCATAAAGTGGCACTTTTCCCAATTGAGTGCCAAATTCACTTCTTCACATCTTGCCAACATTTTCTTGAGATTGGCCAGAAAATGATCGAACGAACTTCCAAAAACCGAGAAGTCATCCATAAAAACTTCCATAAAGTCTTCGACCATGTCATGAAAGATGGATACCATGCAGCACTGGAAAGTGGCGGGGGCGTTGCATAGCCCAAATGGCATCATCCTGTAAGCGAACGTGCCATATGAGCAAGTGAAAGTGGTTTTCTCATGGTCTTCGGGGTCAATTGGGATCTGAAAGTAACTATAAAAACCATAGAGAAAACAATAATATTGGTGCCCGGCCAATCTTTCCAACATCAGATCAATGAATGGTAGGGGAAAATGGTCCTTCCTTGTAGCATCTTTGAGCTTCCGATAATTAATACAAACCCGCCAACCTGTGACCTTTCTTGTGGGAATAAGTTCATTTTATGAATTGGTCACGACTGTCATCCCACCTTTCTTTGGGACCACATGGATAGGGCTCACCCAAGGTGAGTCAGAAATGGGATAAATCAAGTCGGCGTCAAGCAGCTTAATCACTTCTTCTTTCACGACCTCTTGCATCTTGGGGTTAACTCTTTGTTTCCTTTGCACACAAGGGCGGTATTCATCTTCCATGAGGATCTTGTGCATGCAAAGTGAAGCGCTAATACCTTTAATATCCATCAGCTTCCAGGCGATTGCTTTCTTGTGCTGCTTTAAAACTTCCATCAACTTTTCTTTTCCTTCTTTTGACAAATCGGCTGCTATGATAACGAGAAGCTTGCAGTTTTCTTCAAGAAACGCATACTCCAGGTGGGATGGCAATTCTTTGAGCTCCAAGGAGGGTGGTTCTTTAATTGAGGGCTTGGCTTTTTCTTCGGGACTTCGTTCCTGGAGTTAAGTTTCTTCGGGCTCTTCTTCAGGAAAAAAATGTGCTCTATACGATAACTTTCAAGGACCATGGGGTCATTTTCATCCGTCGAGGAAGCGTAATCATCAAAATCATCCCCCTCACCCATAATGTCACAGAGATAATACCCTACGATATAGTCGAAGTCGGTGATGGGGGCGGACAAATCGTCTTGGATACTTAGACACTGCATAACTTTCTGCAGGTCAAAACCCAGTTTTCACCATTTATCATCACTCTGAGTCTTCCTCCCCAAGCATCTAATAAAGCCAACGCGGTGTTGAGGAAAGGTCGCCCAAGATAATAGGGCTTTCCTCTCCTGATGAATCAATCACCACGAAATCTATCGGGAAGATAGTATCGCTGAGGCCAATCAAAACGTCTTCTGCAATTCCTTGAGGATACCTAACCAAACGGTTCGTAAGGCAAAGCTCCATTCTTGTGGGTCTCAGGGTTTGCTGCTGGAACTGTCAAAATATTGAAGCGGGCAGAATGTTGACGTCGATCTGTAAGTCGGCGACAGCTTTAGTGTAGATATTTTCTCCCACGATGCAAGGGATGGTAACCTTGTCAGGAGGTGTTCTTCCTTGGACAATGGCTGAGCAGACTTTGTTGATGGGCATGATGACTCATTCTTCAAGAGTATCCTTTTGAGAAAGGATATCTTTCAGAGATTTAAAGTGAGTGGGTAGTCTGAGCTGATAATCGGCATAGGGGATGTTGAGATGCACTTTCGTTATCAAGGAATGGAACGTGTGATGTCTTTTCTCCATGGTGGGAACAAGAGCAACTTCAATTTCTTCTTCTCCTGCTTCCAATGGTAGATCACGAACTTCTTCCTTCGGTTGGGCTTTTATCTCTTCTTCGTCAGCAGCATCTTCCATAGCATAAATATACCTGAGGTAGTTTTTGACAACCCCAAGATCTTCCGCGAACTTCTTCAAGGCAATCAGTGGAGGGTCTGGTTCAGGTATGGATTCAGGTTCAGGTTCAAATTGACTTGGTGGTGGCGAGGAAAATAAAGGGGTTAATGGAGATGGCATGTAAGGTGATGGGCTAGGGATAAGTGCTGGTAAAGGTGGGGAAAATTTGTAGGGTTGTGGTAAGATGTATGGTGGTGAGTCACCTAAGTGATGCATTCTGTCAAGTGCATCAGGTGATGGTGGGATAGGATCAAATGGTGGTGGTGGAGATCTAGGTGGTGAGGGTGGTTGAGAGCTTAATCGACAACCATCGACATGGTAAATTTCTTCTGTAGGGTTATGAGGAAATGGTGAATGGTTATACGTTGGTGGTTCAAGCGGGGGTGAATAGTGGCTGATGTACTCTGGAAGGTACCAGGACAAATAGTCTTCAAAGTTGTGGTAGAACGAAGGTCCACCACAATATTCACAGAACCGTTGAACATAAGACCCTTCATATTCGAAAAAGTTCTCTGCCACGAACCGATCTTCATCCATGCGATCCATCTGAAAAGCTATCAAAAGCAAACTGGCAAAATAATTAGTAACAAGCAACTTAAAACTTTTCTCTGGAATCTGTCGTATCCCCGGCAACGGCGCCAAAAACTTTGATGTCGTGTGGATTAGGTCTTTTTAAACGTCCTTTTCTAAAACTAACACTTTCCCGAAGGAAGAGACAAGACTCGGTGAAAAAGGGTAATTAAACGAGACCTTAAAATTAAGACACTTATCGAAGTTTTAAATTTATAAGAATAAAACAGCATCTTCTGATTATTCTAAACCCACACGATAGGCAAGTGGACCTATCGAGCGTTAATTTATAAGAATAAAACAGCATCTGCTGATTATTCTAAACCCACACGATAGGCAAGTTGACCTATCGAGCGTAGTATATACTATAGCTTGTACCGAGTATCGAACCCTAAGATAGGACTTCCCCTACTCAGTTCTAAGTTGCTTTAATAAAAACAAAGATAAAGTAAAGAAAGAAAGAGAATGAGAGTGATCAAAATAAAAATCAATACCAAACAAAGTGCTGCTTCGGGATCCAATTTTATCTTGGGACGGATTAATAGTAGTTAGTTAGTTAAGTGGTGTGAACAAGTACACACTTATGCTTAACATGGAGTTGCTACAGCATTCTCCAGAGGTGACTGTGTATACCCAACCCCGAATGATCCACCTCCCAGTGTAAAGTGAGGGTCTCCCGAACCGATAAGCTCACCTCTCAACAATGACAGACGGACTACTCAAGACTATGTATACCCAACCCCGAATGATCCACCTCCCAGTGTTGCAATAAAGACATCTAATCACTTAAAGCTTTTATGGACAACTTGTCGGTGGCCGGAGCATGACCGAACAAGAAACCACTTGATATCATAAGAGAGTCGTGACTAACCAGCACACGTGCATCCCTTACTTGAACCAATTAACCTTTTAAAAAGTAAATGGTCTATCATTAACTGTGCGGCAGTATAATGATGAAAGAAAATAAAGACCGTTTTCTTTCAACACAGGTTCACCAATTCTTAACCTGCGCTAAAGCTGTCACATAGACAATGAAGCTAAGTCGCAAGATTAAGTGTTGGCTTATCACTAGGACCGAGTATAAAGACCGTACCGACCCTAAGTGGGATCTTGATAGAAGAGGATTAAGCCACTAAGTGTGTGTATTTCTACCCACAAATGGGCTAATCACTACTCGCGGGATTAGGTTAGCTTACAAGTGCATGAGTTTTTACACACCATGGGTACACTCATAAGTCCTCCTACTTCCTACCAAGACACCCACCAGACCAAAGACTAAGTAATTAGTTAGTTAATTCATCAAACAAAGTTTTAAATGAAAAGAATTAAACAAAAACACAACACCACTTAACAAATACAAACTATATAATCCACACCAGGATAAGTCTTCACCCTAGCAACACTCAATTAATCTAGCTAAGCATTAGCTTTACAACTTGCACACTATATTGGGTGTTGAAAGAACACATAGTAGTGAGTCTGAGTGGGATTAAAGAAGGTTGTTGGATGAGTTTTACTGATCTCTCTCACTCACTCAACTCTCAATCAACAGGTGTTTATGGAGTGATCCCAAGCTCCAAAGGTCACTTGCAAGACCCTCAAGATGGCTGAAGTGTGAGATAAACTTGGGTGAAAAAGGGATGCCCAAAATGTGGAGTGGAGGCCTCTATTTATAGGCAAAACAGCCCTGGCACGCCCGTGCTTACGTTTTGGCACGCCCCTGCTCTACAGCACGTACTGTTGTAGAGTCCTTTCATGCAGAATTGTCTATACCAGGGCGTGCACGCCCGTGCTTCTCTCCATGGCACGCCCGTGCTTGCTGCATGTTGTAACCGTCTTGTCAGTCTTGGTCGGTTTGAGCCTTGGAGAACACGCTGCTGTAGAGCACGCCCGTGCACATCAGAAAACCTCATATTTGACTCCTGTTGACTTGAAAATGTTGACTGATTGACTTGAGATAGGTGCACGGCCGTGCACAGTCCTGAGCGCGGCCATGCTTCATCTGGATCTTCGCTAAAAGTCTTCAAATCCTTGTCTTTTATGTCGGTTTTCATGTCTTTTCACTTTCCCCCTTCAATACCTGCAATTATCATCAAAAGGAAACAAACCGTGAAAATACCAAGATAAAAGCATGAAATTAGGGTGATAATTAGGTGAAAACATGTATATAAAACCTGCTAATTTTGGGACACATCAAAGCCTATAGGCCCGTGATCAATTTTCCACAAAGCCAACCAAAACCACAACCGTTTTACCAACAACCCCAACAAACCCAAAGCCAACCCATTTTGTATCCAAAATATTTTACCCTGCCTCAAATAACAACATCCCAACTAGAGGACTTTGAGCTCCACCTAGATGACGATGACGAGGAAGAAACTGTGCCAGAGACACACAGTTGCAGGATCATGGAGATGAAGAATTAGGCGATGAAGCGGAGGAGATGCATGTAGAGGATCAGGTTGTAGAATTTGATGCGGGGGGGGGGGGGGGGGGGGAAGAAATTTGGGTAGCGAACAAAAGCTGTAAAGTGGAATACATCACAAGAGGTTGCTTTGGCAAAAGCTTGGTGCTATATGTCGGAGAACAGGGAGAAGAGTAACCAAAGAAGCAAAGAGAGTTTTTGGATGGCGGCCCAAATGAATGCGTTCAATGGCCTTCATCAACAAGCGGTAACGATTATGATATATTCAAGTTACGGTTTTATTTAATTATATAAATTTTCTAAAATATATTTTTACTTGCTTGAATATAGGAGCGCCTACGAGGGAGTGGATGTAGTGATCTTCACGCCATGCAAACGGCGTTGAAAGATTACAGAAAAACTGATCCTTCTGGTTTTAATCATCGAGCGACATGGGAGATTGTAAAATATCACGACAAGTGGAAAAAGCATACGTTGATGGGTGAAGAACCGTCCGATAGTCATTACGACAAGAGAGGGAAGTCTTCGAAAGGCGGAAACTATAAGGCGACTGCCATTTCCACACCGGACGACTCCACCCCCACGAGCCACATGTCGGATCTCAATGAAGATACCAACCCAACGAGGCTGAAACGAAAAAATAAGAAAGCCGCCGCCGCCGAGTCTTCAAGCAAATCATCTTGGGTTGACGAATCTGGGTCATACCGAGCAATGAAAGAAGACATACTGAACCAGTTGGTCACCCTACAATCTCAACAAGACGAAAAAACAATGACGTTTTTAGAGGAACAACACGAATTGTTGAGGCAATGGCAGTATGACCACGACTTGAATATGTATTCAAAACCGCACGACCACCTCAAAGGTAAATCTTTAGCGTTGGTTTTGAAACGTAAAGAAGAAATAACGGTGAAATACAATTGGGAGCATTATTGGGTAGAAGGCGACAAGGAGAATGAAGGCGACGAGTAGGATGAAGGCGTTTGTATGTTTATTTTAATTGATGTTTCATGTAATTTTTTTTTAATTTTAATGGAACGGTTTTATTTTTTAAGTTTTACAAACGGTTCTTTTAAATTAAACGGTAATTTTTTAAAACAGTAATTAAAAAAAGGAAAACTAAAAAATAAAAATTTCAGTGAAGTGAATCAGTTAAGTGTTACCTCTCAAAAAGTGATTCAATAAAATAAATCAGTAAAATGATGTGACAATACATAATTGATTAAAATCAGTGAAACAAAAAATAACAACTATTAATTTGTTTCACGGTCACATTTTTTTGACGTATTTAAGAGGTTAGCAAAATATACAATTTTTGTAGTGGAGTTGGCTGAATATAACTTTTTTGTTTGTTTGTTTACCCTCACTTTCAATAAGATAGTCACAAATAGAATCTATCATTTTTCTCCAAACAATTCTCTTCTATATTAAATAAGCGACGGTTTAACAGTGACAACATTTTAAAATGCACTATCCAACTATATGTTGCCACTTGCGCCACCAATTCTATAGTAAATGTATACTAACGTTAACAAACTAAATAAATTTAAAAACTAATATATAGATAATGTTTGTGGTTTACTTATAAACTATTATCTCTATATTGGTCACTCTACTCCCATTGATCAAGTTGGTGAAGCATTTTTGTTATTTTTTCTTGGTCACACTTAGTGGGGTGCAGTAAATTTCATAGTAATTACAGTTTTACCATTTGATATAATTGAAAATTATTGGCCGCGTAATTGAAAAAAAATGTTAGATATTCGTACGACACTACTGTCAATTGGTGGAAATAACTAGCGACAGTTATTTTAGAATAATTTGAACAAAAAATAGTTACCTAAATTATCGCTAATAATACTGTTTTTAATGTCCGCCAAACCTATAACAACATGAGCGCCCCCGCAGCGAAGCGCGGGTAACTAAACACTAGTTATGTTTAAATAATTTCCATTTGTATATTTCTAAAACATCTTTTTTAACTAGTATTATAAATTTTGTTATTTAACAATTTTTTTGTTTCACTTTTATTTTCATTCATCATTACAAAAGGTTTTAGACTTTTATTAAAAAAAAGTGCTTTGCAATCTTTTTTATTTTGCTATTATGTTTTTGTTTTACTGTGAAATAAATACACTTTTTATTTAAAAATTCGTGTTGTCTTTTATATATATTTGTGTTTAACTTTATATTTTTATGTCTTTTAATTAATAAAGTAGTTAAACATTACAATCGCGTTATGTTTTTTTCTTTTTAATTGTCCCACGAAGGACATAATGAGAAATAATGGATGACTCATGGCCTATGGTCATGAGTTCGAGTCCTGATCTCGCCAGGTTTTACCGGTTCACTACTGTCGTGCTTTCGGGCAGGTATGTGGGTCGGGTTTTTCCTGGAAGCGGGCTGTCAGGCGGGCTAGGGGCTTCGTGCGTCCGGGGTGGGCCGGGCTGTGCCCCTGTCTTTGCTACTGGAAGGCCGCGTACAAGTACCCGGCGTTGTTTAGTTGACCGTTCAAAAAAAATGATCCTATGTTTTCTCATCTCTCTTTTGGTCTCTCTTTCATTCTAATCTATTTGAGTTAATAAAAAAGGTTTCAAATTTCCACGAAAACAAATCCACTATAGCATGATGAATTTTCCATTAGGACATATAAAAAAAAATTTCAGCTCGTGTTTGTTTTTATTCTTATATTCCTTAAACATTGAGTTTTTTTTTTTTTTTTGACCGGCCAAACACCCACCGAGCGCCCCCCGGTGGCCATAGACAAGGGCTTAACTGGCCCACTCCAGACCCAGAGGGCATTTGGAAAATCCCAGTGCGGGAAACCCCAAGACTCGAACCCGAGACCTTGGGGGAAAACCCTCACACCTCCACCACTCCGCTGTGGCTTCATTGGCCTTAAAACATTGAGTTAGTTCTTCCATTGTTAACAAAAACAGTTTAGTTTTAAATATAGCATGATGAATTTTCCATTAGGACATATAATAATTTTCTACCAATCAGTTATAATATCTACACTCGTGTTTGTTTTTATTCTTATATTCCTAAAACATTGAGTTAGTTCTTCCATTGTTAACAAAAACAGTTTTAGAGGGTGTTTGGGATTGAGTTTGGAAATGTAAAAGTGCTTTTGACTAGAATTGCTTATTTTTTTATGACTTTTTGAAGAGGAGTTTAAAAAAAAAGTGTTTGGATTAGCTTTTGGGATGAGAAACGTCAAAAAGTCAATAGATTGTTATTTTTTTTTAAGTGTTTCGCTTAACTTATTGTGAATATTGGTTGTATAGGTGGTAGATTTGTAATTTTTTTTCCAAAAGTCAAAAGCTAAAAGCCAGGATTTCTAACTTCTCAAAAACACTTTTCCACCCTTAAAAGTTAAAAGCCAAAAGTCAAAACAGAAAGTGCTTTTGGGTTACACAAACAGCTTATTGACTTATTGGCTTCTTGAAAAAACCAATAAGTCAATAAGTTGTTTTGAAACTCAATCCCAAACACCCTCAGTTTTAAATATTCAAGTCTCATAAGTATTTGACCAGTTGGGTTTATGGCACAAGGGGTGCTACCATAGTTTTTTTTCTTTCACTGATTTTAACCAATCCTGCACTGCCACATCACTTTACTGATTTACTTCACTGATTCATTTTTTTGTAGGCAGCACTTAACTGATTCACTTCACTGAAATCTATATTTTTTTAGTTTTCCTTTTTTTTTAATTACCGTTTTTACTAAAAAAATGACCGTTTGAATTAAAACTACCGTTTGTAAAACTTAAAAAAATAAACCGTCTCATTAAAAAAAATACAAAAACATCAACTAAAATAAAAATACAAACGCCTTCATCCTACTTGTCGCCTTCATCATCCGCGTCACCTTCAACCCAATAAGGGTCTCATTCGTATTTCGTCACGATTTCTTCTTTACGTTTTAAAACCAACTCCAAAGATTTACCTTAGAGGTGGTCGTGTGGTTTTGAATACATATTCAAGTCGTGGTCATACTGCCTTTGTCTCAACAATTCACGTGTATAATAAACGCCATTGCTTTTTCGCCTTGTTGAGATTGTAGGGTGACCAAGTGGTTGAGTTTGTCTTCTTTCATTGCTCGGTATGACCCGAGTTCGTCAACCAATGATTTTCCTGAAGACTCGGCGGCGGCGGCGACTTTCTTAGTTTTTCGTTTGGGCCGCGTTGGGTTGGTATTTTCGTTGAGGTCCGACATGTGGCTAGTGGGGGTGGTATTGTCCGGTGTGGAAAAGGCAGTCGCCTGATAGTTGCCGCTTTCTGAAGAATTTCGTCTCTTGTCGGAATGACTATCGGACGGTTCTTCACCCATCAACACTTGCTTTTTCCACTTGTCGTGGTCTTTTACAATCTCCCATGCCGCTTGATGATTAAAACCCGAAGGATGGCTTTTTTTGTAATCGTTCAACGCCGTTTGCATGATGTTTAGATCACTACATCCACTCCCTCGTAAGCGCTCCTATATAATTACATAAAACCGTAAATTAAATATAATTTAGAGAAATTTGTATAATTAAATAAAAACGCTAAGTTAAATATATCATAATTGTTATCGCTTGTTGATGAAGTCCATTGAACGCATTCATTTGTGGGTTCATGGCGGTCCATTTCAAAGTAATTTGATCAACTGTTTGGGTGGATCCTCCCAACAATGCCGCATAATGTTTTTGGACAGCTTTCCAAAAACTACCCTTGCTTCTATGGTTACTCTTCTCCCTGTTTTCTGACACATAGCACCAAGCTTTTGCCAAAGCAACCTCTTGTGCCGTATTCCACTTCACAACTTTCAGTCGCTTTGCATGTTTCTTCCCCCCCCCCCCCTGCATCAACTTCTTCAACTTCAACTTCAAGCGCGTCATCCGCTTCCTCGTCTAGCTGTTCATCTACATGATGCTCGAGCTGTGTCTCTGGCACAATTTCCTCCTCGTCATCGTCCTCATCTTCTATTTTGAGCTCGAAGTCTTCTAGTTGGGAATTTGTTAATTGAGGCGGCGTAAAATATTGTTGATACATCATGGGTGGTTGGCTTTGTGAGAATTGTGGGAATTGTGAGTAAAACGGTTGTTGTTTGGGTTGGGGTTGGGTTTGTGGAAAATTGATCACGGGCCTATAGGGTTCAACCGTAGCCGATCTTGAACTCGAAGCTTTGCCTCGACTACTAGAACCTCTAGATTTCGAGGTTTCCCTCGCACCCCTTATACCATTTCAAAAATAACGATCAAAAAAATGTTACCGTTTCATATTAAATAAATTCAAACGGTCAAAAAGTAATAAAATATATTATAAAAATGGACCGTTGCAATAAATATGGCTTGTTACTAGCCCGTTAGATGGAACCCGTATTTGTTTCACGGGACCCCTACCAGCACCGGTGGCGGCGGTGTTACCGTGCTGGTAGTGTGGTACCCGTGCCCAATTCTATTAGCGCCCCGTCCCCCCTTAGAACATGGCAAAAAGCATTGGTAAAGTAGGTATGCTTGATGCTAGCGGCGCATCTTGTTACCTGTTTACCTATTATTTTGATGTATTTTTTCAGTTCATCGCGACATAATACTTATGTGTGATGGAAGTGATGTATACCTTTATTCTACATAAGTACATAATACTTCACTAAAGATTCCCGCAAGCAATCAAGCTCCTCGATCGCGTGAAGAAAGTTGTGCACAGTAATTCCCCAGCTACTAAGGGCCAATGTTTTATTTTCAATAGAGTAGGTTTTGCAATACAAAAAGGGGTAGCGGCGCAACTTGTGGCCCGTTTACCTACGTATCACTTGTAATTGGTTGTTTTGGTTTAATATATTGAAGTATTTTTACTCTCAAAAAAAAAAAAAAAAAAAAAAGATTCAAAAAGTGTGATTTTTGAAAATTAAAGGTAAGTACATAACCAACCTCTTATCTTTGGCATAAAAAAGTTTCACTAGACTATGATTCTATTTATTCACAAATAGTAATGAAATTATGTGTCATCCAAGAAAAGGTAAAGCCAAAAAGAAAAGGTCTCATTTCCGATTCAATTTTGTTTTCTTTTTTTATTTATTTTTTTATGTCTTTACACTTTTCAACACACCTCAATATACGCGGTCCACAATCTCTCTCACTCCATGGTATAAAACCCCTTCAACCCTATAGAGCTTCAAACACTCTCCAACCACTTTCATCTCTTCTTCCCCTTAATTCCATCAAACCCACTTCACAATCTTGAAAAAACAATCATAATACTTCTTCAAATCCATTTGACAATCTTTCAAAAGACCCCAAATTTCATCAAAACTCATTTCACAATCTTGAAAATACCCAAAATCCATCAAACCCCTCACAATCCTCAAAAAAACCTCAAATTTCATTACTCCCACTTAAAAAAAAAACCACCCTCAAATTTCATCAACCCATCTCACAATCATAAAAAAAACTCAAATTTCATCAAACCCACTTCACAACCTTCAAAAATAAAAACCCCAAATATCATCAAACTCACTTCACAACCTTTAAAAAAAAACAACAAATTTCATCACACACTTCACAATTGTAAAATCCACCCCCCCCCCCCCCCCCCACTTCACAACCTTCAAAAATAAAAACCCCAAATATCATCAAACTCACTTCACAACCTTTTTAAAAACAACAAAAAATTTCATAAAACACGTCACAATTGTGAAATCCATCCCCCCCCCCCCCCCCCCCCCCACACACACACACACACACAAACTTTCAATTATTCTTAACTTAATGTGACCACAAAATGCGAACAGATTACCATCCCTCATCCTCTCCATCCTTCACAAATCTCGGCCGTTCAATCCTCAGCATGAAACGCGATCCAGCCGTCCATTCAATCGACCCAGAAACCCCAATCCAACAAACAGATATCGAATCTTTTCAACGACAGGTAACCCAAAGATTCACTGATCTCTCTTCAGTTGACTCACATGAACTCTTATCACTTTCTTGGATATCCAACCTTCTAGAAGCTTTTATTCATTGTCAAGAGGAGTTTAAAGCCATATTATTTAATCATAATAGCAATAGTAATAATAATAAGTCTGTTTTGAGTGGCAAACAACCTTTGGATAAGATGGTTAGTGATTATTATGAAAGGAGTGTTAAAGGGTTAGATGTTTGTAATGCTATTAGAGATGGGATTGAAAATATTAGACAATGGCAAAAGCAGTTGGAGATTGTGTTATGTGCTTTGGATTATAATAAGAGTCTTGGAGAGGGACAAATTCGACGAGCGAAAAAGGGTTTGGTCGATTTAGCGATCGGGTTGGTTGATGAAAAAGAGTCGTCTAGCGCGAATATAGCGCATAGGAATAGATCATTCGGTCGGTATCAGAAGGATTCGGGCCAAAGAGTTGGTAATGGTAGTGGTAGTGGTAGTAGTAATAACTCTTTGAGGAATTTTAGGTCTTTGTCTTGGAGTGTTTCGAGGTCATGGTCGGCCTCGAAACAGCTCCAAGTGATTGGGAATAATATTTTCCCCCCAAAAGCGGGGGAGATCGCGGTTACCAATGGGGTGGCGTTGGCGGTTTATGTGATGAGTTGTGTGTTTTTGTTTGTGATGTGGGCTTTGGTGGCCGCGATCCCTTGTCAGGATCGCGGGTTGCAGTTGCATTTTAATGTCCCTAAGACGTTTGTGTGGGGAGCGCCCATGGTTTCGTTGTATGAGAGGATTTCGGATGAGGCGAAGAAGAGGGAGAGGAGGAACAGTTCTGGGCTTTTGAAGGAGATTTACGCTATTGAGAAGTGTGCGAGTTTTATGAATGAGTTGATTGATTCAATTCAGTTTCCGATTGGGGAAGACAAGGAAGAAGAAGTTAGGAAACAAGTAGACGAATTGAGGGTTGTTCATGGAGGTTTAAAGGCCGGTTTGGATCCGTTGGAGAAACAAGTTAGGGAAGTGTTTCATCGGATCGTTAAAAGTCGAACCGAGGGACTTGATTTGATGACAAGAGGACATGAATGATCAATGGTTTGAGGGCTTCAATCCATTTGTATTTTGTTTTTGTTGCAAGAATGCATGATCTTGAATGAATTGTGCATATGTAAATTTTAATGCCACTATGTATTAGGCACATTTGTTTTTGGGCAATTTTATACAAATGATGAATTGTGCTTAAAAATTTTGTTTTTGTTGTTTGGAGGTTACTAAAGAACCTTTTAGACTGATTTACGTGACATTTTTCTTCTTTAATCTATTTCAAGATCAAAGGTAAAAAGGTTATGAGTTTAGTTTCTTACTATATATAATATTGGCGAGTTTAACCACTCAATATTTATAAACCATCTTATTTATTGGTCAATACATATATTAATTAGTTTCACAAAGAGTGTAATGATCATTAAGTAGAGACATCTAAGAAAACAAATTATAATTTGATGGTAACTGAATATAATTAAAGATAAAAAAAGGAGTGAAGATTATGTAATTGAAGTCATGGTTGGGTTGAAGTTGACACAGGAAAATGTCTTGTTTCTTGTTTGAATAAAGAATTGAGAGAAGTTGAGACATCCCCATCTTCACTTGTTGAATGTTGACAAGAAGCATTCTCTACTCATTGCTCACCTATTTTGACCAATTCAATTCAACTTTATAAAGTTGACTTTGACTATCTAGACCCATAAATTTAGGGGGCAATTTATCCATCCTTTAATTTATAAATTGCTGGACTATAAAATATAAATTGTTCTCCATGTTTGGATTTTTTTTTTTTTTTTTTGGGGTGTTAATCAAATACAAAATGTCAAAAACTATGGTACAATACAAAGCCCATTTTTTGCCGTTCAAACAAAATACAAAGCGAATTTATGTAAATATTTGTTTATATTGATTGAATTATGATAAATAAGGTAATTATAAAACCGTCTACAATGTTTTAAATACCGATATGTAACGGATGGTAATACCGGCTATAAGATTATTTGTTATATACCGTGTATAAATCCGATTCTACCGGTTCAATCATTGAACCGATATGCAAAATCCTTACATATGATTTTTAAATTTTATTAAAACCGCCGTGAAGGAAATAACCGGCTTTCAATCTTTCCGGTATTTACCTAACCTTCCCAGTTCATGCGTACGCTACTCATTAATTTCCATATGATATTCGTTGTTGCTGCAAAATCGTCAATTCAGATAGTTTTTCAAGTTCATCGATCATTCAAACCCATACATTTAATCAGTGGGCATATAGTTTTAGAAATCTTGTTTTCTTGTTTCTTTTTTCTTCGATACTTGTTTTCTTGTATATTTTTATGGAATTTAGGGGTTAACTACAGTTTTAGAAATCTCGTTTTCTTGTTACGATGTGATCTTATTTTTTTTTCTCCAATTCTTATTTTTGTATATTTTTATGGAAAATAGGGTTAATCAGTTAATACGGTTGAACCGTCCGTACAACCGATTAAACCATTTTTGACCCCAACCTTATATAGTTTAAAAAAGGGTTTTTTAAGAACATTGAACGCATTCGCATGTGATACGAATATGGGTTGGGATCAAATACAAAAGACACTTTTTCTAGGAAGGGTGAGAAGGATTGTGATCCATTGATCATATATTTGAAGGGTTGAGATTAGTTTCTTTGAAAAAACTAAATAATAAATTAGAGGAAGGGCATAAAAGGAAAACCCGATTTGTTAACTTTCTCTCTCCACATGCAATGCACATGTCAATTCCCCCCATCATTTTAAAACGTCTATAACTTTTTCATACGATATTTTTTTTTCAAAAAAATTTCACCATATTAACGAGCGTTTTTTTATCTTTAATATGAGTACCACATTGCTATATTAAAATTGAAAAAAAAAATTCGTGTTAAATGGGTTTTCTTCTCCGTTGTGTCTTCTGCTCGTTCATTGTGTTATAGTATGCACGTGTGCTTTATAAATATGGTATTTATGTTTTTTTAGTCTACACACGATTTAACTTTGTCGATTGTGTTTTTAGTATACTTTTCATTGTGTTTTACGCAAATGGGTTTTGTATTTAGGTGTACATTGTGTTTTATTATGTTGTTCATTGTGTTTAAGTGTATTATTCATTGTATTTTAGTCTTCTGTTCATTGTGTCTTTATTATGTCGTCTATTGTGTTTTATTAGATTGTTCATTGTGTTTTATACCCTATTGTTCATTGCATATTTAATTGGTACTCATTGTGTCTTACGCAACTGGGTTTTCAATTTTTTTTTCAAAAGTATTCATTATGTTTTAGTCTTCTATTCATCGTGTCCTTATTATGTCATCCTTTGTGTTTTACACAACTAGGTTTTTGACTTTTTTTTTTCAAAAGTATTCATTGTGTTTTAGTCTTTTGTTCATTTTGTCTTTAGTATGTCGTCCATTGTGTCTTACGCAACTGGGTTTTCAATTTTTTTTCAAAAGTATTCATTGTGTTTTAGTCTTCTATTCATTGTGTCTTTAGTATGCCGTCCATTGTGTTTTACTAGATTGTTGATTATGTTTTATGAGGAAAGATCCGGTACAAATAGCTTTTTTGGTAAGAACTGTGAGAATCAAAGGAGGGTATTTTTTTAAAAAAAAAAATTTTTAAATTTTTTTCCCCCATATTGTTAAACATGTATTATAGTATTGAAAACTAAAAAAAAAAAAAAATTTAGTGTAGAGTAATTACGTGTAGAGTAATTACATAATTACTCTAGTGTAAACTAATGTATTTACCTTAATGACGTAATTACACTAAAAAAAAATTTTAAAAGTTTTTTTTTTGTATTATTCATCTAGAAAGAATGTTTAAGCACATGGGAAAAAAAATTCTAAAAAAAAAACTAAATTTTTTTTACCCCCTTTGATTCTCACAGTTTTTACAAAAAAACTATATGTATTTGATCTTTACTCTATGTTTTATACCCTATATTTAATTGGTGTTCATTGTGTTTTACACTCCATTGTGTCTTACGCTAGTGGGTTTTTGACTTTTTTTTTTTCGAAAGTATAACAATATGGTACTCATATTAAAGATAAAAAGACGCTCGATTTTATGGTATAATTTTTTTTAAAAAACGATGACGTATAAAAAAGTTACGGACATTTAAAAATGGAGGTGGAAATGGCATGTGACTTGCATGTGCATATTTTTTTGACAAAATTACCCCTCCCACTTGTTTAATCCTTTGACACATGTCATTTTCTAGTGGCTTCTCATCCTTCTCATTTTTTGTAGCCTTTGTAGAATAACCCAACCCATATGAATATATGCGTATTTTGGTCTTTTTCAACAACCTTGATTCAACATATATTTATTCTAAAGCTAATTTATTCCTTCAGTTTTCATATATAATGCAAACCACAATTATAAAAAACAATATCAAAGCAACATAAACTCACATGAACTGCATAAAAAATATAAACCCTAGTGAATATCTAGAAAATTGATCAATTACTTTAAGCTTAAATCTAACGATTGACACTAATAGGATAAATGCATATTACAATATATTAATAATCAACTTGATTTAAATAGTTAGGTTTTAATTTTTACAATATATTAATAATCAAGTTGATTTAAATAGTTAGGTTTTAATTTTTCTATTTTGGCCACATTCTTTTTTGCTAACTTTTTTTTCTCATTTTGACCACCAAATTTTTTGTTAAGTTTTTTTCCTCATTTTGACCACACAATGTTTTTTTACTTTTTGTTTAAGTTTTTTTTCCCGTTTTGACACCAACTTTTTTATTAAGTTTTTTTTTTCCATTTTGGCCCCCGACATAATGCGTTTTTTTACCCGATTTCGCACGGGTTCGGTTTTTGTTCGTTTATTATCTATATATTTAACGACCACAAAATGAATAGCTGCTTCACTCTAACGTACGCAGGCGGCCACCGACCACATCTACCGTGCGCCATCTCCACCATGTGCCGCGGACCGTGGGAGATTCCCGGTATTCTCCGCGTAGCCGCTGTCACTTTTGTATTTTCTCATTGTCCAAGGTTAGTCTCTATGCCTTTGTCAGTTACCAAAATCCGCATTAACGCGTCATGTGAAAAACGCGCAACGCGCGTATTAATACACCTAGTTTAATTAAGAAACGATGAGAATATACATATTGTTTTTTTTCTTTTATTTTTTACAAATTTAAGATGACTTTTAATATAATATTAAAAATTGTGAAAACCAAACTTGTTTCATAAAAACTAGTGGGTTTCAAAGGCGCGCGTTGCGCGCCTTGTTCTTTGGTCGACTCTAAACCACATACATCTTCGACTTATAGCATCATCTCCACAATACCGATTCGGTGGCAACCGTAAACCCGTGGGCGGATGATCAAACTCGATCCACAATCCAATGGGCCACCATGTTTGAGCTAGAGGATAGTACACACATGGCGATACATGCATCAAGTGTAAACGAAATTCTCAAGAAGCCAAAATCTAAGCAAAAACAATAAACAACATTCACTGACAAACCAACTCAGAGAAGGTGAAATAACTCAAAAGGCACCAAAAATAATTTTATCATTTGGATGCAATTGAAATTCAAGAAGCAGAAACAAATCAGAACAAAGAGAGCTGCCTAGTTAAAACATACTTGGTATATTAAAATGGACTTGTCTTAATACATTATGTAAACACTTGTTGCTTACTTGCAGCTCATGCAGCTTGACAGTATCAAAAAGTCAAATTAATCTTAACACGCCTAAGCACACAATGTCATGTTGGTTATCTTCCTGAGTTTGAGTAGAATAAACCATGTCATTGTTGATGGATAGAGATAATAGTTAATATAATCTAGAAAAAAGAAAAAGAATGCCACTAACCAATATATAGCAGCATATGAGTTACATAAGAAAAAGTCATATCAGCAGCAGCTTAATTCAAACGGTGCATCTTTTCCTACAAATATGAATGTTCATGGGTTTAAATATCAATCAATAATCACACATCATATCAGTTAACATCAGCTAAAGTCTCATCAGGTGAGTACCCCATATCAATCAGACTCACCACGGGGTTATCTTTTCAAAATATTCAGCATAGTCTTCCTAGAAAAGATGGAAATACCAGCCTGTGCAGAGCAACGACTAAGGTCGGTTGACAGCAACATCCAAAAGTAAATGCCAGCAGCTGCAAAACATGGGGAAAAAATGCTAATAGTGCCAAACGGCAATTAAGTAAACTTACACGGTATATGAGGTTCAAGGAATGCATGATTAAAAAACTTGCTAACAAACTATGAAACCAGCGGCACAACTCGTAATGAGAGAATTCAACTTTACAGATTATGAAACCAAATGGAGCTATTACCTGTTCTTACCATTCACCAACCATGACCCACATAGTATACCAATCGAGCACTTATTTCAGCAAAATCCTATAGCTGAAAAAACAATTTTAACTTATTAAGCACACATGAATAATAGATATTTAGGGGCGATATAATATTTCAACTAAAAGAATCTAAACACGCCTTTAAAAAACAACAGAATTAAAGCAAACAAATGACAACATTTCATATAGCCGGAGATTAGTATTTACTAAAATAAAGAAAAAACAACATAAAGTGTAGTAATGAACCGTACAATACCCAATGAGCAAAGGAGGAACCATAGTTCGTTTTTGTGACAAAACCACCGGTCACCGGCGATGCCAGGTTCGTTGGAAAGCGACTGCCAAATACATAAATGGAACATTAAATATTAGTAATTTGTAACTTACATTAATCGGAAACAAACTACAACATGGGTTGTAAACTATCATGACTACAGGACCATCAAAACATTCCAAACCATGAAATCATATAATCAAAGAGGTAAGAATGTGTAAAGCTCCTAACCTATTGGAAACTAAATCTGCTACTGTACACAAATAACAATCTAATACGAAATCTCATAGTTATACAATACAAACCCTATGCATTTACACACCAACCGTCGAAGAACCATAAACATGTAAGCCAATCAACATAAGAATTAATTGCACAATTAGTTTATTTGGTATTACGATTTTGATACATGTTCATTGAAAACTATACAATCGATCTCAAGTTATGCATAAACATAACACAGTTTGGCGTAACATGGTTAGTCATGTATAACTTTGGACCGACCATGTTACTTTATGCATGGTGTAGTTTCCAAAAAACATCAGAGTCGTAATATGAACGTAATTCTTAACATAAAAACAATGCAGAAAATCGAAATCACAACAGTTTCAGATCCTACGTTCATAATAATAATAATAATATCATTAATAATAACATCAAATCACTCGTAGCTTGCCTTTCTTCACTAACTCGAGAGCGGCTTCATTCGCTGCAGCGTCGTCTCTAATTGGGATCTGAGCAGCCTGTTGAATTCATCAAACCATAATCTCATCAACAACAGTTTAAATAACCCAATTTAAAAGGCAGTAAATTCAAGATTCAGTTGCTTTAAAGAACCGAAAGCACGATATAAAAACTACATACCATTCCTCCCATGGAGTGCACGTCGCGCCTATGGCAGGTCCTGATGAGAAGATCAGAGTAGCTTCTCATGAAGTGTTGGCCCATACCAACCAGGACACGGTTTGGTAACAGGCGGTCAGGGTGCGCCTGGAACGTCTTGACATAGCTGAATATGTAGCCCCATCTTCCACAGTTCAAACCAACTGAATGGTCTCTTAACTCATACAAAATCTCGTCCATTTGAAACACTGCCGGCTTGAGTTGTTAATGGTTACCTATGCAAGAAAAAATGACTAAACAACCTGCACACCCAAAAAAAACATTAACATACATAACAATAACCATTTTTCCCCAGCCTTCTCAAAATGACTTAAGCATTTCAACAAATACCAGGTGTCCTAAACTGTATCCCCAACCCTGCAAATGGAATCAAATGGAAAATGGAAGGTTAGAAACAAAACTTAGTGTTTTCAATAAAAAGCTAACTGGATAAACAAAACCTACTGGCATGTAGTTTCGGTTGAGAAACATCTGAAGGGCGTCATGTAAAGAAACAAAAGCCAAAAATCAATACATACGTAATAAGTCAAAGAATCAAAACCTACCCCATGATTTGGCGTAAGGGGCCAGACACCATGCTGCTTCCTTGACCGCGAGGGCCAATGGCCCATTAGGAATAGTAAGTTGCATAGCGCGATGCAAGCCCGTCAACACCTTGGCACCATGACTCGTCATTCGAGCCAGCAAATGGAACTATCATAATCTGAAATTAGAAATCAACATCTAAATTGGCATGAAATCTAAATACTTGCCACCGTTCTTACCTAATGTGGTCCTCAATCTTTAGAAATAAATGAAAATGGTTTGGCTTTGATTTTAATGTAAACTGAACTCAATAACTAAAACCAGTCCAAACATTTTCAAAAACTAAAACCAGTACAAACATAACGAAAATTTAGCTACATTCATAGCTACATAGGATTTAGAAAAAGCAAATTCGAACCCGTTCCCTGCACATACACATCAATATTTTCTTAGACAATCAAGGGAAATCAATGCATTCCTAAATCCTAAAGAACCATGTTGACACTAAAAAAGATAAAACTAAATAAATAAATAAAAATGACCTTAATAAGAACATCCTGTGTCGTTCTTTCAACGAAACATGATCGACATCCTCAGTAAAATCCTCAACACATTCACCACCTTCTTTATTAACAACATCATCAACTGAAGATCTACACTAAAAAACATCAAAACAGTTATTATTATTATTATTAATCAATCCGTACACCAAAAACACGAACAAAAACTTACAGAGCCTTAGCGCGTAACATTTTCAACCGCTGCTTCAACAGAAGACACTCATGTTCTTCGGACCAAACCGATTCATGGTCCTCAGACCTGACTCGTTTGTAATCAAGGCAGTTAACAGATAACTATAACATAATAATAATATTTTAAGAGTTAGGGCTTAAATCAATAATACAGAGAGAGGAGATAGAGAGACGTGAGTAAGAAGTTACCAAGAAAATCGACGGTGATTGCGAGGATGCCGTCAGTGGAGGAAGGAGGTGGAGTAGGAGAGACGATGCGGTGGTGGAGATGACGTCGGTGGAGGAAGGAGGTGGAGTAGGAGAGGCGGTGCGGTGGTGGGGATGCCGTCGGTGGAGGAAGGAGGTGGAGTAGCAGAGGCGGTGCGGTGGCGGGGATGTCGTCGGTCGGTAGAGGAAGGAATGGTGCGGTGGTGGTGTGGCCATCTAAGAAAAGAGAGATAGAGAGGGGAGAGGGTTTGTAAGGATTGAGAGAGGGGTTTTATTTGTGCCTAGGAGATGAACACGTGGTCAAGAACAAAGACACTCATACAGCCTAAAAGTCCAGCACGTGGCACTCAAACTTTAAAAAAAAATGTTCAAAAATACATAAAAAGGGTCCCGGTTTCAGGAGTCGAACCTAAGCACATCACGAACAACAACAGCAGTCACACCATCTAAACCATAACGTCTTTTGTTAATATATTCGAACTTATACATATTAATAACCTTTTCAAATGCTAAAAAATCACTATTCATGGAACTTGCTAAATTAATATATAGGATAATATTATGTGATGAGTCATGACCAATAGCTCAGTGGTTTGAAGAAATGATAGAAGACTTTTGCCCACTTGGTCAGGGCTTCTATTTCTGATTCACCGGGTTTTACCGGCTCTTTATTGTCATGCCTTCGGGCGGGTAAAGGGTCGGTTTTCCTCGAAACTGGTGGGTTGGTGGGAGTTAGTTATCCAACGCATTTTAGGGTGGGCACCTAAGCCGTGTCTTCACCTAGGAGCTTATGGACGCTTTCACGATGTTGGGTGCCCGAGTAGCTGACACATCAGTTTGTTTGGCCGTTCAAAAAAAGAGTTGATATATTAAATACATGTAATATTTTAGCATTAAATTCTAGGAATAATGGAAATAAATAATCCCAACTATTGACTATTGACCAATAACAGTCTCAACTACGAAAACTACTAATAGTGGTTCCAACCAGGGCCGGCCTTAAAGGGGTGCGGGGAGGACTCCCGGCCCGGGCCTAATTTCTAAAGGGGCACTTTGAACAGCGACGAGTGTTTTTTTTCTACAAGTATTTTCTTTCTGTCTTCGACCAAAAAAAGATCTCATCTTGAATATCACTGATTATAAACACAAGAAGGTGATGAGTAGATAAGGAAGAAGATGAGTTATACATGAAAAACTAGATTGGAAAGATACAACATAACTAAAAAAAGTGAAGTCTGTTTCTTGAGATTTATGTTGTGGTACAGTAATTGTGTAGCCTTTGCAGTAAATTTTAAAATATAGTAGTACTACAAAACAGTAATTGTCAACGGTTTGCACATGATGCAAGTCAAATTCATTTTATTAAAAAACTTTTGAACTCTAGGCATAAAATAATGGTCCTTCAAATTATTATGGAATTTTAAGAATGGTGGTCTTTTTTATGAGCCAATTAGCCAAATATATTAATTTTGATAATTATTACGATATTTTCAGTTCTATATCCGGTTTGATCGGTTCTACTAGGGAACTGGTAAGGACACCGGTTCAACGTCCACTTTGGTTATGAAAAAAATGCTTAAAATACCTAAGATTAAGGGACACATATTTCACGGCTCGGGCCGGGCGCCTGAATTTTCAGGGCCGGCCCTGGTCCCAACTTTCGACATATTGGAATATAATGGACCCAAACTAACGGAAGTCTAACTCTGTTAGTGTGATGCTGACATGGATGCCTGGGTGTCAAAAATGATCCACGTGGCATGCTTAGGTGGCAACTATATTTTAATATAATATATATATATATATATATATATATATATATATATATATATATATATATATAGGGGAATTATAAATAGAAAACCCCCTCCAGTTAAAAAAACCTTAGAAACTCATTTCATGGTTCTTGTGTGTCCACGTCTTCATGTTAAAAGGGTAGTTTAGGCAACTTGTTATATTTATCTTTCCATCTCTGCAAAAGTCTGCCCACCCTATACACCTCATTCCCCTCTCTCTCTCCTCATTCATCTTCTCAATAACTCTCTCTCTCTCCTCATTCATCTTCTCCATAACTCTATATCTCTCTCATTCGTCTTCTTTCTAACAAACCAAAAAAAAAATGGTCGGATCTGGGTTGTGGTGGTCGGATCTGGGTAACAACCACAAAAAAGTGATCGGATCTAGAAGGCCTTCGACCAAAACTTGGTTAGTTTGTGGCTCAAATTCCTAAGCGTGAAACAACTACGAGATGGATTTCTTAAATTCTTAACAATGAACACAACGAGGCTGAATCACCGGTAAAAACACTATGTGCCTAGTGGATGCTAAAGTTAGGTGGGTTGTGGGTGTTTTGTTGGAGGTGAAGGGGGCGGCGGTGGCGGTGGTGACCATTACTTGTCGACGGTGACTCAGATCCGGTGAGATGGTGATACACAATTATATTTATCGAGCAGCCAAGCAGCCCATCTGTGGATGTTTTGTTGATGGGTTCTCTAAGGTTTGTGGGTCTAAGGTTTGTTTGTTTAGTTTAGTGTGTTTCTAAATTTTTTCCTTTATTCCAGAAACTATTTCTTCTTAGTTGTATTCTAGTCAAGATCTTGACTTTTGTGACAAGAATGGTTTTTGACTTTTTTTTCTCTGGTTCTTGATTCTTTGTTCAAGTTCAAATCCTTATTTTTTTTTCCACATTATTCATAAGACTACTGAGTACCAATTTTTTTTAATATGAATTTAGTTGTAAAGTTGTACATTTTTTTGTTTTTATTACATATTAAAAATCATTGTTTCCTAGATACTTGATTTTATCAGTTATTAAAACAAGATAATGTTTTATAACATTGTAATTTGCCATCTAATATTGTTATATATTTGTTATATTTTTTAGAATTTTTATTTATCTTACTAAAAGAAATACTATGTTTTACTTGGTCTGTTATCACTAACCAAAAAATGCTTATTTTTTTTGGAGGCGTAGTGATGAAAAAGATAGGTAGCTACAGACGAAGATTAGTAGAAGCCAATTCATTTTGTGGTTTAAAATGTGGCCGGCTATGTCGCCTTTTTTTACAGATTCGGCTTGAGCAAACTTTATTAACATTTGTTATTTTTTTGTTTACTTGTGTGTAATATACAACCCAATTAAAGGTTGGTTGTAAGTTGTATTTATTAACATTTGTCACGTTATAACATTGTATAATTTGTAAGGTTTGTTACAATGAATAATTTTTATATGGGACATGTTATTATACTTTTTTATTTTTTTGTTACAAATGTATATTTTGATCATTAACAGATTGTTATTTTGATTTTTTTTGTATTTCTTTGAATATAGTTAAATGTATTTTTTTATCACGACAGTAAGTTGTAACACAGTAACAAAAGGTGTAACAAGTTACATATACAAGTTGTAACACAGTAACAAAAGTTATTTAATAAAAGTAAAAGCTGTAACACACTAAAATACAAGTTGTAATACCCGTAACAAAAGTTGTAAAATTCTAACATTTAAAGAAGTTGTAACAAAATATTGCTATGTTAGTTTATGTAGTTACAAATGTTTTGTAACATGTTTTTAGACAAATGTTTATTTACAATTTAAGTGTTACAGTCAAAGCTGTCAAATATGTTATCGATTAAATGGTAAAAAAATTGAATTTAAAAGTAAAAGAGAGAGGAGAGAGATTCAAGAGAAAAAAAGAATAGATAGAAGAGAGGTGAGAGAAAGACTAGGAGAGTGAGAAAAGGGAAAGTACTAATGTCAGGTTAGATAAACAATTGGTTTTCCATCTTTGCCCTTATTCTTGATTTCTACATTTTATAATAAAAAAAAGTACATTTATTTGGATGGGTTTAACATAGACCATTGATCAACATAAATGAAGGGCTAAGATGAAGTTTTCAAAGTTTTCTTAACTGGGGAGGGTTTTCAATTTATCCTTCCCCTATATATATATATATATATATATATATATATATATATATATATATATGCTTAGGTGTAAGAACAAAAAACTGCATTTAACACCACCGTCTCTCTCTCCTCCATCTTTCTTTCTCAGATCTGCAACCCACCATCTTCTTCCTCGTTCACCATAGCCACCATCGTTATTCCTCGTTCACCATAACCACCATCGTTCCATCACCATAACCAACCCACCACCATCTTCCCATCTTTCACCACCACAACCAACCCGCCACCATCACCAGTCCTCACCCATTAATTCTGCTTCATCTGACTCTGATTCGGATCTGGTTGCCAACCATCACCACCATCGTTTCAAACCCACCACTAGAAATCTCATAAGCAATCGAACTTGAGGATGTTGAAAACCCTAAATCCCCAAATCCCCAGCAACCCTCTGATTTAGCTTAGAAAGAAAGATATATGGTGTTGGCGTTGGTGGTGGATAGGTTGTGGTGGTGGTGTGCGGTGTTTTACAGAAAGAGAGAGAGGAGAGATTGGACGACGGTGGTTGTTGTAAATTGGTTAGCAGCTTGTTGATAAATGGGACGATGGTGGTGATAATGAAGGTGGTGAACGATGGTGGTGATGGTGGTGGGTTGGTTGTGTTGGTGAACGGTGTTAAATGCAAGTTTGTTTTTTTTTTTGTGCAGGTTTTTTTGACACCTAGGCATATATATATATATATATATATATATATATATATATATATATTATATTAAAATAGAGTTGCCACCTAAGCATGCCACGTGGATCATTTTTGACACCCAGACATCCACGTCAGCATCACACTAACGGACTTAGAGCTCCGTTAGTTTGGGTCCATTATATTCCAATATGCCGAAAGTTGGGACCACTATTGGTAATTTTCATAGTTGGGACTGTTATTGGCCAATAGTCAATAGTTGGGATTATTTATTTCCATTATTCCTAAATTCTATTAACAGAAACAAACGTCAAAACCAAGTTAATTTTTTTTTTTTTTTGAAACGTTTAGTTCAGTGGAAATCCTTGTACAACCATAACCTAGGGGTTCCAAGTTTGAATCCCTACCCACACACCGGTGTCTACTACGTTTTTTTTAACAATCAGGTTCATAAAACGCATAAAACCACAGCCTCCTAGTCCTAACGGCAAGAAGTTATCAGAAGCTAGGGCAATAAACTACAAACAAAACCAAACAACTACAATAGAATTCCTTTCCACTTCAATTAACCTATATCCATCTTTATGGCTCTAATCCTAACCCATGAGAATTTAACGCCATGACATCACCTAAAAATCTTATCAACTTTAACCGGAGAGTAAGAAAAAGCGAAATTGTTCCATGATCTCCAAATACACCAACAAGCTACAAGGACAATAGCTTGGATTGCTTTCTTTCTATACTTGCTTTCCGAAATGTGCTTGAGAACTCCCATAATAAATCCTTTTTTTTTTCAATTCTAAACGCCAAAAGTATGACTTCGGCCCATTAAAATAAATATACGTCAAGGTTATATAAACCTATAAATGCTGATACAAAATGTGAATATAATGTTTTTAAGTGAAAGTAAATGTTGTAAAAACACCAGACATAATAACAATCGAATTCAATTAACCAACAATTAACTAGTTCATTATTGATATAACGATCATACAAAAGGAATTGAAAGAAAGACGAATACAAAAGATTGTCCTAAATGATGACCTATATCAGATTATATAAGCCCTAATCTGATTAACGAACTCATAACAACCTGACTTCTAAAATGACACAAACAGCCCTTATACTTTGGACCTTTTATTACAAACAGTCTAAACTATATTATAACACCGAATATAACTTTGGATATTGGCATAAATAACCCATGGACTATAACACTCTAATTCTGCCTTTTGACTTCTTAGTTTGACCCATGATTTTGACTCATAATTTCCAACAATCTCCACCTCGAGTCAACAATCATGATCTATCCAACTTATCAGCCTCCCAAACAAGAATCAAAACTTTTTCCTTCTACAGATTTGACCAGTCCATCAATTCCATTCACATCATAATCACCTAGGACCATTTTGACCCATTTCATACCTTTTACCAAACCAAATGGCCTTGATTCTGCACAACCTGAAGCTGACCCATGTTGTAACCTACATTTCCAGCTTACAACATCCTCCAAACAATAATCATTCATTGTTTCCTTCACTGATCTGATCAAACCTCCTCCTGAATTCTGTTCAGTCTCAAACAGGACAGTTTTGACCTTTTGTAACACTAATGATCCTGATTCTGTTGAATACACTGCTGCAGCTATTGTAACTTGTCTTTCCAACTCCTACAACCTTCCAAAACCTGAAATGCACTGCCTGCAATGAACCAGACCTTGTTCATATTTCCTGCACATTCAGCCTCCACAAAATTCTGGACAGTTTTACCCCTGGCACCAATTTTGTCCTCAAACAACACCAACTTATTTCCAGGCTTATCAATCACTTCCCAAGCATCAATCTCACATAATGAACCCATTTCCACATTCATTATCTTCCACCATTTGGCCATATCTCCTGAATTGACCTCACAAGTCAAAGGCTTCAAAAACTTCACAGCTGTCTTCCTTGCCGTGTCCCTTTCAACACAGAACTTCTTTTCTCTAAAACCATCCCTGCACATCTGAACATCCCTCCCTGCAACCTCACCAGGCTCCACCTTGATCTGAATATACTTCACCTCAGACTCCACCTTACTTTGTACAGGCTCCACCTCAGTCCAAACACCCTTTAAACATGGCATCAACCTGCTACTTTCCACCCTTGGCTTCACAACACCTAGTCCCCATACCTTGACCATATTTTCACCATCAAGATATCCCAAGAACACCTCTCCTCTTGTTCTTGAATCACATTTTCCTGACTAGAATCCATATTCACCTTTAAGCCAAACACCTTCCATTTTTCACCCTTGGTAACTACCTCATGTTTCAACTCCAAAACATGTACCTTTACCATTCTTGGAAGAACATCCATATTGGACAAATGACTCACACCTCCACCTAGAGCCAAACCCATTGATTTCCCACATAACACCCCATGAACCTTAGTTGACTAAACATCCTTAGAAACTTTCATCCTGTGACAATTTCCCATCACACAAAACTCCAAGTTGTTACCCTGTACCCTGTTTTTCCCCTTCTGTTTATAGGATTCTTTCAACTCTTGTCCATTAATGTGATCAATGAACTCTATCACATGAGGCACAATATAACCATCAAGAACATAAACATTACTCTCTTGTCTAGTTCCTGATATCACCTCAATTGATTCTTTCATAATCAATGCTTTACCATCTTTTAACATCACATGGTAACCCTTTCTTTCAAAACAACCCATTGACAATAAAGTTCTATTTAGATCACCATTGAATTAACTGATTGTTCTGAATTGAGCACCATCAGGCTCTGATACCAATTGTTGTAAAATCACCAGAAATAATAACAATCGAATTCAATTAACCAACGATTAACTGGTTTATTATTGATATAATGATCATACAAAAGGAATTGAAAGAAAAATGAATACAAAAGATTATCCTAAATGATGACCTAGATCAGATTATATAATCACACCTGCTTTGTTTAAGTTTTTGGATGTTTCCTGTGGGATTATGTACATATTATGTTTTCCTAGGTTCTTTTTGCTTTTAAAATAATCACACCTGCTTTGTTTAAGTTTTTGGATGTTTCGGTGTGTTTAAATTTGATTAATAACGCCTAAAAAATGTTATTTAAATTATGTAATTTGCAAAGCCATCCAAAATGAGCTCATTATTTGAAATAATACCTTTTTACAAAGGGTATGTTTTTTTTTTTTGAAAGGCAAATATTATTACACCACACCAAAAACACCGGGAAATCTCCAAGGCGGAGACTTCCAAACCAAACAACAGTTACATTACATCAAAATTAAAAACATGCCAATCCTTCCAACCCACCGTAACCTTCTTGAATCTACTAGAAAACCAAAGAAAACCTAACACTTTTATGTCCGTCACGATATCAACCACGTTCCTAGTATCATCCTGAAAATCTTCTCGTTCCTAGCTTTCCAGATTCGCCAGCACGTTATAACCACAATACCATGAAGCACCATTTTCTTCACTGCGTTCCAAGACGAGTTTGTGTATACCTGCGTAATGTCCTTGGCCGAGAAAAAATAGAACAACAGGAGATGAACCCAACTAGCTATCCTGTTCCAAACTCCGGAAGCCAAGCTGCAAGCCATAAACAAATGGTCCACATTCTCCTCTTGATCTTCACAGAAATTACACAAGACCTCCCCACAATTAATATTCCGCCTAAGTAACGTCGTTTTAGTAGGGATTCTATCCAATAACATCCTCCACATAAACACATGGCATTTTATAGGAACCCATTTGCACCATTTATACACCGAAGCATTCTGAAAATTGCGACCACTATCCAGCCACCTTTTAACTTCCAGCACTGAGAAACTATCATCCGAACCAACATCCCAATACCAGCGATCCGCACCTGTACCCAACACTTGACCCTCGAGGATAATTAACAAGTCAAAGTATTGTTGTACCTGAGCCTCCGAGTGCGGTTCCATCCTCCAATTCCACTGGATAGGCGCTTCTGGGTTAACACGAATCCGGTCCGCAACTTTACACCCTTTATCACACTCTAACCGAAATAGCTCCGGAAACAATGTTTTTAGCGGTGTCCGAGTCACCCAAGAATCTATCCAAAACTTGATATCTTGGCCATTACCTATCCGACCACGAATCATATTCATACTATTATCCTCCCCAACCTTCAGTCGATACCCACATTTAACCACTTTAGTCCATGTACCCGAGTACAATGCACTATGTGGAAAACTATCCCACTTTCTAGAAGAACCATGGATGGCGTCAACCACTCTACGCCACAACACGTTACCTTCATGCCTATACCTCCAAAGCCACTTGACCAAGAAAGCATTATTACTCTCCTCTAGTCTACGAATACCCAACCCACCTTGATTAATCGGCCTAGTAACAACGTCCCAAGCCACCCAATGAACTTTACTAGAATCCACATTACCCCCCCCCCCACACACAAGAACTTTCTAATAAACCCTTCCAAGGTGTTCACATCCCCAACTGGCGCCTTGAACAAGGAGAAATAATAAGAGGGGAGGCTCGATAAAACGGATTTAATAAGGGTCAATCTACCTCCAATCGATAAAACTTTAGATTTCCATTTCGATAGTCTAGACTTCACCACTTTTACAACCGGCTCCCAATTATTGATCCTAGTCATGTTAGTACCAGCCTGAATCCCAAGTTAAATGAACGGAGTGACCCCCGAACTACATCCCAACCCACTCGCCATACAACCCACTTCTTCTATGCTTTTGCCCACCCCGTATAAAATCGACTTATGGATATTTATCTTGAGACCAGAACACAGATGAAAAATACGGAGAATGCGTCTCAAACAAGTAAAATTGCTTTCGGACCACTCACCCATCACCAGCGCATCATCTGCATATAATAACTGAGATATGGTCGGACCATCGTTACGAAGAACCACCGGCTGAAAAACACCATTAAGGCACGCTTTTTTAATGATCCCGGAGAAAGCTTCCATAACTATAATAAAGAGGAAAGGCGACAACGGATCACCCTGCCGCATACCCTTGCCACAGCTGAATTCAAAAGTAGGAGACCCATTTACCAAGACCGAGGACCGAGCCGACATAAGAATACCTTCAACCCACATACACCAGATTTCCGGGAAATTCATTTGCCACATCACCGAAATCAGAAACGCCCAGTTAATATTATCATAAGCCTTCGCGAAGTCTATCTTAAACATAAATAATTCCTTCCCACTTTTTTTTGCCCACGATAGCACTTCACTAATCACCAACGGACTATCCAAGATATATCTCATCGCTACAAAGGCCGACTGAGTCTCGTTGATTAAACTATCCATGACCACCTTTAATCTTTCTGCCAAAACTTTGGAGATCACTTTGCTAACAACCCCTATCAGGTTAAAAGGACGATAATCCCCCAAAGTAACCGGGTCTTTCACTTTAGGGATTAAAGTTATAAAAGACGATGATGCTACACCACGATTAATCTTCCCCGTCTCTGCAAAATTGCGTAAAATATCTACAAAATCAGCAGAAAATAAGTCCCAATACCTTTTAATAAACCGAAGGTTGAAGCCATCAGGACCCGGGGCTTTATCACTACCATAAAGAAACATTGCCTCCTTGATCTCCTTCTCCAAAAACGGCTGAGAAATCAAGCCCACCTGCTCCTGGCTCAAAGACTTCAAACCAAAGCACTTCAGTTTCGGCCGAATAGACATATCTTCAACAAACTTGCTACTAAAAAACCTCAAGACTTCTTTCTTTATCTCTTTTGGCTTGGTAACCCATCCACCATTAACCGAAACACCCATAATCACATTGGAAGCCCTCCTTGTATTAATCGAACCATGAAAAAAGCTAGAATTCTCGTCCCCCTCTTTAGCCCATGTAACTCTGGATTTCTGCTTCAGATCCTTGGCTTTGAAAAACTCCAACAGCTTAATACGACGTCTCGCTTCCTCCAAAGACCACACTTCCTCTTCCAATAAATCTCTACCCTCCATCAAAACCTCCAAGTTATGAACTTCACCCTTAAGAATGTTAATCTCCTCGGCTTCTGCACAAATAACCACTTCCTTCCACTCCTTAATTTTATTCCTCAAAACCTTGAACTTTTGCATTAATATAACGTCCGGCTCCCCAATAAACTCATTATTAAGAAACGCAGATTTAACCATGTCATCAAATCCTTCCCGATGCAACCAAGAGTTAAAAAACTTAAACGGCTTAGGCCCAAAATTCCGAGATTCCACTTTAAGCAAAATCGGACAATGATCTGAACCATCACGATCTAAAACCCGGTACTCCGCATTTGGCCATTCATTAAAAAACAACCAATTCACGAAAAATCTATCAATCCGGCTAAGTTTATCACCAACTAGATATGTGAATTTACGGCCCTTCAAACCAAATTCAAATAGACCCGCGTCCTCCACAAAATCATTAAATTCATTCGACTCCGCCACATTAAAACAAGAATTACGACGTTCTTCCCGGTCTCTAACACTATTGAAATCACCCCATACTATCCAGAAACCCCCGTCATCCGAACTAATAGACTTTAAACAATCCCACACAACCCGCTTCTCCACTAATCTTTGCGGACAATACACGTTAACAAACGTAACCTTTCTACCATCACTCTTTAGATAACCGGACACAGCCAACACATTTCTGTTCTTGAAAACCGAAGACTTAACGAAAAGCTTCGGGTTCCAGAAAGAAATCAAACCCCCTGAACGCCCTGTCGCATCAACACCCTCAAATTCAAAATCATCTGAACCCCAGAACCTATTAATATTGATATTCTCCAAAGACTCAAACTGCGTTTCTTGAAGCATAATGACACCTACCTCATTCGCCACCTTCAACTTACTGCACCACGAGCTCTTACCATCCGACCCTAGTCCTCGAACATTCCAAGAAAGACAATTAATACTTAATTTTTTAAAACATATAAATTTTTTAAAACATATAAAATTTTTAAAACATATATATTAACATATACTTAAGTTTTACAAAGGGTATGTAACATGTGATTTAATACATACTTTGATTAATACTTAAGTTTTTAAAACATATAAAATTTTGAAGTTATTTTAAAGATCTTTTTTTAAAGAAGAACAATTAGCTTTTCAAAATCAAGGGTATGATTTTGTCAAAGTTTGACCAGTCTTGTTGACCAAGATTCCAGACAGGAGTAGCAATTGCCAATGGCAACCCATGAACTCAATTATTATTATTTTCTTTTTCCTAGTAGTTTAACACTATATGTTAAACGAAATTTGTATTTAGCCCTTGTCGTTTAATCGTCATTGATATAAAGACAATTAAGCCTTGGACCATTGTCTGTGTTTATATATAGGTTTATAACAAGATATAGAACTGCTGTCACCTCAACAAAGTTATGGTGTTAGTTTATTCACTGAATTACAAATTTTGGCCTTTATCTTTATATCAAATTTTAATGCATGTCCTTTACTTTTAAAATTGACGGGTTTTGTACTTTATGTTCAAAAATCTTACATGTTACGTCCTTTGCCCCTAACTCGGTTAATTTTTATCGTTAAAGCAATTTATACAAAGGGTATTTAAGTCTTTTTAGCCATTTATTTAAACAAATACTAATAAATAAACAAAACAAATTCAAAAAAAAAATATGTATGTATAGATACTGATCAATTCAAAAAATTATCTATATATTAGTTTAGAAACTTTCATGAATAGTACTAACGGAGTTACTATTCAACTCCGTTAAGTTACTATTTAATTCAGTTAAGTTGTTATTTAGCTTAACGGAGTTACTATTCAACTCCGTTAGGTTACTATTCAACTTCGTCAAGTTACTATTTACTCTGCTTTTTTAATTTTTTTTCCTAAATCCTTTTTTTTCTCCGTTAAGTAGCTCTATTTTTTTTTTTAATTTTCTTTACTCAACTCTGTTAGGCTACTACTCAATTCCGTCATTTTACTACTCAACTCAACTCCGTCAACTACTATCCAACTCCGTAAAGTTACAATTCAAGGCCGTCAAGTTACTACTCAACTCCACTCAACGCCGTTAGGTTACTACTCAACTCCGTTAGGCTACTATTCAACTCCGTTAGCTTAACGGAGTTACTATTCAACTGCGTTAAGTATTTAACTCCGTAAAATTACTATTTACTCAGGTTTTTAAAAAAAAATTCCGCGACTTCGTTTTTTTCTCTGTTAAGTTACTATTTAGCTATGTTTTTTTTTATTTTCTTTACTCAATACCGTCATGGTACAACTCAAGTCAACTCAACTCCGTCAACTACTATGCAACTCCGTCAATTTACTGTTCAATGCCGTCAAGTTAGTATTCAACTCCACTCAACGCCGTTAGGTTACTACCCAACTCCGTTAGGCTACTATTCAACTCCGTTAGCTTAACGGCGTTACTATTGAACTCCGTCAAGTTACTATTTACTCTGTTCTTTTAATTTATTTTTTCCCGCAACTCCGTTTTTACCTCCGATAGGTTACTATTTAACTCTGTTTTTTTTTAAATTTCTATACTCAACTCCGTTAGGGTGCTACTTAATTCTGTCATGTTACTACTCAACTCAAGTCTGTCAACTACTATCCAACTCCATCAAGTAACTATTCAATGCCGACAAGTTACTATTCAACTCCGTTAATTATTGGTTTGCTACATCAGATCCGAAAGCCAATATTCTAGCAACGTATACATTAGTAACAGACACTAGAAAATTAAAAGAAAGGTTGTTGTCATACTAAAAGAAATTGCGTCGTCCTTCCACTTTTGTGCATTACATACACAGAATTAGATACCGGTTTAACCTAGGCGCAACGCGCCGCCTCGATTACCACTAGTTATGTATGTATAGATAGTGATCAATTAAAAAAATTGTTTCTCTTTCTTACATCTCTTCCTTTCTCCCACTTACCACTACCATCAGCACCACCTTACCCACACCGTCTGCCAGTTTGCCACCGCCACCATCTCCTACCCCACATCACTTGCCACCGTCACCACCCACTCTACACCGTCTGCAACATCCTGCAACCCACTCCACCACCGCTGGGCACCACCAGATAATCCCACCACCATTTCAAACTCAAACCCACAAAAAGGAATTAGAAAACACACCTAGATCCGGGTCAAACCACTGATGAATCGTGCGAAACCCTATGTCTGGCATCACCATCGACTACCAGACAAGGGGTGGTCTAGGGCTTTATGACACAGATCTGTCGGTACACGAAAGAACTTTTCGTTTCAAGTAAGGTTTCACGGTGGTGGCGGCACACAGTGAGGGCTTTTAATAACATGGATGAAGGGCTTGTTTTGTTTCTATGGTGCTTTAATGATTTTTTGACAAGGATTGAGAAAAAGGAACCCAAGGCTAGTGCTGATGATTTTTCAACAAGGATTGAAACAGGCATGGATGAACAAATACCTACGACTAAATTAAAAAATGTGGATGACGGGCTTAAAACTGTTGAATCGTTTTACTAAAATGTAAGACCAAATTTGTGTATTTAATGTAACTAGACAAAGTGTTCGCTAAGAAAGATATGGGTTTATGGTGGCAGAGGGTGGTGCTCAGTGGTGGCGGTGAAACATATATACAGAGAGAGGGAGAAAGACAAAATTAGTCCTTTGTTTTTATTTCTTTTAATAAAATGGTGAGTTTTTTTTAACTTATTTACAAAATTAGTCCTTGGAAGGGGAAATGACAAAAATGCCCTCATGTACAAGGCACATGTCTAGATTTAACGAGAAAAATTCACTGGGTTAGGGGAAAAGGACATAACATGTAAGATTTTAAAATATAAAGTGCAAAACCCGTCAATTTTAAAGGTAAAGGACATGCATTGAAATTTGGTATAAACGTAAATGACAAAACTTGTAATTCAGTCTAATTTATATATTACTAAACAAGATTATTGCATGTGTGGACACACGGTTCAATAAATACTAATACTTTGAATTTTAAACTTTATTGAATAAAAGTAAATCTAAACATGCATTAACAAAACGTTAAATGTTCATATAAGAATAATAAACCATGAACGTAATTAACAGTTAAAATAAAATTCATAAGTAAAAAAAACAACATATAATTCAAATACCATTTGAAGTTAGATAATGGTGTTTGTTCCCCGTCACCTAAAAAATCAGGAACAAATTCAATAAAAGTTGAATTATTAAATTAAATGTGTGTTAAAGTTCAATTTTTTTTACCTTGATTAATTAAAGTTGTAACAACTTACCAATTAAAGTGTCACCTTTTGATTAATTCTTAGATCACTTAGATGTATCGTGTTTATATTTGAGGTAAACAAAGGTAAATAATCTAATTAGGAAATAAAAAAAGTATGAACGATGAATATACTAAAAAAATCTAATTGAAGGCAATAATCTAATCCTAGTCAAAGTCAACTGCCACAAACAATTTGCCGAAAAAATTAAAATGATGTTTTGAGTTATTAAACAAAATGCAAGTAAGCTCATTTTAGTAAGCTCATTTTACTACATATGGTGTCGGGAAAAAGGTTTATTGCAGGAAGAAGTGTGAAGTGGGTGTAATATCAACGTTATTTATGCAAGTTTTATGATAATATTTTATGCATTATTTTGAAGTTGCACCAAGATAATAAGTTATCAGTTATATATCTATTAAAACTTAGAAACGCAAGTATCATAAAAAGTAACTGTCTTCGATTGAAAATTCTTATGTTTATGTTGTATTTTAAAACTATTTTTGTTTTTTAAACAAATACCAAATATATATGTGCATACATCAAAGTTTATATATTATACATATACGCAGGTGTATTACACTGGAGTACGACCACGATAAATTTAATAAACAACCATGAAACTATATCATAAAAAGTGGCTAAGAAGATGTTTTACTTACGTGGAAATGAATAATAACTTTCAAAACCAAATGTTTAAATAATTATGCTTGAAATGTCTTTATATTCATCAAGAATTGTCATCTCTGTATGTGAATCAAATGATAAATGATTTATAAAACCGGATTATATATGTAATGATTTGAATTAAGATAAAGAAAAAATTAATTTGTTGATTATAGTTGTAACTAATTTGATAAATTATAACCGAAAGTATTAAATGTTAATTTTTAAATATATTAGGATATCTCTAATTTAAAGATAATAAGTAGGGGTAATTATTATAATTATTAACTTAAATTCAAAAGTTTGAATTTTTAAACGATTCATATCATTCAAAATTTCGAATAAGATTCATTAAAGTCTATTTGTTACCATTATTATCTTAGATTTTAAATTTAGAATTTTTATAATATCAACCAAAATTTAAAAATTAAAATTATAGATATTAAAATTTAAAATTATATACTTGAATATTCAAATATTTTTAAATTTTAACAGAAATCTACCATTTGAAATCCTAGTATTCAAAATTGATTTTGAACTTGTAACTAATTTGAGAAATTTATAATCCAAATTATTATTTATTAAATTTTAAATATATTAAGAAATCTATAACTTAAAGGTTACAAGTAGGTGTAATTGTTACCATTATTAACTTATATTAACAAATTTGAATTTTTTTTAAAAGATTCAAATCATTTTGAATTAAATGTCTTAAATGTGTTAATTAAATCTAAATGTTATGATAATTATCTTAAACTCAAATTTTTGAATATTTATAATATTAACCAATGTTTAAAATTAAAATTATAAATCTTAAAATTTGAAATAAAATACTTAAATATAACATTTAGTATTTGAATATTTTAAAAGTTTAATAGAAATCTATAATTTCAAATTCTAGTATTTAAAATTTTAATTTTAACTTGTAACTAATTTGAGAAATTTATCATCGAAATTATTAATTTTATATTTTAAATATATTAGAAAATCATAATTTAAAGATAAAAAATAGATGTAATGGTTACCATTTTAAGCTTAAATTTAAAAAGTAAGCGCATTCAAAAATTTGAATTAAATGTATCAAAAGTTTTAACTAAGTTTAATTATACCAATATTTTCTTAAATTCAAATTTAAAATTTTTTTAATTATTAACCGAAATTTAAAAATTAAAATTATATATGTTAAAATTTGAAATTAAATAATTAAATAGAACATTTAGTATTCGAATATTTTTTAAATTTTAACCGAAATTTATAATTTTAAATTATAGTGTTTAAAATTTGAATATTAACTTATAACTAATCTGAGAAATTTATAATCGAAATTATTAATTGTTAAATTTTAAATATATTAAAAAGTCCCTAATATAAAGTTAATAAGTATGTGTAATTGTTACCATTATTAAATTAAACTCAAAATTTTAAATCGTTTTTAAAAAGCTTTAGATCATTCAAAATTTCAAATAAAATTTAATAAATGTATTAATTAACTCTAATTCTTGCCATTATTATGTTAAATTCAAATTTTGAATTTTTATGATACTAGCCGAATACTAAAAATTAAAATTATAGATATAAAAATATGAAATTAAATACTTCAATAGAACATTTAGTATTCAAATATTTTCAAAGTTTAAATGAAATCTATAATGTAAAAAAATGGTCAAACCAAATCAAATAAATCAATTTTAAATTCGAATTTTCTATAAAAACAAATTGGTCAAACCAAATCAATTATAATTAATGCCACAATCTTCTTAACCAACTAAAAAATCCCTACAAACATGCATTGTTGACCAACCAAAGTAAGATCAAACATAAAATTCAAATGAACATTCAAAGAACAATACTATTATCCATATGACATGAACACCAACATGAAAACCATACATCCACCAATAAATTCCATTTAACCTGCTAACAAACATTCATCCAAAAACACCCAATCATATCCGATCAAACCCTAATATCTAATCAATCTATTTACATATAATATTGAAATTATACAACCTATTTAACTCCATAGCCAATCAATCTAGGTTACAGTTTTATAACAGATTCATAATGCGAATTTGTAGGCATCAAGTGACATTCTCTATGTTCACGTACAAAATTCTAACGATGCAACCAACTTAAATCCATACATAGTAAGACAAGTCATATCACATTAAAATGGTAGTAAAATATCATGCGAAATCGATTACCGCACTAACAAAATTTATAAATCCATAACAAATAAAACAACTCATATCACAGTAAATAAGCATTCAAATATGTTGCAAAATCGGTTATTGCTATAATCAATACTGTAACATTGATAAACGGACTGTAAAAGCTCCTTAAACACTCGACAACCGATTACTTCACTAATCAATTTTGTAAATCCATAGACGATATAAAAAACTCAAATCACAGCAAATTGGTATTCAAATATGTTCCAAAATTGATTACTAAGATAATCGATTTTGTAACATTTAACGAAAAGGATAAAAGGACAGTAAAATCACGTTAAACACACTATTGTAAAAACACAAAACGAAACGAGGAAGATACGTGTTGACTGTGAGCGCACATAGACAACATAAATACGTCGTTGGCGAACAAATGAGTGGTGACAGGAAAACAGAAGCCTTTGACCATACCAAAAGTTAACTAATCGAATCAACTCTCTTCCATTTTCTATCTCAAACAATATCTCAAACACTTGGTGGGCAAGTGAAGATGTTAAAATTATTACGCATCAGATAACAAATCAAACGTGGATGTGCCCACAATATTAAATGTATATAGATAATAAAAAATACAAAGTATGAATGAGTTACCAATGAAGCATGATTCTTGAATCCAGATTTAATAACAGAACCATATACCATCTTCAATTATTTGTATTTAACCTACAAAAATCCATAACAATATTTGATTTGTAAGTATTGAAAAAAGTTTTCCATGACGAAATATAGTTTAGTACGTTTACATACATCATCTAAATAAAACCTAACTATCGAACAATAAAAACAAATAGAAAAAAGGAACCCATAAACAAATAAACAAATAATAATAGATATAAATTGAGTTACACTTGCTCACCTTCTGATTACATATCTAAATATGAAAATAATTAACTGATTATAAAAAACTCCAAAGAATTAAATCTAAATGGACGATTGTTTATTCCATGAGAACAAATCATCAAAAATTTCACCTTTAATATTAGTAAAAGTATTTTTTTTACTTAACAAAATCATATGAAGAATCACAAACAATCTGATTTAATAATTAAAAAACCATATACATAAAGCGAATACAAAGATCGGTGAAAAAAGGAATGAAGGGGTTTCGATGATTACCTTTTCTAATTCAGTGAATAAAGGATGAAAGATCAACACTTTAAGGATGAATCAGCCAATATAAACTATAAACTGCTGAAGATTGCGGCTGGAAGCTTCTATCAGAAACTGCTGATTGAGTATGAATTTGCTGATGAGTAAACCTTCAAAGGTTGCTCTTCAGTAGTTTTTCTTCAGATGTTCTGTCTGGTTCATCTTTAGCACTTGTGTTTCAGTATCAGCTCTTCTTCAGTACTTGCATATTCTTCTTCAGCACTTGTAATACTTCTAACAAAAGTTGCATAGAGGATATTAGACTAAGGTTAAAATTCTTATCAATCCTCTTTGACCCAACAATCAGCCGTCGATGTTAGTACAATCGAAAAAAATAAACGGAGCTCAGATTAGATCTACATATTCGAATACAGAGTAAGAAAAAAACATAGGTGCTGTAAAGGGGATCGATGATTACCTAGAAGGAAGTAGCGGGATTATAGATGATGAATGATCGGTAAAGGTTAATTGGAGAATATAAAGACATATTTTTTTATTAAGGTTTTGATAAATTTGGGGGAAGATGACGATTTATTAGGAAAGAAGAATGATTCTCATAATCATATCCCAAATTTAAGAATGGAGTGTTTTTAAAAAAATAGGGTTTTATTATTAAATCTAATTAAATGTGTTTTATTTTTAAAAAAAAAAAGAGAAATTTAAGATTGTGCCATGTGTCCTAATGAGAGGAAGCAAAAATTGTAGTAGGGATAATATAGTAACATGTGGCATGATTGAGTTTTGTGTTAGTGCACGATTTGCGACTAATGCTTTGGATTGTGCACAAAAAGATATTTTGCTGAAAACGTGAGGCCGAATGTGGAATAGAAGAAGGGCGAATGTGGAAAAGCATGGGCGAATGTAGAGTGAGAGGAACGAATGTGAAGACTGAAGACAGAAGTGCTGATTCGTACCATATGTTTGGGCGAATGTGCAGTAGTATATAAACACAAACTTTGTTTATCGTTGTAACTTTTGCCATTTTGAGTCTGTGTTTCAGTCTAGGTTCCCTCTCTAGGGTTTGATCTCTGTCAAAGTGTTTTTATTAACTTGTAATCCAATTGTAAAGATCTTTATCAAGTTAATTAATGAAAATGATGATTGAAAAGGTGAATTTGCGTGTTTGATTCATTTACTATCATTTTGTAACTGATCTAGGGTTTCCGCACCTAGATTAGTAGACTTGTATGATCAACTAAACTGTTTTTGTGAAAACGATCCTCTACATTTTGCTTATTAGGGTTATAGAATATATCCCGGAAGCTTTCCATGATAGATAAATTTAATATGAAGTAATAAAATATGTGTTATGACGTAACATAGAAATTAATGTACTACAATATGAGAAAACAACAATTTTAATCATGTGAATAAGAATGAAAATGTATATTAAAAAAAAGATTTATATTTGGATGAGGAGCAGAACTAGAAACAACCATTGCAGGACATGATTGGGGCGGTGGTCTTGAAGGTGTGACTTTTTTTTTAAAAAGGAGTGATTTGAACCTATTTTGCTCTTAATGAAAAATAGAATTCCTAGTTCGAACATTATTAGTGACTTACCTAGACATGATTAATGAATTACCTAAAAAATTATGTTTTTTTCCTGTATGAACAAAACCCCACAAAAAAGTTATTTTTTTTCTTCGTTTTTTGTATATCACTGTGGTACTCAATGGAAAGATAATAAAACATTTGTTAATTTGGTGTAATTTAAAAAAATATCATATATAAAAGTTATTAACCTTTTAAACATTTGGGGGAAACATGAGAGAGAAAAATACTTTTAAATGAAAATAAGGAGTAAGATGCCACATGGCACACCCAATGAGAGAGAATGGCTGACCTCTTTATTATGGATACACAGTCAATCATCTTTTCATGTTTCCCGACTGTTTTCTTCACTCATACATAATTTAAGTATCTATTTCAATAATCACCTCATAAAAAGTCCCGGGCACTAAAAGTAATAGGCCGTGGCATCTTACTATAAAAGTGATAGGCGATTCTAATGTGTAAAGTGAGCATTTATTAAAGAATAACATACATGTTCAATCTTTATTATGGATACACCATCAATCATCTTTTCATGTTTCCCGACTGTTTTCTTCACTCATACATAATTTTAAGTATCTATTTCAATAATCACCACATAAAAAGTCTCGGGCACTAAAAGTAATACCGTGCCATCTTACTATAAAAGTCCCGGGATAGACAAATCCAATATGATATGACAAAATATTTGTACTATAAAAGTAATAGGCCGTTTTTTCAGAAAAAAAAAATTGTAAAGAATTTGGTATCAAATGATATGTCATGATGATGATGATGATAGGCGATTCTAATGTGCAAATTGAGTATTTGTTAAAGAATGACATATATGTTCAATCTTTATTATGGATACACAATCAATCATCTTTTCATGTTTCACGACTGTTTTCTTCACTCATACATAATTTAAGTATCTATTTCAATAATCACTGCATAAAAAGTCATTTTCTTTTTTCGTTTTTTGTATAGCACCATGGTACTTGTTGGAAAGATAATAAAACGCTCGTTAATTTGGTGTAATTGTATTCCAAAACAATGTCATATAAAAAAGTTATTATCATTTGAATACAGGGCCATTCTTAAATATCGTCTGATGATCCCAATGTACCAAGAGGATGAAATATGTTCGATTTGCCGTAAGGCCTGCCTGGATGAATACGGGGAACATGCTGTTCATTGTAAGGAGTTACCCGGTTTCAAATATCGGCATGATTGGGTTCGAGACATTCTGTGGGATATTTTAAGACGGGCTGGGATCTCAGCAAAAAAGGAGGCCCCTGTGAACTTCCTCTCGGATCCAGCAGAAGGGCGATCCACCCTACGACCAGCAGATCTCCTTGTCTTTGGGTGGGCCGGGGGGAAGCATGCTTGTGTTGACCTGACGGGTGTATCTCCCCTAGTTGGGTTGAGGGATAGTGGCTTTGTAGCAGGGCAAGCGGCCCGGAAAGCAGAGACAAAGAAGGTAGAAAAACATGCTAAAGCCTGCGAGGAGAACCAACATGTTTTTGTACCCTTGGCTTTTGATACCTTTGGCTCATTGGCACCGGAGGCTATCCGTTTCCTGACGAGGGTTCAGCGGGTTATTCATAGTAGTGTCTCGGTTCCGGGTGGGCAGGGTTACGTTTTTAGCAGATTAGGATTTGCTATTCAGAAAGGGGTGGCGGCGCAGCTTGTTGCCCGCCTACCCGTTATCTTAATGTAATTTTCTTTGTCCTGGAATAAAAAAAAAAAAAAAAAAATCCAACAAATTTGAAAAACATGGAGGAAAGTGTATGTGCCATGCACATGAGAGAAAAACAATTTTTTTATTTTAAATCGCTAATGACATGGCATGCCACATGGCACACTCAAGGAGGAGGTTGTGCTCTTTGAGTGTCATGTGGGATTTTAGGATTTGGTTTATTATAATAGATAGATATATATAATATAGATATAGATATAGATTGTGACACCCGGCAAACTAAGTTAGTAATTTTGGCAAAATGTATAAGTCTACCTTAGCAAAACATTCATAAAACATACTTAATTGGGTTAGTAGGGTCATTACGATAATTCGGGAAGTCATCGGGAGTCATTACGATGATCCGGGGATCATCGGGAGTTGGTCTATAACCATGTGTCCAAGGGTTTGGTGATTTGGAGGATCATCGGGTTTAACGCACGCACACGAGTCTCGAGTCCCTTAAGTTGGTGAATTAACGTGAACATGGTAGTTATCGAGTAATAAACGTGTTACAACCATTTTATATCGTGTCGATACGTGTATACGTGAAATTATGTGTTATCATAGCAAACGACTCTAAGGAGGTAACTAGCTTTGCTAGTTGTGTGTTTTAGGTGGCAACTAGCTTTGCTAGTAGTGTGCATCAGGAGGCAACTAGCCTATGCTAGTCGGCCCCTATGAAAGCTAGTCGCCCCTTGTGTGCCAAGCGACTAGCAGCAACTATAAATACCATATTTGACTTGTTAAACATCATTTGTGCAACCCTAACTCGCCCCAAACCTCTCTCACACCATCCTTAAACTCTAAAACCCGTTTTTGCCCTGAATCTACCATTTCCAAGCCTAAAACATCATTTCTAAGCAAAATCTAAGGTGTGTTATTCATCCTAAACTCTTGTTAAGTTATTATTTTGAAACCTAAAGGTCCAGACCTGATTTTAATAAGTTTTTATCCTTGAAAACCTTTGAAAACTCTTGAAAAACATATTCTAATATATATCTTAATATCTACATGGGTTTTTGATAAAAATACAAACTAGAAATGGTTTTTGATGATCTAAACATAGGGATTCTTGTGTATTTGATGCTTTGATGATAGGAATGAGTTGTTAGGATGATTAGTTTAGATTATGAAGGTTGTTTGATGTGTTTTATTGATAATATGAGTTTTGACCCGTTTGAGGGCATTAGAAGGATTTAGGATATTATGTGACGATTTGATGATTGAATGTTGTTAGGGTTTATGCTAGTAGGATGTAACAACAACTTGATGATGATTGGAATGTGTTTAGATGATGAAATCTGATTATTTGATATTTAGGGTAAAGTTTTTGTCACACCCTCAAATTCCACTTGCGAGGTTTTACCGCGAGGCACGTGACATACCAGGATCCAAGTCAACGGTCACAATAAATGACAACTATATGAATAAAATAACATAACCAAACCATGCAGTTTAAAAGTATCAACTCTGTTATAGCGGAAGAATCATAAGTTTACAAATTCTAAAACGTAGTAAAAGACGAATGTTTGAAAGTTCGACACCATGCATAAGACCTAGACGCCGTGAGACTCCGTGCGCCTATCCAAATCCTGCTACCTTAGCGACCTGAGAAACCTGCTAAAAATGTCAACATACAATGTTGGTGAGTTCGCAGGTTTTACAAAACAGTTTCCATATGTGTGAAAGATCAATCCCGTTAGTATTATGTTATATGAACGTTAGCTAGACGTTATGTAGGAAACTACTACGATTGAAACCATTGTTGACTGTGTTGTTCCAATAGCGTGTACCATTCGGACTACCGTCATCCTCGGTAGGCCTTGTGTTTGAGACAATATGCACCCGTCCAGCTCCCAGCCGACCCGGGTGGAGTTTGTCAGGCCCAATAGATCTATCCACATTTCCCCGCTATATACCAATGTTAGTGGTTTCCTTGGGATTTAGATGAGTCGCATAGTAAACAAATGATAACCATATTATAACATGATCTTTACGTATCCAAAGTGTGTAGCATGTTTCTCCCCCATGAGAAAGTGTGTGAAGTGGGGCCGTGAAACTCACCTTAGGTTGCGTCTTCTAAAAATAGATTAATCAACACGAACTGATGGTCCCAACTACCGGTGACCTATCATAAGGTTTGTATAAGTGTTTTGACTAATAACCCGTGGGTTAACTAGTCCCCGATTGTCCAGATCATGACTACGTATGTTTGAAAATAGGTTTGAACGTTGAGCCGACATCCCGTTGATGACCCGTTACACTAGTCGATCAAGTACATATAGTTTACATACAAGGATTACACATAAAACACTTGGTTTGCATCAAATTTCCATTTCTGCAGTCGAAAGGTCGAATGAAAGTTTGTAAATTTGGTTCGTGCTAAACTGGTGGGTCGAATGGGCATCCTGAATTTTGGTTTGACCCTTTTGATGGGTCGAATGGGTTTTTGGTTCGACCCAACTGCTGCAGAACCCATAAAACGGACAAAATCTCATCAAAACAGTCTGAAAACATAACGAAAAGTCACAAATCCCAGCAGTTGACTATGTCTACTCTAACCACATCAAATCATACCATTTTTACATACAAATCCGTCCGTTTCACATAGCAATCCCAATCTTTTCCAAAATAACAAATTATGGAAATGTCACATCAATTGCATGAAATCTTTACCTAAAATGGAAACTATCAAATTATCACTACGTACAGATTATTAAGCACGCATTAACGTGTACAAGTGAATCTCCACTCATATTATCGTCCATACCAACAAGAACAAACCCTAGATTTAACATAAAATCCCCAAAATTGGTGAAAATCCATCAAATATCAATTATACCTCATAATATCCATAAATCATTATCCAAAACAGTCCTAAATCATCAATATAACAGCTATTCATCATTACACATCATATAACACATAAATAATTCATTTAACACCATTAACATTGCGGTTTTTGTAAGAAAACTCATTGTTCATGAATAGGTTTAGTTTAGAAAGATGTTAGAAAGGTTTTTTATCCATGAAATCTCATTTGAATAAGATCTGGACACTTAGGATTTGATAAAACCGTATGAACTTTGAATAAAAAGGGTTTAGATGATGAACACACTTTGATTCTTCACTTGTTTTAGTTATAGAACGTGTTTCAGCTTTAGGATCTGAAAACAAGGGCAAAAACTCATTTTTACAGGTTTGGGGTTGAGAGAGAGCACTTGGAGGCGAGTTAGGGTTGTGAAATGATGAAAATGTGAAAAAGGGTTGTATTTATAGTCTGTTTTGGTTCGACCTTTCTTGAGGTCGAATCAAGTTTGTGAAACTTGGTTCGCCCCTTTTGAACTTCATTCGACCTCCCTCAAGGTCGAATGAGTTTCTGGTTCTCATTCTTGATCCTTAAATTCACAATTTTGCCATTTTAACACATGTTAACACGTCTTACCACATAAATATGCATTTCTAACATATGTTAATCATATCTAATCATATACATTGTTTAAGGTTAGGCGTTAACATTGGAGATACATTGTTAATTGTTTTATGTTAGGTGCTACCTGATGCTTTCCTGAATGTAATTGTAAAACGCATCAGTCTATTTAATTTGTAAAATTGATGTGTCATATTAGATTTCTCAACCCCGGAACGCTCCCGGTGTATAATCTAGATCAATATATTTCAAAGTTTATTCAGTATTAAAAAACAAGGATCACACAAACTACAAAAATAATTGAATCAAACATGTTCGCTTCATATAAGTTAGAATCAAATCATTAGAAATAAACTTTAATATTGATATCAGAAAATTTTAGTCGGGCATAACGGGGCTAAATCAATCAAGACAAATACAAAACAAAACAAATCATAAAATAAAACGTGCGAAACAAACAAATTAATCGTCTCTAAATCGATTAACAAAAAGTATAGAACTGTGTTCTTCCTCCACAGAGTCATTGCCGTCCCATTTCTTGTTGGTTGTTGAGATTTCCTTCACCAATTCTCAATCCGTTGCCAATTTCCTGGCTCAAGGTCCAGCCCATTTAAATTTGGCTAAATTTGAGCCCATAGAAATTTAGTCAACCCAATTAATCGTAATTTGGCGCAAGGTCTAACTTGTATCATGTAACATTGTAACCACTAACCATCACCATTCTAACTCGTGTCCATCACATTCTTTCTTCATAGTTCTTTTAAAAGTCCACTGATTCTTAGCCATTAATCCGAACATTAAAAACCAGGGCCGGTCCTGAAAATTCAGTTGCCCAAGCCGAGCCACGAAATATTTGCCCCTTAGTCTTAGTTCTTTTAAACAATGTCTTCGTAACTGAAGTGAAGTCGACGTTGAACCGGTGTCCTTACCGGTTCCCTAGTCGGACCGGTTGAACCAGATATAGAACTGAAAGTGTCGTTATAATAATAAAAATTAATATGTTTGGCTAATTGGCTCATAAAACCACCATTTCTTAAAATTCCATAATAATTTGAAGGGCCATTATTTTATGTCTAGACTTTCAAAAGTTTTTAATAAATGAATTTGACTTGCATCATGTGTAAAAGCGTGAGACAATTACTGTTTTGTAGTACTACTATATATTAAAATTTACTGCAAATGCTGCACAATTACTGTACCACAACACAAATATCAAGTAACACACTTCAACTTTTTTTTAATTTTATCGTATCTTTGCAATCTAGTTTATCATATATGACTCATCTTCTTCCTTATCTACTCTTCACCTTCTTGCGTTTATAAACAGTGATGTTCAAGATGAAATCTTTTTTTTGTTGAAAACAGAAAGAAAATACTTGCAAAAAAAAAAAAAAACATCCGTCGCCGCTCACAGTGCCCCTTTAGAAATTGGGCCCGGGCTGGGGTCCTCTCCTCACCCCCTCAAGGCCGGCCTTGTTAAAAACAACTCAAAGTTTACTCTCTTTCACCAAAACACATATTGTTATATATAATTAGTTAATGCATGGTATGTAGTAAAAATGTATATTAAAATCGTAATAAATCACGCCTAAAAATGCATGTAACACTTTTCCGTTAAACTATGATTATAGTGAGCGGTGAAGTCACTCAATACAGTACTCAAAATATTTTTTATATTTTATAATTATTTTAAATACTCAAGCCGTGAAACCAAACCGTTAGTAATGATTCGGTTTCAGTTTTTTTATGAACAAAAATCTTAACTAACAGTTTAGCTCACGGTTTGTTCTAAAAACCATCAAAACCGAATCGTAAACACCATGTCCCCTATTATATAAACTAGGTTTTTATCCGGCCGCGCGTTGCGGCGGCGTCAATCTGATTTAGAAAATAATTAAGTAACAACGTAGCGTTGCGACATAGCGCGCATTATAACTTATTATGTCTCATTGTAACACATAGATATACAAACCTTTATGCATTTTATGCAAGTCATTGTAACTCATAAAACATTACCACCACCTCCACTACATGTCTTCCAACTGAACCTTAAAAAGTGTTTCATTGGGCCTTTACAAACGTCTAGGTGAAACTCGATGGAACCTAACACCCAACCATTTTTCCTACACCTTTGCGAATACCTGCATAGTGCATACCATCAAAGCAGGTGTAAAAGCAATTTTTTTCAGATGCATTACATATATGGCTGATGGCTCTATTCTAAACATGATCCTATTAGAGTAAAACAAAATAAGTTGTATGTATTTGCATCTAACCTTTCTTTTTTAATATATTAAAACAACAGAAACATTATACATGTTGCAGATGTGGATTTTGCAAGTGTAATTTACCCCATCCTCATCTTGTGTTTCAACAAAGGTTTTGAATGTGTACTTGAATGTAAATAGATTGAAGATACAATAAAGTAAAAGCATTTCGAATAAATATTGGAAACGAAGAACAACATACCTTAGCATTCAATTTTGTAAATATTCCTATGTTTCAGGCAATCTAACTTGTCCAGATTTTATATGAATACCACAGCTAGTACAACCTTGAAAATGCAAAATTTAGATAAAATCATCCATAAGACAATAAAAAAGATGGATATATCTTGTGATGTTATGGGTAAACACCATATAATATTAAAACACCTTTGAATAAGGCATGACATATAGTTTTTTGCAGCTCACCTACCTGATTCTAGATGTTGCAAACTTGCAAGTGTTTCATTCATCTTATTTAGTAGTAGGAACTTTCAATAGATAAAATGCTAGCATATATAACACTTTTAACTAATTAAGTCGGCGCTGCGTTGCAGCGCTTCAAATCGATATGTATACGCACATAAAAAAATCATAATATGTGATACTTACAAATAAGTTGATATAAATCCACAACCTCAGCCACGCAGGTAGCCTCTTTGCAGTTAAAGACGCGAAAGAAGCGCACCCAGGTAAGGTGAGGCTCAACCAAACCGCGCTTGAGTACAGCAAGGCAGACATGCGCACTGAGGTGGAAGAAAAATTGACCTGAACCGGGGAAAACTTGTTGATCAAAATCGGAACTGCAGGCCTGTACTTTGCTACTAACTTGGCTGTGGATCCACCCCTGGTTAGAACCACAATGAGTTTGGCATGAGCCTTGTTAGCTGTTCTAACAGCAGATGATGCAAGCGGCTCCAACAGGCTCATTAGCAATGGGGTTGACCTTATCCTCTCTTTGAAAATGGCTCCATAGTCGAGAGAGGATTCGGCTTCAATGCAGATACGGGCCATGGTTTTGACAGCTATTTCAGGGTATGCACCAGCTGCACTTTCACCACTGAGCATGACACAATCAGTTCCATCAAGAACAGCATCTGCTACGTCAGTGGCTTCAGCACAGCTGGGACGCGGTGATTTGATCATGGACTCAAGCATTTGTGTTGCAGTCACCACAGGCTTTCCAGCTATATTACATTTGTAGATCATCAGTTTTTGGGCTAAGAAGATCTTTTCAACCAGAATTTCCATTCCCAAATCACCATTAATGGAAAGTCCCAAATGGCTGCTCACATCCACGAATGCAAACTCACATGGTAAATCCGGGAAACTACATAAACCATTCCAACAAATGTTAGCTACAAAACTAAACTTGCAATGATAGTAATCATGGTAATTATCTTGTGTGAAGATTGTCATCAATATTAGAGCATACCTGATGTTAAAATCTACACGCACAATATATGACTTTTGTCAATTATGACAGTGGTTGATGTGCTAATAGCCAGATAACTATGCAGCTCCTGCAACATAATCCGTAAGAGCAGAATACCATGACGACGTTAATGTATGCTTCAATAAGAAACCAGATGGAAATTGTGCCACAACTATAATGAATAAAGCCTAAATCTATGCATGAAATCTACAGAACGTGAACAGAACGAAGGCTTCTTACCATTCCAAACAGAAATATAATGAAAACGGCAACTATGATTGAAATCCCAGCACCTGATTGTGATGCCTCAGTTAAATCTCTTGGAGTTCCTGCATAAAAGGGAAAAAAATAGTAACAAAACCTCAAAGATAAATAGAAAGACCACAAAAGGTGATAATTCTTTAAGATAGATCTGCGGGTGAGATTAAAGGCAAAGGATCGAATCTACATTGTCCCCAACACGATCCAACGCCAACAAAGATCCACAAAATGTAATAACTTTTTGAGATTGATTCATATGTGACACCAAAGGCAAAGGCTCGATTTTGTTCGATTATAACTTCCATAAAAGAAGAACCATTCTCCCCATAGATCAATACACACATAATGTAATTAAATTCATATGCAAACAGTGTCCATTCTTTGAGATCATTTCATCAAAACACTTGACAGGCAACAATATTATCAATCACCAATGATGACAACACATCTTAAAAAAGCATGAATGATTAATATATGATCAGTTTAATAGCAATTATGAATACCCACCTGAAAAAATCTATAAGCAAATGCACTGTCATACTACTTTGAGGGGATACAAATATCCGATATAAGTAAACAATTAGATGCATGCTTCCAACTTCTGAGATGCATAGTTTGACACGTATATTATATCAAGAGAAATAAATATTTTACCTGGCATCTGATATAATCTTGGCAAGCAAGGAAAGTTAAAAACACGTGAATACATATGTCTGAATTCTGTAATTTTTAAAATTAAAAAAAAATATACCAAGAAGAGTTCCGTAAAGACAATGAATAACCCTAATCGAAATTAATCGAACTAATAATAATAATTGGAAAATGAAATAAAGTAACGGAGCGATTTACGCGCAGGTGGCTTCGTCTGCTGCAGCAACCACAAAAAGCCCATATCTCTTCTGATTCAGCAGAGGGCGGTGATTGTACATGCCAATCTTAGCGACCAAACTTTAACAACTATGGAACAGCAACAATCATATACACATACTTAAAGCCACACATAAAGTAAAAGTGGTTATACATTCATAATATAAAATATATGAAAATTAACAGGGGCAATCAATTCATAACAAAATAAATAAATAAAAAACCTTGGATATAAGCTTGGAAGGTGCGGAGCCTTATCACAATCCTTAACATGTTTATGAAGCTCCAAATGACTATAGCAGTAGGGGCGATTACTACAGAAAACAAACAACAATCCACATCAATGGAAAAACAAAAAAAAGGTATTCAGGCAAAGGATATATATATATACACAAACCAAATATCCTTAATAACACATGATTGAGATAGGAGAAAATCGAGGACAACCGGAATCGAATCAAACCGTCGTATTGATGAATTGAAAGGAAAACCATGTAACCGCTGTACCGGAGCAGACCACGACCGTCACCAGATGCGGCGGAACCGTAGCCGTCGTCTACTACATCACCACCCAAACGATCACCGTTGAGTTTCAATTACCTTCAATCAGTTATATAAAATCAAGAAACTGTTACCAGCATCTCGAAGCGCCCTAACTCCCTAAGCATGTTTTTGCCATTAATAAAAACAAAAAGAAAAAATCAATGTTGTTCTACATACTTATTGAACGTAAGTGTACACACGATGTGGATAAAATACAAATCCAAATTCGTAAAAACTAAAAAGTACAAAAAAAAATTCTAACATTCATCATTTTTCTGTAAAGGAATCACCCAGGCCGACATCGTCGTACTCGAGTGCCGCCACCACTAACGACCTTCAGGTCTCTGAATCAAAGACCAGAACACCACGCTGTTGTCTTAGATCGTTGGTTATCAGCGTCTCTCTCTGTGTTTATGTCTCCCCATCTCTCAATATATCCGGTTCTCTCTATCTCTGAAACCAATTTACAGAAGGCGTGGAGGTAGTAGAATAGAAAGGTTGATGATTATGATCGGTGAAAGATAGAAACGATGATTGATGAAGATGATCGGTTAAATACGGAGAAGATAAGCTTGTACAACCCTAAACACAAAAAGCATTTCCTGTGAAGAACACGTAGTTTGACACAACACCTGGTAAAAGAATAAGCTTGTACACCTCAGTGGTCCAATAATATGATGCCATCTTGTCTTTTACTGCATATAAGAGAGACAAAGACAATAGACCCTAAAAGATGCTAAAATTACAATTATACCATTTTACTGTTTAAACTCTAAGGTGTATTATTATTATGTAATTTAGTATTTCTCCTAGTTCCACATTATTTACTACTTTGGCCTTTGAACATTTGAGTTATGTATAAATTTAATTACTTGTCTTCTATCATATGTCCGACGATGGTTACCGGCCCAAACATATCAAGCGGTTCATTCGAAAACAACTTAAATAGGCACAACCGGATCGTGAACCGCTGGTGGTAATTACGATTCCTGGTTTATACCTGGTTCAACCAGATTTTGCTTACATTTAAGTGAATTAACTTCGTTATTGTTATTACTAGTATGTTACCAGTCGCGCGTTGCGGCGGCATCATAACGTACGATAACTCGAATTTATATCATCGAAACGCATAATAAGTCGAAGTTATACCAACTCGAATCCATACAAAATTTACATTTAGAAAATAACAACAATATAATTGTTTAATTTAAAGATAATAAAACCATCAACGTCAATAATCAAGTGTCATAAAATTCTATGAGTAAGGGGTTAACGTATATTTTAGTTTTTGTTTTAATTACAAAAGGAGAAACAATTTTGTTTCTGTTAATACTTTATAAAAAAAACTAAATATAAAAAGAGCCGATGGAAACTTTGTATAATGATTATGTTTATATATAATAACACCTTAAAATATACAAATGTAACTAAATCCATAAATTGCACGTAATGAATATCCTTATTTATAATTTTACAAAATCAACAATGTAAAAGCTCTTCAGAGCATCACGTTTTACTATTTTAACTCAAATAGTCAAATCAAATTTATATTTGCTTCACGTTTGTCCTTTTGTATTTTAAAACATCATCTTCATCTCTTTCTAGTTTCTATTTATCCTCTCCACTACCAAGGAAAAGCCACCGTCACCGGAATGAACCCCCACTCTATGGCACATATGTCATCCTACTGATCGTCATCCTCCGGCGACGGACACCGGCAAAAAATCACAATATGAGAAACGACTTCTCCGCAACCCACCACCAGGCCACCGTCGCTAAAGATCTGTGAACCACCGTTTTCTCCGACTCAGCTGTCAAACTCTTAACCCATAGCCGCCACCATCACCAACCGCCAACCTCTACACTTACAAAGAATACCATTCATCTGCCGTTGGTTCTTTTCCCTCCTCGCCACGTCCTTTGCGTGCCTCACCAATGGAAAACGACTCTCCCATCTTATTCTGAGGTTTTCGTTTTGTGAATAAATAAACCACCACACAAAAAAAAACTGTAGCTGCTACAGTAGTACTGTAGCACCGACATTGTATTTTAATATATATAATAATAATAATAATAATAATAATAAAGATGACTTGCATTAGTCATTTGTACAATTGTAATCAAATGTTGCACATAGGGGCATAAAGGGAAGGATTTGACAAAAATATAGTTGTTTACCTTGTGACCTTTTGTATGTCATCTTAAAATGATGGTGAAATTACATTCTTACCCATCTCTCCTCCTTAATAAGGTAGTAGAGATTAGACCATGTGTAGTGGGGGGCTTTATGTATAAAGCCCCCCATCCTGATTGGTCCACGTGGCTGCTGAGTCAGCATGGAGAGAGAAACTGAAAAAGGGGTGTAGTGGTGGGGCTTTATGTATAAAGCCCCTGAATCTGATTGGTCCACGTGGATTTTATTTTTTTTATTCTTTTAACTCAAAATAATTAAAATAAAAAACAAATAAATATAAAAAAATTACAAATAATATTAAAAAACACACAATTAATATAAATTAAATTAAAAAAAATACAAATAATATTAAAAAACACACCAAAAAAAGGTAAATAAATATAAAAAAAATTACAAGTAATATTAATTTTCATCTCCGCTTTCATCGTACTCTTCTTCTTCTTCTTCATCATCACCTTCGCCTCCACCTTCGCCTTCATTTGGAATATACCTAACCGACCACGCATGTTGGACCAAATCTGCCGTTAACTCGTCATGGGCTTCATGGTCACGAAGTGCATATGCGTTTTGTATTCTTTCTTCCTGATTGGCTTGCGGTAGATCCTGAACGGCTTCGGGTACATAATTTTGGCATATCGCTTTACCTTCATCTTCTAGTATCATATTATGCATGATTATACATGCATACATAGCATCTCGCAGCTTGTCTGTGGTCCATGCACGAGCAGGATTTCTTATGTAATGCCAACGCTGTTGAAGAACCCCAAAACATCTCTCTATGTCCTTCCGCGCCGCCTCTTGAACCTGTTTGAAGTGTGCCCGTTTTTCATCGTACGGGTTACTGAAGGTCTTAGCGATAATGGTATACCTCGGATATATACCGTCAGCCAAATAGTACCCGTGTGGGTAGTAGTTTCCATTAGCGTAAAAACACGCCTTTGCCGCACGGCCAGAAATGAAATCTTCAATAATAGGCGACCCCTCAAAAACATTTAAGTCGTTGCATGAACCCGCAACGCCAAAGAAGGCCGACCAAACCCAAAGATCGACTGAACAAACCGCCTGAAGAATGATTGATGGTCCTTTCTGGTCACCACGTGTGAATTGACCTCTCCAAGCGGTTGGGCAATTATACCAACGCCAGTGACGACAATCAATGCTACCCAGCATTCCTGGTAACCCATGTTCATTGTTGTGCACCTCGTAAATTTTCTGTATGTCGTACCAAGTGGGCCGTCTAAGATAACGGGCTCCGTACAACTTTATTATTCCTAAAAAATTAAATACAAAAATATATAAAAAAGTTGATCTAAGTATATATAAAAATATATAAGAAAATTGATCTAACTATATACAAAAATATATAAAAAAGTGATGTACCTTGGCAAAAATACTCCAAAGAATCGCGTGATGTTTTCTCGGCCATTTTTAAATACTCGTCGTTGATATCCGTCGCGTTGCCGTAAGCGAGTATACGCAGTGCCGAGGTGCACTTTTGAATAGACGTGAATCCCATATTCCCCCTAGCATCCGGTTTTTGTTGAAAGTAAGGGAACGCGTTCTCCAAATCTCCGGATATACGTAGAAATAAACGTTTGCTCATCCGGAAACGACGCCTAAACATCTTTGGGTCGGGGTAAGTGGGGTTTTCATCGAAGTAATCTTTCATCAATCGAGCATTTGCCGAAGCCCGATCTCGTTCGTAATACTGCCTACTAAGTTTTGGTGCAGTGGTAGGCGCACTAGTTTGCTCCATATATCTCGACGCAAGCGCAAGCGCACTCGTAACCGCATCTTGCTCCAAGTCTTCGTCTGTCGAATCACCCTCGTCGGCTAAAAACTCTTTATAGTATTCTCTCGCAACAGATGAGGACGCGGGGGAACCCATTTTTTTTAACTGAATGTGGTATTTTGTGTGTGTATTGTATTTGTTGTGTGTTTGGTTAGAAAATATATATATGTATATAGTTTGTGTACAAAATATATATATAAACAAAAAAAAAAAAGTTAGCCGTTCAACACACAACGGTCATATGACCGTTCAAAGCCTTGGCCCACTCGTCCACGTGTCACTTTCCAATTGGTTGAAGAATTCAAGATCCAGCGTTATGTGTATAACGCTTACCCCGGTTTTTTCACTATAGCGCCCCACTGTTTCAGTGTGGGGGGCGCTATGTTTTAAAAATTCAGGTGGGTCACGCCCCACTACGCATAGTCTTATGTCAATTTTATTTAACAAAAAGCAGAATAAACAAAAATATATATAAAAAGTGACTGTTTAACATTTTTAATGTCAGTGGCGCCAGTTATTCCCGCCTTATGTCAGTAGCGTCCAAAATATATCCACAAAAAGGAACGCTCAGAGAATCAAAATCAGTAGTATAGAAGACAATGAAAATAAGTATATTTAAATTAGAATTTACAAGACCAAAATATACATATTGTAGAGTTAATAACTTAGCATACTTTAAAACATTTAACTTTTTTTTTATAGATGAACTTCAATAACAACTGCGAACACCTCCGACTCTCTAAGGCTGAGAAACGAAGGCCGCTAAAAACATTACAATAACATTACATTTGACCAACCTTTTCAATCCTTAACAAAATCTTTATGCCTATTCGAAAACCAAAGGAAACCGAAAGCTTTAATATCCGCCACAACCTCAACCACATTACTCCTAGTTTGCTTGAATATACATTCTTTCCTTGCTCTTCAAATACGCCATCAAGAAACCATAACCATGCCTTTAACTATAGCTTTGCGTGTGGGCGATAATCCATTCACCTTATGAATATCCCTAAAGTCGCTCACACTAAAAGCAAAAAAAATTGGCAAGCCCAACCATCTTAAAACAACATACCACATCCTCATAGCAAACGGACAACCAGTAAATAAGTGGTCTATCTCATCCTCCCCATCCCCACATAAAGCACAAGAAGTATTATCAAAGCTAATATTTCTTCTTAGCAACGCCACTTTGGTATAGGGATGACAACGGGTCGGGTTTTGCTAATACTATACCCATATCTGGTTATAATCTCATACCATACCTGTCTCATTACCTGTCGGGTATTACCCATCGGTTATAGAGCATACCCGCGGGTATCGGGTATACCCGTTGGTATTTGCATGTGTATATATATATATATATATATATATATATATATTCTTTTATAGTCTTATGTTTTAAAAAATCTAGAATAAATGAATTTGTAATAATTAACATATATATCATCACCATAATAATCTTTGAAACATTTAAAATGTAAATATATATTATAGTATGAATTTTGAAAACTATTTTTATATTTCATAGCATATAAATATAAATAATAATTTTATTAGAATATATATTTTAGACGAAAAGTTTATTTTTCAAATAATGAATCTATTAGAATGAAATATTACATTAAAAATAGTAAAGAAAAGATATATATATAAAACTTAAAAGTCTTTAGGTATATGTTTCGGGTAGATGGGTATTTAGTTTCGGGTAATCGGGTCGGGTATCACCTAATACCATACCCGTCCCAGACCAGCGAAATATTTTTTTTTCAAATACCAAACCCGTCCCATACTTGTCGGGTATCGGATATACCTGTCCCAAATGCTTCGGGCTTCGGGTATACCCGTCGGGCTCGGCTTTTTTTGCCATCCCTACTTTGGTAGGGAGCCTCCTCAACATAAGACGCCACATAAAAACATTACATTTAAGGGGAACCCAGCTACACCAATCAAAGTTAGAAGCACTCAAACCTGGGTGCGCAGCAGCGAGCCATTTCCTTACTGCAGCAACAATAAATGACCCATTCGGATCGCCGTCCCATCTCCACCAATCTGCACCATTCTTTCTATTCAGCTTCTACAGGTGAGACATCACTAATTGCAGTTGAATCAGCTCCTCATCCGAAGCTGGAAATCTGTTCCAGCCCATAAAACATCGATCCCTTGATTCGTATTCTGCAGCCTTTCAGCAACCGTGCATCTTTTATCCACTTCCAGTCGAAACAACATTGGAAAACTGTCTTTTAAAACTCCATTCGGCATCCAATTATGTAACCAAAATTTCAGTCTCCAAGACCAACCTCACATTTTAGCAGCGATACAAAAGAAGACCCATTAACTTTAATCTTAGATCCTTCTTTCACAATATTGACCCATCCGCTTACATATGAACCGTTAACCGGGAATGCTTCCCATTTCCTTTTCGAAACATGAATTGCATCAATGATCCTTTTCCACATTGACGTCTTTTCTGAAATATATCTCCATAGCCATTTCGTAATTAACGCTCTATTACAATCAAATAAACAAGACAATCCCAATCCGCCTTTATCTATACCTCGAGCCACCGTATCCCAAGCCACCCAATGCATCTTCTTCACATCGCTCGTACCCCCCCCCCCCCACACAAACAAGATCTCTTCATGAGCGTTTCCAATTGCTCGATAACTTTCAAAGGCGTTGTATATGGTAAACTAATAAGTAGGCAAGGCTTTAAGAACCGATATGAGAGTCCGCCTTCCATTTACTCAATCGACTTCTAACCGTATCACTACCGGCTGCTAATTGGCCACCCGGTTCATATTTGCCCCGACAGTAACACCTAGGTACGTAAAAGGAATCGACCTCGGCTTAAAACCCATACTTTCTAACGTTCTTTTCACCTCCTGCTATTCCACACCAACGCCCATCTTAGTGGACTTATTAAGGTTTATTTTGAGGCCCGAACATAGATAAAAAAAATCCTCAACATTCGCTTCAAATTAGAAAAGTTAAACATTGACCGTTCGCTAAGAATCATAACACCACCGCAAATAATAAATGTGATAATCTCAGGTCACCATTAGGCAAGCGAATACTATCAAATGTGCCTATGTATTCCACCTTCCTAAACATAGCATAAAAGGCCTCCATCACAATCAGGAACATGAATGGAGATAGGGGTCACCTTGCCTAATGCTTTTAGAACACCCAAACTCAAAAGTAGGAGATCCATTAACAAGAATAGACGTTCTAGAGGAAGCCAACACTCCATTTATCCACACACACCAAATGGGATGGAAATTCATTTGCTTCATCACATCAATAAGGTAGGCCCAGCTAACATTATCATATGCCTTCGCAAAGTCAATCTTAAATAAGAATAATGCCTTACCCATATTTTTAGCCTGATATAAAATCTCATTAAGCATAAGAGGGCCATCTAGAATGAATCGGCCACCAACAAAGGCAAATTGCGCCTCGGAGATAACATTACCCAGCACCATCATCAACCTATTAGCCAAGATTTTAGAGATAACATTGCTAATCACCCCAATTAACGTAATCGGACGATAATCACTAAGCTATGAAGGGTCTTAGCACTTATGAATCAGCGTAACAAAAGATGACCCCACATCTTTACTGATTCGGCCATGAGCATAAAACTCATTCATAACCTCCTGAAAATCACCTACAAAAACAACTCCAAAAAGTCTTAACAAAATGAAAATTAAAACCATCTGGCCCTAGGGCCTTATCGTCCCCATAATCGAAAATAAGACTCTTTATTTCTTCAGGTGTGAAACTGCTAGAAAGAAAAGCCGCTTCGTCTTTCAATAAAGACTTCAAACCAAAACATTGCAACCTCGGTCTAATAGGTAAGTCTTCCATGAACTTAGCTCTAAAGAAATCGAACACAACTTTTTTCACTTCTTTTAGCTTCGACTTCCATACCCCATCACTATAAATTCCGGGAATGAAATTAGCCGCGCGTCTCCTGTTGATCAAACCATGAAAGAACTTGCTATTGGCATCCCCATCTTTGGCCCACCTGTTTTGAGAACGCTGCTTTAGATCTTTATTCCGAAAAATTTCTAATTAGGCCAAACGTTTCTTCCCTTCCTCCCATATCCACAATTCCTCCTTCTCCAAATCGAGGTCCTCTAAAATTCCCTCTAACTTAATCATTTCCTAACCCGATTCCAACTCCTCCTGTAATTCCACATTAGTAACTTCAATTTTCCAATCAGAAATCGCTCGTCGCATACACTTAAACTTGTTCATAAGCTGGATATCTGGAGGACCTACAATAGAGAACTCTCCATTCACCTTTAAACCAGGGATTTGAAGTCATTACGTTCTAGCCAAGAATTGAAGAATCAAAATGGCTTTGGACCATAATTACATGAAAACGATTTCAATAACACCGGATTATGATCCGACTCCCCTCTAGACAAAATCTTATATAAAGAGGTAGCCCACTTGTTTACAAAGTTATCACAAACAAGAAACCTGTCAATTCTACTTAGTTTGTTTCCCACTGCGAAAGTGAACTACCCCCTCTTCAATCCAAACTCCACTAGACCAGCCTCGAAAATAAACAAATTAAAATCATTCGCTGCTGAGGCGTTAAATCTGGATTCCTTCTATCATCCATATATCGAACAAAGTTGAAGTCCCCACCCAGAATCCAGAACCCATCCTTGGATGCCAGTAAACCTATAAGAGTGTCCGATAGACGCCTTTTATCGTTGACTTGTTGTGGAGCATATATGTTTAAAACATTAACAACCTCCCCACTACCTTTAAGGTTATCAGAAACAAGAAGATATGATCTATCTTTAATAACAACAATAGGATCAAACTATTTAACATCCCAAATAGTAAAAATGCTCCCTGATCTCCCAGAAGGATCAACCACTTCGAACCCAAAGGCACCCTTTCCTCAAAATTTCTCTATCGTCTTATCATCGATACCAGAACACAATGACTTTTGAATAAGCATAAAACTAACTTCATACTCCTTCCTTAGTTGTCTACACCACCCTGCCTTCCCCTCCACCCTGCCCCCCGCACATTCAAAGAAAGTAGATTCATAAGTCAACCCGTTGAAAACCTTCCTCCTTAACCAACTTACATACCTAGGGTTTAAATTTATTCAAGTTATGAGCGCCCAGAAGGGATCTTCGCTGAATGGTCTCATTCGCTTCATTATTAAAATTTTCTGATAATTGACCCGTCAGGTGAGCACTTCTAGTATCCACTTCATTCTGTGCAGAAGAAACTGATAGAAACTCAGCAGCCATCGAGTCATTAGATACACTTGCATTATCTTGAGAACATCCCTTATTAAGGTCTGGTGTCACAAAGTTTAATGGAATCCCCTCCACTCCTTCTCTATCATCAAAACTAGTAGGCCCGGCATGTCACTCCCCGCCAAGGTGGAAATACGGGATGCAACACGAAAGGTTTTCAAACACATGATTCGAGCAAACATTCATAATATCATAATATTAAAAATACCAAACTTGTTCAAAAGCAACAACCATCACAAAAGTATTGTTTCAAAAACCACATGTTCATAATTTTGAAAACACAAAGAGTGATAATCAAGAATGAATTCCCAAATATGCCCCAAGTTCCATCCATAGCTTTAGTTACCTGAAAAACATGCATAAAAATGTTGTCAACATAAGTCGGTGAGTTCACAGGTTTAAATTAGTTGAAAAACGTAAAGTTAATGAAATCTGCAAATGACCAATCAATGTCTAGCTAAGACAGTGACCAATGTGACTAAACATGAGTCCATAACCAAAACTTGACGAGCTGTGCCTCGCACATTATACAATAAAGACAATGTATCATCATATGTGAAATACAAGCACTCTCTTATCGTATGTATCCGGGTTAGAGCGACTAACCAAGAGTTGGGGTGTCAACCCAATAGATCTATTCAAGTGTTTCATGGCTAAGTCCATAGCTAATGGTTATAGTAAACTAGATAAAGCGAATGACCAATCAATGTCTAGCTAAGACAGTGACCAATGTGACTAAACATGAGTCCATAACCAAACCTTAACGAGCTGTGCCTCGCACATTATAAAGACAATGTATCATCATATGTGAAATACAAGCACTCTCTTATCATATGTATCCGGGTTAGAGCGACTAACCAAGAGTGGGGGTGTCAACCCAATAGATCTATTCAAGTGTTTCATGGCTAAGTCCATAGCTAATGGTTATAGTAAACTAGATAACACGAGGGCTTTTATGAGATCTCTAAGCATATTGTCTCATCCACACATAACGTCTACTAGGAATTCATTCTAAAACTAGTTAAATATTGCATGTCTTTCCCCAAAATATAAAATAGTAAAAAGGGGTCGTGAAACTCACCTCAAGTCCGTGCGGAGAGCTAGCAAGAATATAACTCGGTGTGCTAGGAAAATAGATCTACACGTCCTACATACACATATACTATATATATATACCCGTGAACATACACACACATGTTTAAGACTTCAAAATGTAATATATTAGAGTTTGGTTTGATTAAAAACTTAATTTCTAGGCCAAGGGTGAACCATGTTGAGTTAATATGTGACATAAAAGAAAGGTTATGCTTAGATTTATATACCTCTAGCTAGGGTGTTAAAGAAAGAATGGAGGTTCCAAGCTTCCAATGGTGTTCAAGCTCCTAGCTCCTTAGAGAATGATGGTTCTTAGCTTGAAAGAGGGTGGTGATGTATGGTGGTTGTGGGACGAAAGTTTGGAGGGTGTAGGGGGAGTTCTTATGTCTTGGTGAGTTTGAATGGTGATGGTGGGAAAATGGTGGTGGTTTTCGATATTTATAGAGCCAAGGGAAGGGAAGATGAGTTTATTTTGGGAAAGTCAACTATCATCAATCTAAGTGTTTAAGGAATCTTTCCTTGGTTGTGTTAGGTCTTAGCATGGAGCCTAATCACATCTAATGTGACTTAACATCCATTCTTGTCAATGGTGAATGACATAGCATGAGATTTGATGTGATTGGGAGATCAAAGGAAAGATATCAAGAAGATGAGGGGAGGTCGACGGCTAAGAGGATCCAAGGAGGGTCAACTTAGTTATCTTGGGTAAGCAATCTTACATCGATCTATGGACTAAAAGAAATCTATCTAATTTAGTAATACATCACATCTAGTTTAAGATATCTTATGAGTTGATTAGTGTATGACTAATCATGTGTTCGAAGTTGATGTGTGTGTTAGTGATTTGATATCACACTAAAAGTGATTTAGTGTTGTGTGAATGAGAGACAAGAAGAAAGGTGGCATGGTGGGATGTGTGTTTGGTAAAAAAAAAAAAGAAGGAAAGGAAAAGGAAAAGGGGGCGGCGGTTGTGGGTGTCGAGAAAGAGAGGAAGAGAGGTTGGATTGGGAAAGCATCTTATGTGTTTTCCTTGTGTCAAAAGAATATTTCCATTTTAGTGTTTAGTCATAGGTTAGCTTAATCTTTCCATGAGGTGACTAGAGTTGGAGAGTGATTAGTCACTTTGGTGATGGTTTGTCTTGTTTATTGTTGAGCCGAAAAGAAGAAAGAAAAGAGAAGAAAAATGGTGGCTCAAAGGTGGTGGTTCAAAGGTGGACATTTTGGGTTAATACACTTTATGAATCCATGTGTTGATTAATTGTTCCACCATTTATAGTTAAACACAAAGATGAGATGAGATGGTTCATTTAAGAAGGGACAAAATGCATGTAAGACATATATTAAATGTGTTTTTCTCATGTTATTTGTTACTTCATACTTGCATGCATACATATATACACGCACCGTATACATATGCATGTATATGTATATATGAATCTTTATTATCCTTGTATTCTAATTTGAAAAGGAAATGCATTTGAGTTCCTATATATATATATATATATATATATATATATAGGAAGTATTGAGAGAAAACCCTAAATATTTGAGTAAACTCTGGAAACTCTAACTTCCCGAGTTTTTTATCATCTGAAAAAATTAGGGCATGTAATATACATGTTTTTAAGAGTTTTTTTAATACTGTCACATCATTACTTATTGTTTTACTATTGAATCTAGTGTTAAATTTCTACTGATTTAAGTGTGCTAGTTATATTTTGTTTGCATATATTGAGCCAAATCCAATATAATGTTATATAAAAAAGCCATAAATTTATTTATAAATTGTGTGTATATCTATTATTAAATAAATAAAATTTATTCGAGCCGAACTGAGCCGAGCATACCTTTGCTCGTGCTTGGCTCATTTACAAACCTAACCGAGTCGATCGACTCATATACAACCGAGCGGAAGACCGAGCGAGCATTTTTCGAGCATTTTTCGAACGAGCGACGAGCGAGCCACAAGCGGCGAGCGATTTGAACAGCCCTAATTTCAGGTTATGTGGTGAAAATTATCTGGCAAGAGATAGGGACAATATACTTATTATACTTATATTTATAGTTCTCTAAATTGAACAATACTTTGAATACATGGTTTATAATCATTGGAACATCTATGCTTCACACGCGTCCTCACCTCCTGTAACACCTTCTCTACTTTGTCACACATGTGTTTTAGATCTAAGGTGTGTGTTATATCCAACATCTTTTGTTTTCATTTTAATGATGTTCACATGAACCCTTGATGTCCAAAACCTTATTTCAAAGTGTTTTCACAAACAAAAGCTTTCTTAAACATTTTCTAAACAAGATCTAAATCACCTAATGAGTTTTATAACAAAAACCCAAGTTTTTAAAGGTGTTGGTGATACAAGGAATAGGATTAGGGCTTTTGTGTTATATGTTTATATGATGATAACGTGATGCTGATATGATGATTATTGATGTATTAGAAGCATGGTTAAGGTATACTTGTTTGGATTATGAAGTTTTATGAACATTAGGGCTATTTTGGGGATTTTGATGTATTTGATAATTGTTATGAGTGTTAGGATGATTAGGTTATGTGTATAATCATAATAAGGATCTGAGGTAGGAATATCATATGATTATAAATGTGATTATGTGGATTAATTAGGGATTTTGCTGTTTATGGTAAAGAACACATGCATGATTTGATGTTTCCATAATATTTGTGAAATTGGGTAAAACTTGCTAAATGTGCTCGAAACCTGTCTTGTCTATGTGCTAAGTGATATAACATGATGGGGATAGGCTAGGGATTGGGTTGGTAGTGGTCGGCTATGTCTGGGCAAGCTTCGGGGTCGATTCGAGGGGTTTCGGAAGACAAAAGTGTTGCAGTAGCTGCAGGGGGTGAAGGGCTAACCCCTTCGCCTGATGAGACCCCTTCGCCCAGATTAATACCCCTTCGCCCAGATTGATACCCCTTCGCCTAGTATGTTAACCCATTCGTCTAGTATGCTGACCTTTTCGCTTAGAATGTAACCTCTTCGCCTAGAATGTGACCTTGTCGCCTATTATTGTGATCCCTTCGTATGGAATATGAACCTTTCGCTTGATATCATGACCCCATCGTGTATAACATGTTGATATGATCCTTTACGTGCAAATTTACGTGTTTTTCATGTACGGCTACCTGTTAACTCATATATGACTATTAGACTGATATTGTGGGTCACCAACGGGATGTCGAGTCTTCTGTGGTTGTGTCAAACGTCAAACGTTCTTTTCAAACATAAACAGTGTCGGTTTGGACAACCAAGGGTTACTAAATGAACATGACTTTGGTCAAGCAACTCATAGGCTATTAGTGATAGGTTTCCGAGAGTCGGGGCGCTATCATAACACACCTGGTATTATCATTCAAACAAACACAACCTAAGGTGAGTGTCACGACTCCACTTTTACATATTTTCTCAGGTCGCTAAGGTAGCGGAGTTGGATTAGGCACACGGAGTTTCACGACGTCTAGGATCACATGCACGACTTTTGAATACTTTTCAAACTATTGTCTTTTCTGTTTTAAGAATTGTAAACTTATTTATGCTTCCGCTGTAGTTGGTTAACACTTTTAAACTGCATGGTTTGTTACGTATCTTTTACATATAGCTGCCATTTGTTATGATCGCTGACTTGGATCCTGGTATGTCACACGCCTCACGGTAAAACCCCGCAAGTGGAATTTAAGGGTGTGACAACAACTAACATATCATATCTTCTTGAGTGTGTGTGAGTTTCCTTTTAGCTTCTAGGAGTTGAATGTCATCTTCAGATACAAAAGCATGGTTATGACCTTCTACAAAGTCATAAATCTTTAATGTTTTCCCATCCTCATCACTTAATATAACATGTGCCTTACATCCTGTCTGGATAGACGATCTTTTCCTTGTCCTAACATCTTTCTTAGAATTCTTTGAACCTACTTTCACTGGCTTATGACTCTCCTTGTAGCATGTAAAGTATTTGATACGCATTATGCACATATTAACAACCCTTTCGAGCAGAAAATCTAGAATCCTTTGCATATTTTTGATAAAACTTAGATGCATGATCAATACTAGGAAACACCATGTCTACTTCAGGTTTTATTGAGGCTGGAACGTCCGGGATGAATGTGAGAATATGTTGCTCTAATACAACCTCATTTGAGAAAACACCTATTAAACGCACATTGGTTAAAAGAAACGCACGTAGCTTTTTGTACCAACCAAATTTGAATTGAACTAAAAAAACACACGTATGTTTGTTAAAAACGCATTCATGCATAAACTATGAAGACATTTGAATTTTTTAATAAAAATGCACGTTATAATTATAACGCATCGTGTTATAACTAAAACATCTTTTACCTTGAATCCTTCTGTGTTCATCGATGAAATTTAAACTACCAGTGTCTCCTTGATCGTTTGTTTCTCCTGTAATCAGATCTGATAAACCATAACAAAAACATAATCTTGTATTCAATTGATAAAAACATTTTAAACTGATTAAAAAAACAGAGCATCAGGAAAAAAAACCACGGAATACAATATTATCAACATTTACATTCGAATCTGCAACATCTACGATCAGATCATCAGCAGATATGTTTAAATCTGAATAACATAATCAACATTATGAATACAATTGTTAACTACTGTAAGCTGAATGAAAAACTACTGCTAATAACAAAAATCGCATACCGAACATGATGTTAATTCTTCAATTGAATAAAATAGGAGAAGATGTTTAGGTTGTAAATTCGATCACTATTACTGTATTTGATTCGAGGTGTAAATTGAAATTGATATGAAATTTGAAAATTATTCACGTAAACAACATGATATGATATCGCAACCGAAAATGTAAAACGTGATTGTAGTAAATTAGTTATAGGCAAATGTCTAATTACCCTTATAATCAATCAGAATTGAGTTTATTAACCTTAACTATAGTTTACATGTGTCATTATCATGTGGCTTACTACACTTCTTACGTTAAGAAACTTTTTACCGTATATTGTCTCTTTATAAAGTAGGGTTATTATTAAAATTAAAAGTAGATTGTAAGGTTATTAGTACTTATACTAAGGGATGTTTTTACTATTAGTAATAGTCTGGCGAATAAACATATGCAATAAAGGCTTGTACATAGGCACATAGCTCCAATACTTATACAATGGAGAGTTCAAATGAGAAGAAAAAATATTTTAAGAAGAAAAAGAACAAATTTAAACCAATAGGAATCTTCCATATAATAATTGTATTTAATGTTAAGTAAATGATTAATTTTTTGTAACCCCCTTAAACTAGTTAAATTAATGAAACTCTTAATTCAATTTCAAAATATATTCTTTCATATCAATCCTAATTTATAGTGAAGGGTAATTTCGATATGTGTAGGACACATGTAGGTTGAATTTTTATATGTGTAGGATTAGCGTATGCTAATCTCGATATGTGTAGGATAAACGTGTGATAATTTCGATATATTTAGAATGAATTTTGACATGTGTAAGACCAAATTTGATAATGTATAGGATAAAATGTTAATGACTAATTAATTAAAGTGATAAGAGTTAAACTATTTAATGTTCATTTTTTCTTTTTATTCTCACAATTAGTTTCTTCCTCATTTGATCCTCCCCCTACTTATACATACAGATAAATATTAGTGGATGTTTAAATTATTTTATTGCGAAAATTAGGTAATTACCTTAATTTAAATTAGCTTAAGGCACAATTTTAGAACTTCAAAGAAATAAATAAATAGCCTATCGATATAAATTGGCGTCCGGATACTGAGAGAGAGTCGAGCTTAAAAAGTCTTATTCTATTGTACTTGAGCTATAAAATTTTAGAAGCCAAGATTAGTTTAAACGAGTTAAACAGGTTAGTTAACCCTAGCCAGAGCTCAACTCATTTACGAACCTAACCAATTTCAAGCGAGCTTTTCTTGAGCCTCTTCCGAACAAGCTTCGAACGAGTCGCAACCTATTTCGCAATTAGGTGATATACAAAACCCTAAAAAAAGGTACAAGTAGACATGCATGGGGTACAATTGTACAAGTACAAAACCCATGTTATAAACTTAAAACCACATTTTGGTTTTGGTTTTGTTTTTGTTTTTGTTTTTATAGGAACAACCAAGTGTTTGACCGCACGTGACAATCTACCAAATCTTAAACTGTTATACTTGAGAAAGTTAATGCGACTTTAAAGCCCTGAAACCCCACCATCTGTAATCCACCCCACCGTCACCACCACCATCATCATATTATCTTGATTTTACCATTCTACCCCTCTTCCCCACCATAAACCACCACCGTACATCCAGCTGGCCACCACTTCCATTGATTACAAATAATATTACGCATTCATATACACCATCTTTACTGGTACGTGTCATTATAATAGTTTCAGCATTTTATTATAATAATAATATTGATAAAATAATAGTAAGAATATTCTGGGGTTTTGATTTTATTCTACAGTATTATTTTTTTAATGTGGGTTTGGTATTTTATTGTTGGTTTTTTTTTGTCAGATATTGTTCAAGTGGGTTCATGTTTTGTATGAGTGTGTGAAATGGATACCCATGGAAGGCTTATTGCTGGTTCACATAACAGAAATGAGTTTATTTTAATCAATGCAGATGAAGTTGGAAGGGTAAGTTTGAGCTCTAAAATGTTACACAAGCTCATGATGGTTTATTTATTTATTATTTTTGTTAGGGTAAATTGGATTTTAGTAGTCTAAACTATGACTATTGGCAGATAATAATCCGTACAGATAAGTTCCACTGGTGACAAATTTTAACTTTCATTTTCTTTGTCACGGATGATGTAGGTGTGTTACGAGCATAGTTGTTATAGCGAGCATACGCCTGCTATAGCGAATAGCGCTGCATAGCGTTCATGTTTTGCTATATAGTTGTTAGCGACAAATAGCGGGAAATAGCCAGTTTTTTGTATTTTTTTTGGTAAAATATACATATAAAATATTTATAAAATTTTCTTCTAGTGTCGGCTAAACACGAAATTGTGTCCTCTATTTAATTGTTATTGCTACGTAGCATATAGGTCGCTTGTTGCTTTCGTCTGCTTTTCGCTATTGAGAACTATGGTTATGAGTAAGAAAACATGTATGTAATTTAATGTCTCAATCTTCACAAGCATCTCAAGGGTAGAAATAGTTATTTCTCGGTTAATGTTGGTTAAATTACGAGTATGAATTATTATTCGCCAATGAGGTGGATTATTTATTAAAATCCAGTTTGCGTGATTTTAATAATGTATTCCATTTGATTTCTGTTGTTATGAACTTAAGTTTTGATTCAACATAGGTGACTTCTGTGAAAGAGTTAAGTGGCCAAATATGTCTAATTTGCGGAGACGAAATTGAAATAACGACGGATGGGGAGCCGTTTGTGGCTTGCAATGAATGTGCATTGCCTGTTTGTAGAACTTGCTATGAGTATGAAAGAAGGGAGGGTACTCAAGCTTGCCCTCAATGCAAAACCCGATACAAAAGGCTTAAAGGTAACAATATACTAAATTAATAATGGAATTTGTTTATTTGTCTTTAGTGTAATTTAGTGAAAGTAGAGGGACTGAATTGGAAATTTTGATGTTAGGGAGTCCAAGAGTTGAAGGCGATGAAGAAGAGGATGAGTTTGATGATTTGGTTAACGAGTTTGATCTTAGAAGAGACCCTCATCGTAGTTTTTATGAACATTCTTCGCACTTGAACTTCGCCCATGGTGCATCCTGTATTTCCGGTTTTGCCACTCCGTCTGAGGTGGATGCAGCCGGTCCTAGCCATGAGGTTCCCCTTCTTACTTATGGTGAAGAGGTAATGATAACACGAGTGCAATCTTTATTAGGGACATTCTTTGGATGTGTGCCTTTAATTTATTATGTGACTCTAGATAATTGTTATATGATGATCAGTTGTAGACTTGTAGTGTTCAAATCCATACATTTCCTTAGTTGTATTTGCTTTGAAGGTAAAAAGATGGGATTTTTTCTGTTCTAATAGTTTATCTTGCAAATTTGAAGGATGATGACAGCCATGCGTTAATCGTCCCACCATTCATGGATCCGTCAAAACGAGTCCATCCTATGCAGTGTTTTGACACCAGTTCATCAATATCTTGTAAGTATTAAGTTTCTATCTGAGAGCTAGGTAGTTAAAGGTGTAAGGAGCAAAAAAAGCGTACACCCACGTCTGTTCAGACTGGTGCAACCTTGTTTAGTCTGGTCCAGGCCATTTTTGGCTGGTTCAGACTGTTTGAAACAAAGTTTTGGCCGTCTCATGCGTTTTTTTGCGCCTTGCTGTGTTTGAGTCGTATAAGTTGCGCCTTGCCTGACAAGCGCAGACGCATTTGGCTACATAGTATGAGAGTTGATTTTTGTTGGTAAGTTTGCATGGTTTTTGGCTTAATCTGAATGTAGTTGTTGGTGGTTTGTATCAGTGCCCCCTAGGCCGATGGACCCGAAGAAAGATTTAGCGGTTTATGGGTATGGAACGGTTGCATGGAAGTATAGAATGGAGGAATGGAGGAAAAGACAGGCCGATAAACTTGAGATGATCAAACACGATGGGAGTGGTGGAGATCTAGATGATGCTGATTTACCTAAGTAGGTGTTTTCTTCCATTTGTTCATTAAAGTATGCATATTTCTTTTTTGTAAATCCATTTGACTTTTAAGTCAAAGAGATCATTATCGAACATAAATTTTATAACCGTAAGTTCATTATTTTTGTGAAAAGGAACAATATTTACGTCAACTATAATTGCGTGTTATATGTACAAAAAAGTTTGTGTTAAAATGTGGAAGATAACTAATAAAGAATGACAGGCACATAACGTATGTGTTTATGTAGAAAAATCATAATTTTGTGTTACTTTGGTATAATAGGATGGATGAGGGGAGGCAACCACTGTCAAGGAAGATACCGATTCCGTCAAGCAAGATTAGTCCATATAGAATGTTGATATTATTGCGCATGGTGATTCTTGGTCTCTTCTTTCATTATAGAATCCTTCATCCCGTACATGATGCTTTTGGTTTGTGGCTAACGTCAGTTATTTGTGAGATATGGTTTGCTGTCTCATGGGTCTTAGATCAATTCCCAAAATGGTTTCCTATCGAGCGTGAAACATACTTGGATCGTTTATCATTAAGGTATATGCACCTCACTATGCGATATTATAAACACACACACACTACAAATTATCCACTACCTGTTTAATCAAATGGGTTAAACTGGGTCACATAAACATGGCCTTTTTATTAACGGTTAGAAATGACAACCTTTTTATTAACGGTCACATAAACATGACCTTTTTATTAACGGTTAGAAATGACAACCTAAACTTGATTAACTCCGTGTCGTGTTTCGGGTCAACTCAGTTTTTTCCACACCTATATGGTCCCTTATCTTTTGAATGTTACCAATGGGCTTATAGCCCAGTGGTATCCACTACCAGTGATCTTGGTTTTAAAAAGCGCGCTTGAGGCGCGCTTAAGCGCAAAGCGCACCTAGGCGCAAATCTGTGCGCCTTATGGTAACCCTAGGCGAGCAGTGTACAAAAAGCGCAAGAAAAGCGCAAAAAGCGCACGAAAAGCGCAAAAAGCGCATTTAAAAAGCGCAAGAAAAGCGCGCTTTTTGTACACATGATGTTTTTGTGCTTAAAATTGTTATACATGTAGCTAAAAAGGTTGTGCATTTTAGTTAAATCATATATATACCTTATTTGTATCTATATTTTGAGTAAATAATGCTAAAAACCTATAGCATATATAAAAAAAATTATATAATTGTTTTGCGCCTCGCGTACGAAAAGCCCACCGCTTTTGCGATTTGCGCTTTGCGCCTCGGTTTTAGACCTCATCGCTTTTGTGCGCTTCGCGCTTTTTAAAACCAAGCCAGTGATAAGTGTCACTGTGTTAGGCATGAGAGGAGACAAGTTCGATTCTTGTGAGCAGCACTTTGAGGTATTTTGCCGGGATCATAACCCTTGTGGAGTGGGATGATCGGTATCCGATAAGGATACCAGGGGCAGAGGGTCTCCTCCACATACCCTTTTTTATCTTTTGAATGTTGAAAGTTGTTTTACTATGCATATAGATATGAAAAAGATGGGAAGGCTTGTGAGCTAGCCCCTGTAGACGTGTTTGTGAGCACAGTGGATCCCTTAAAAGAACCACCACTCATCACTGCAAACACGGTGTTATCCATCTTGGCGGTGGATTATCCCGTGGATAAAGTTGCTTGTTATGTCTCTGATGATGGTGCCGCCATGCTTACATTTGAAGCACTTTCAGAAACATCCGAGTTTGCAAGGAAGTGGGTCCCATTTTGCAAGAAGTTTCATATAGAGCCACGTGCTCCCGAGTGGTATTTTGCTCAAAAGGTTGATTATCTTAAAGATAAAATACATCCGGCATTTGTCCGCGAACGTCGCGCTATGAAGGTCGGGAAAAGAAATTTCCCTTTTCATTTTTTTGTGTTTTAAAAGCGTTAAATATTAGGAATAAACTCATTATTTAACCATTTGAATACAGAGGGATTATGAGGAGTTTAAGATACGGATTAACGGGCTTGTGTCCATGGCCCAAAAGGTTCCAGAGGATGGATGGACAATGCAAGATGGTACTCCATGGCCAGGAAACAATGTTAGGGATCATCCCGGAATGATCCAGGTTTGTGCATGATTTCTCAACTTTTTAATTTTTAGTTTTCATGATTATACAAGCTTCATAAAATAATTTCAAGATTAATTATACCCATACATAAAAAAAGTTGAAATTTGTACATGCTGAACAGGTTTTTCTAGGAAATAATGGTGTTCAAGACGTCGAAGGAAACGAATTACCACGTCTTGTATATGTATCTAGAGAGAAAAGGCCTGGATTTGACCACCACAAAAAAGCCGGTGCCATGAATGCTTTGGTATGCATTCATCTGCATAACTATCATGGATTATAGTATTATACTTTCAAAATTATTTTCTTGATTGGTTGTAACTTATTTCGGTTTTCTTTTTTGAAGATACGAGTGTCAGCGGTTATTACAAATGCGCCATTCATTCTCAATGTTGATTGCGATCATTATATAAATAATAGTAAAGCTCTCAGAGAGGCTATGTGCTTCATGATGGACCCTATATGTGGAAAGAAAATTTGTTATGTCCAATTTCCGCAAAGATTTGATGGGATTGATCGTCATGATAGATACTCGAATCGCAACGTTGTCTTCTTTGATGTATTTCACCACCTTATCCCATTAAGTATTATCGTATTCATCTTACATAGCGCGTACCTATGTCGAGTTTGAACCTTTTTTCTTCTTTTATGTTTAGCAGTTTAGTCCTTTTTTCATTGTCGTGACAGATTAACATGAAGGGACTGGATGGAATCCAAGGACCGATATATGTTGGAACCGGATGTGTTTTCAGGAGACAAGCATTGTATGGATTCGATGCTCCGACAAAAAAGAAACCACCTGGAAAAACGTGCAACTGTTTGCCAAAATGGTGTTTGTGTTGTTTCTCATCAAGAAATAAAAAGAAAAGCAATGGGATTTCAAAGAAAATAATGAGAAAGATGAAGAAGATGATGGAAGCTTCAACTCGAATACATGCGCTAGAGAATATTGAAAAAGGAATTGAAGGTAGTTAATTGGTGGTTTGAAGTTTGGAAGTTTTTATATATTTATTTTTATAAAATGGGTGTTTGTTATTGTTGCAGATGGTGAAAAATCATCACTCATGCCTGAAATAAAATCTGAAAAGAAATTTGGTCAATCTCCCGTGTTTGTCGGCTCAACATATTTAGAAGAAGGTGGTGTTCTGCCAGGAGTATCATCTGCATCCCTCTTGAAAGAAGCCATTCATGTCATAAGTTGTGGTTATGAAGATAAAACCGAATGGGGAAAAGAGGTTTGTCAAAACAAAAACATACTAAGCTGTTTTCATTTTTTTTTTCCGTTTGTGTTAAAGATGAAAAAGTAAAGTGGCTGGTCAGGTAGGGTTGGGGCAAGACGGGTCAGGTAGGTTTGGGTCAAGAGTCAAGACGGGTCAGGTAGGGTTGGGTCAAGACGTGTCAGGCCAGGTTGGTTGGACTCATCCATCAACGCGTTCAGTAAAGTGATTTTGAAGGTCATAAATATATGGGATAGAATGTTAAACCTTAATTTCATATTTAGGTACAAGATTAAAATTTATTATGTTTTTTTTTTTAAAAAAAAAACAGGTTGGATGGATCTATGGTTCGGTTACAGAGGATATCTTGACGGGGTTCAAGATGCATTGTCATGGTTGGCGGTCGGTTTATTGCATTCCTAAGAGGCCTGCCTTCAAGGGTTCGGCTCCAATAAATCTTTCGGATCGTCTTCACCAAGTTCTTAGGTGGGCACTCGGGTCGGTTGAAATCTTGTTAAGCAGGCATTGTCCAATTTGGTATGGTTATGGGTGCGGTTTAAAGCCTTTGGAGAGACTTTCATATATAAACTCTGTAGTCTATCCGTTAACCTCCCTTCCATTGGTTGCTTATTGCACACTTCCCGCCGTTTGTCTCCTTACCGGGAAATTTATTGTTCCGGAGGTAAAATTACGTTATCTGTTATTTTCTTACTTGAGACGATCAAAAGGGATTATATCATTATAACACCGCCTCTTGTAATATGTTTTACTAGAGCTCGGTTTTCTAATTTTGGTTATTGAATATCACATCATATATTTGAAACCGCGTATCCTAACAACTTACACGCGCTTTATCTTTTGGTGCAGATAAGCAATTACGCTAGCATTATCTTCTTGCTCATGTTTCTATCAATCGCGGTCACAGGTATCCTAGAAATACAATGGGGCGGTGTCGGGATCGATGACTTTTGGAGAAACGAGCAGTTTTGGGTCATTGGTGGTGTCTCGGCTCATCTTTTTGCTCTTTTCCAAGGTCTACTAAAAGTCTTGGCGGGAGTGAACACAAATTTCACGGTTACCTCAAAAGGAGGCGACGACGGGGAATTTTCAGAGCTCTATGTTTTGAAATGGACCACACTTTTGATCCCGCCAGTGACATTATTATCCTTAAACATCGTGGGCGTGGTTGTTGGGATCTCGGATGCAATAAGCAACGGGTATGAGTCGTGGGGCCCACTTTTCGGGAGACTGTTCTTCGCTATATGGGTGATTCTTCATCTGTATCCTTTCCTCAAGGGTATGATGGGAAAACAAAAGAACGTTCCGTCGATAATAGTTGTTTGGTTAATCCTTGTAGCTTCGGTCCTTACGCTTTTGTGGGTTCGGCTCAACCCGTTTGTAAGTAAAGACGGGATCGTGTTGGAAGTATGCGGGTTGGACTGTGATTAAGTATGCAGGTATGAAGTAGTATAAAATTTGACAGAAAGATATTGGTTAGGGTTTTGTAGATAGAAACAGGGAGGAGTAATTTTGCGGTAGATTTGAAGCTTTGACTTTGAAATTTTTGGTAATGACTTTTTTAGGTTTATGATTTTGGTTGGTTCTTTTTTTTACATCATTTTAATATTTTTCTTTCTAGTGCATATAGTTTGCAAAAAAATCTAACTTAAACCGCACCCGATTTGAACCGTAACCCAAATTGCTTGGCACCTATAACTGGATAAACATGGTCTTTGTGGCTAGTTCCCTTCATTCCGCTACCAGACTTGAGTCGACTGACTTAGAACTTTTCAAATCTTGGTGAGTTTTGTGACCTTCCCCTATCGAATAAGTCTTTGTGATGGCGCTAGAAGCGGAGAACTTAAAGAGGCCACAAAAACTTAGACGGGTAGCCGAGTAAGTAAGTTTGAATAAACTTTTGATGACCTTTTGTTAAAAAATACAAACATGACAATGTATATCAAGGAAGTGGTCACCTTTGTACAATGATAACAGAGGGAGTATTAATGTGTGAAGTGTTCTCTCTTTGTTGGCATTCTCTTGGTTTATGGTCTTGATCTTGAAATGTTAACCGTGCATCGACCATATAAAGTCTCCGTCGATTCACTCTTTAGCAGATTATATCTGTTGCAATAAGCGAAAGTATGATTTTGTAACCTTTAAGTACCAAGAAAATCATAGTTGTCTTATATTAACATAGATGGTGACTTCTTTAAAACACTCTTTTGACTTCGTTTGTCAGTCGAATAACTTCTATCTCGAGTAGATTCTTTTCAGAAACTTAAGTCGGACTCGTAGATATCTCAAAGAGTGATTGCATTTTTTTCTTGTTTTACTTCAACATCATGTCCATATATTTGAATGTGTCGTTACGCCATTTGAATTAGATCTTGCAGCCAATCCAATGTCGGTTCATGGCATCAACCTGGTTTTGCTATTTCTGCATGATTGGACGTTTTATATGTAACTCGGTTTTACTATTGGTCATGGGTCATACTTGTCATCTTGGCGTTGTTTCAACCTAGTGGCCACTGCTATCGAGCCATGGTGGATTAATAGCATCGACCGTGAAATTACAGTTTGTCTTGCGTGTGTTTCTTGAGCCTTCTTTGGTTGATGCAAGTGTTTTGCGAGAATTGATTAGGAGCATATGAGAACTTACATTATATATTTTAATTCACATGTTATTATCTTTAAATAAGTGAATTCTATGCACGACCAACTTCCTTCCCTGTCATCTGAAAATCGAACATATATGTAGTCATGCCACAGAATGACAATGTGGATCATGTGTCCCGCATAGCGTTATAGGACCCTGGTTTCATTGTTCAGGTTTCGAGACCACATCGTTGAACATGGAGGCACCATTCTAGAACTAGATCCATATTAACAGATCTTGCTACTACTAAGAGCAAGGAAGAGCATCGTAGTGTTACCATTGCGCAAATGACACGATTCCTTCATGCCATTCATGGTTTTCAACCATCGTTCTCCAAATCTATCATGAGCAACCGACTGAAACAATAATCAATCACTCATGTAGAGCAGATTATGCAACTTGCAAAGACACAACAGGAACTTAACAGGTAAACAGAACTTAACGCTGTCATGGCTTAAAAAATTAAACTGGACTGGCTTCAGAACGAAGAAACCGACACCCAATGTGCAAACAATATCACGAATCGAGACTGAAGATCTGACCAGTATATGTAATTTCTACTGTCAATGAATATTTCCTTGCTATTTTCAAAATAGCAACAGAAATAAAACATAAATACAAATAAAAAGGCGACTTTTCAGGGATAAAACCGACAATCTCTCAATTTTGATCGTTTTTTTCCGTCTCTCATTACAGTAGTACCGCTACCTTTGTACAATATACTAGAAACATACGTTGTGATAGTCGTTCAATCACGTTAAAATCTATTTAAATATGGCATACAAAACAGACATCAAACAGACAAAACCATAAACATACATTCGCCTTTGCAGATATTGAACATTGACCTCTAGCTTTTCCATCCGGGCTTCAACCCTGCTTATCCTTGCTTCCAAGTGTGCAATTTGGGCTCGGATTTGTGGATCCATGCGGTCAATTTCATTTACCATGCTTTGATGATGATCCAGTTCGCCACCTGAATCATCTTCACTAGCGACCAATCTACACATTATTATAACTGAAAAAGAAAAACTACTAGTAAAACTTCCCACATATAAAAGCTAAAATCTGTTTGGTACAATTGCATGATTCGGTGCTCAATGAATCGAACCATTTGATTAGTGTTCTGAATGTAAAATCCTTTACAGTTGAAGTCCATATTGAAGAGGTATAAGCAATTATACCGCAGCTAGTGGACACGTGCCTCCTAAGTCGTGCTAAAGTCCAACAAGTTACAAGTAACTTAAGGACTTGGGAAGACATGAAGAGGTATAAGCAATTATACCGCAGCTCAATATGTCAAGGCACGAACTAAGCTCTAGACGGAACAAAGCACCATCACCGTAGGTAAGTACAGTACTCGGCCGCAGGTCAACATAGACCGAAGCATAGTACAATGATAGTCCGAAGTATAGTACAAAGCCTTGTTGACCACTATAAATACCCTCATTAAAGTACAAGAAACACACGAATGCTCTCACTCCGCACCACACTTTCTCTCTCTACTTTCTCTCACTAAATAAATACTTATCCTCACGCCGGAGGGTGGTTACAGAGAGGCCCTCCCTCCTCCTCTGTAACGAGCCTAACGGTTTGTTGACTTGTGCAGGCTTTAGCTCAGGTCAGAGACAACTCAGATCCAGTTCCCTCGGCCATACCTAGTACCGCACTTCAGGTTCGGCCACTTTTTGGATCTTCACATATAAAACGGCCATGAGACCTGCTACGAAAAACTCATCCCCAACACAAACACAAACACACACCCCACTTGTGATTCGCAACATCAAGTTTACCGGTTCCATACTCCCAACCAGAGCCAAACCAGAGGGGCGTTTGGATGTAAGTTTTTTAATCGAGTATTACAATCTATAATTAGGTTTTCCAAATTTGTTTGCTTTTACCTTAACATTTTAAAAAATCACAACCATAACAATTTTTTCACCATCAAACACTATGAATCATCACTTCAAGTCACAATACTCCACCCTTGGATATTGTTTTAAGACTAGCTGTTATAGTATGGCGCCCCATGCCACATCACCATGTTAACGCACCAAACACCGCCCCAAGCTACTTAAATGGCGTGCATTCACGGGCGTTAAGAATGGTTTGGTGTGGGGACCACCTAAAACTAACCAATCACTTTCTTTTTTAAATTTTGTAGTTAAACCACAACGTGATATTTAAAGGTTGGGTTAAAAACTAATTGTTTACGTGACAGTGATGTGGCAGGGCGTTATGACCAAACAGAAAGTAATATTTAAAACAATTTACCTGAACAAAAAAATAAAAAATGAAATTGGACATAGAAACACATACCAATCTATGTAAGATAAACAATAAATTAATAGAATTATAGAATGAACAAGGATCATATGATACAATGACTAATTAACTACAAATGCAACAAGCGGAAACAACTAATCATAATCCTAAACAACGACGCTATAATAAACTCGAATTCAAATTCAATATTATTATTTTTATTACAAAATTGGGTTGAATGATGTTACAAATTGATAAACGATGGCGATTTTTAAAGTGAATGATAAATTTGAGAAGGGAACTTACTCTGTAAGAAAATTGTTCGATGATTGAAACCTAATTTTTTTTTTGTGGAATTTGGGGCTGCCTTTCTTTCGGTTTTTGTTTGTTCCACTATTTATTATGGGGTAAAACTCATTGGGGGGCAAACCAACCAAACGAAGTTGAAGAAGGCTTTATTCGTGTTTGTTTGCTAATATAATTATGTTATGAACAGTTTATGAACGCTTACTGAACGAGATTTCTGTTCATGTACGTTTGTTAAGAAACCACTCATATTCGTGTTCGTTTGTTAATTTTGTTCATAAATGCACACAAACAAACACAAACGGACATTAATGAACACATGTTAACTTTTGAATAACATCGAATTCACGTACATTAAGATATTAACTAGATCCACCCAAAATATAACCTAATTATCCAAGCATACTTAGTACGGGAGAAGGGCGTTGGAGGTGGATGACAGAGGGCATTGGAGGTGGAGGGCATCAACGCTGGAATGTGGAAACATATAATGAGATTTGATACAAAAAGTAGGTTTATTGATCACATATAGTCATATATTTACCTCATATATGTTATTTATTGGGTAAAATAAATAAAAATAAAAGAATATAAAAAGGTATAAAATTAAAAACCTTAATAAACTATCGAACACAAATGAACATAAACGAACACGTTACCGAACGTTCACGAACGAAAATCGAACTTCCCGTCGAACGATTCATGAACTGTTCGTTGAAAGTTCGATTCGTTTGCAGCTCTAATAACTCATGATAAGCATGTTGGTTGGTACCGAACTTGTACAATACCTAAGATAATTGAAATTGAAAACGAGTAAAAGTATAAATTGGATATCGTATTGATTTTCTTGGTTTGGTATCGGAATGGGTATAGCGTTTGGTGAAAATCGAATATGGTATTGATAGTGTTTAGTTGGTATTGATTTGATGTTGTATCTTAATGGTTATAATATCTAGCAAAAAATCTCGTCCCTAATTAACTAAAAACTATTAGGATGGGAAATGAACCCGAACCTGACAGGTGAATGCAAATCTCGAAACTTACAAACAGAAATTTCGGTAAAGAATCGAGTATGAGGCAAATTTTAGATAATTTTATGAGTATGGGATAGGTTTGGTGTTTGGTGAAACTTGACCAGATTATCCGAAACATGTGTATCCCGTTATTTTAACAAATCTTTAAACCTGTTGGTTTTATTTTTATTTTTATTTTCCTTTATTTTTTGGCAATTGAATAGTATATTAGTTTACTACTTTTAGGGGATGTTTGGTAAGCCTCTTAATAAGGCTCTGGACCATTCAGCGCTGAATGATTCAGCATTCAGCGTGTTTGTTTCAGCTTCTGAATGGAATGATTAAGGATGAACCATTAAGCACTGAATCATTAACCACTGAACTAGGCTGAACCTTTATGATGCTCTCTTACCAATGTGGGACAAGAAACTAACCATTAAGAGGTTCAACTTAATGATTCGGCACTTAATCATTCAGACCTTTTAATTATTCAGCACTTAATCAACCAAACAACCCCTTTATAATTAACTTTTTTTACCGGAGTTACAAAATTTATAAAATAGTATATAGTTTTTTTTTAAACGGTCAACTAAACAACGCCGGGTACTTCGTATGCGGCCCCCCAGTGGCAAAGACAGGGGCATAGCCCGGCCCACCCCGGACGCACGAAGCCCCTAGCCCGCCTGACAGCCCGTTTCCAGGGAAAACCCGACCCACATACCCGCCCGAAGGCACGACAGTAGTGAACCAGTAAAACCTGGCGAGATCAGGACTCGAACTCATTACCATAGGCCATGAGTCATCCATCATTTCTCATTTATGTCCTTCGTGGGAATCGAACCTGAGACCTCCAAGAGAGATCCCTGGTCCATTCACCAACTGAGCTACCCGTGAAGGACATAAAATAGTATATAGTAAGAAATTTATTTGTAAAACCTGAATTGATAATTTTTAACAGATTACTGAGCACTCTCGATTTGATGGACACGATAAATACCTCCAGGTTTTACGACTACGTATACGTATGAGGCTGAAATTACAAATACCCACTCAACCCTATGACCCTATCCATCGCTCCATCCTTAGTAACTTACACTTGTACAAACAAAGTAGAGTTAATTTAAGTTTCGTCCACAAAGTTTTTGAAGAAATTTTATGTTTTATGTTTGTTTATTATAAAAATCTTTATTTATTGATCAACTTCATAAACAATCTTACACATTCACCCTCAGATACTCAAGTCAATGCTCACCTAAATAGGCATGTGTTGGAGTATATGTGTATATGCTATGCGTGTGACTCGTCAAGAAGATAAAAGAAGTTTAAGTAAATTGGAGATTCTCCCTGAGCCCAAGGTAGAGTTACGCTATGCAATGTTTTCATAACCGGACCGGACGTTGAACCGGACGTCTTACTGGTTCACTGGTCCGACCGGTCGGACCGGTCGAACCGGATTTAAGAACCGGACGACATCATAAATAATTTAAATAGTTTTATAACTAATATACAAATTTTATAATAAAAGTCTAAAATATTTATGAACTTAAATTGATTTCGATAGTTTAATTATATAATTTATTAATTTTTTTATTATTACATACATTTTAATAATCAAAATTCTAAAAAGTGGATTCCAACTGTACCTTGAAAATATAAACCTGCTCTTTATTTCCTTTTTCTTTAATATAAGACAAAAAACCTTCAATGAATGAAAAAAAGGAATGAAACCTCCTCCTGTTAATCGTTTAAGCCAAGAAAAGAAAACACAAAACACTCCATTCTTCTGACCTTCAAATCGTTTTAATCATGAAGAAGCCCTGAAAATCGTTTAAATGACGAAGAAGACATGCAAGTGTGAGCCGACAAATTGTTTGATTGATGAAGAAGACCTGCAAATCGTTTGACTGATGAAGAAGACCTGCAAATCCAACTAGGTTGAGGAAAATCGAAGACGACCTGCAAATCAGGCCGGTCCGGTCCAAATATTCACCGGGTTCCCGGTCCGACCCCCGGTCCCCGGTCCAACCGGGCGGGCTGGTGCACAAGCGGTCTTGTAGGGCGACCCGGCCCGGTGTGCCTCACGTTTCCCGGTCCGACCGGTCGAACCGGCCGGTCCGGTCCGGGTTTAAAAACACTGACGCTATGTTCTCGAGTTTACTTAACGAGGGAAATAAAAGAAAGGAAAACAAAAACATGCACTTCCTTTTTTTCTCTTTTCCTCTCTTTTTCCTTCTTTTTCTTTAAAATTTCTTCAAATTAAGAGGATGAAAATAAGCCTACTTTTCTCTTCATTTTCCTCCTTTTTCATTTTTTTCCTTTCTTAAAAAAACTCTAGAACACTCATTCTCTCATTTTCTTTCTTTTTCCTCTTAAGTCTTAAAAAAAAACTCTAGAACACGGGTAGGGGTTCTCGGTAACGGCAACATCGTCATCCCTAAGCAAAGTTGCAGAGTTCATTTGTATGTTGCCGAGAAGAGAGAATTAGGCTTTGTGTGTTATGACCATTTAATGATAGTGTTTTTTTGACCATTTGACCACTTCTCCTCCGATTAAAATCTTTAGATCAATTTGAAACTTCTAAGTAAAGTACCCTAGAGTGACACCAGTATTTTAATTGTTCTAAAATACTTTAGGTCCATTTTAACATGACAGAGTGGAAATGATCACGGGTAGGGTACTTGTCCCTTCCCCCAAGGTGAGATTAATCCTTTTAATAAAGAGAGATTATGTGATAAGTCCAAGAGGGCTAATAAATGAATAAAAGTTGGGCTACGCTCAGTGGCGAAGTTTGGTTCTTAAATTGGTGGGGGCCGGACTTAATTTTTTTCGATGGGTAGTAGCCGGAAGATCCAATCGGTAAGGACCGGACTTAACCCCGACTTAATTTACCTATGAAAATCGCAAAATTTTACCACTGCGTAAAAAATCGGTGGGGGCCGGGGCACAATCTGGCCCCCAAGATCCTTCGCCCCTGGCTACGCTTATTGGATCAACTCTAATATGTGGTAACCTTTACAGTTCGAAGTTTTATCTTTCTATTGAAATTAGGATGTTACGTTATACTCACATACATCTTTCCTTGGGTTCACTCTTCCCGTTATTTTTCAAGCTTAGGACTAATCTCAACACTCGATAGGCATACATTTCAAACGGTAGTGTCCGTTAAATACATGTCATGTATATAGTTTATTTCTTCACTATAGGTAACTGTACGTAGGGCTGTTCAAATCGCTCGCCGTTCGTAGCTCGCTCGCTCGTCGCTCGTTTGGAAAATGCTCAAAAAATGCCCGCTTGATCTTCCGCTCGGTTTTATATGAGCCGATCGGCTCGGTTCGGTTTGTAAATGAGCCTAGCACAAACAAAGGTACGCTCGGCTCGGTTCGGCTCGAATAAATTTTTATTTAATCAATAATAGATATACACACAATTTACAGATAAATTTATGGTTTTATATATAACATTCTATTGGATTTGACTCAGTATATGCTAACAAAATATAACTAGCCCACTTAACTCAATAAAAAATTTAACACTAGATTTAATAGTAAAACAATAACTCATGAGTTGATAGTCTTGAATCTTTTATGTTATTAGTCGTCCATCACTAATTGTAGCTTGCTATCACACCTACGTCATAATGCAACAATTGTTCTCTGACGTATGCTTATCACCTCTCCAGCCTCAATCTAAGTCTCGTCCTTGAACACTAGGATCTCAATATTAGTGTTATCACCAGACATTTCGATCTTAGTTGTCACCCGGCAATGAAAACATCGAAGGAAACATCGCAATTTTTTGATCGTCCATATTACTCTCTGCTCGATTCTCGCTCGGCGCTCGCTCGAAAAATTTGCGCTTGAAGAATGCTTGTTCGATTTTTGGCTCGATTGTAAACGAGCCGCTCCGCTCGGTTCGGTTTGTAAACGAGCCAAGCACAAGCAAAGCTCAGATCGGCTCGGCTCGTGAACAGCCCTAGGTGACTGACTAAATGTCAATATATACGCTATCTTACGTGTCATATGATATAGTCTCTATCTTATTATTTTACTCATAGTAATGGGGGACGGGACACTACACTTGAATTTTTTCTAACTTAACTGATTTCTACCAATCATGCACTGTCACATCACTTCACTGATTCACAGTTTTGTAGGTAGCACTACCCAAAACTACCAAACCCATATAAAACAAAAAACCCCAGACACAAAACCCCACTCACGGTCCGTTAACTAGAACCCGTAAAACCTACCAGCAAACCACTACCTGTGTCACTCGAGCCAGTGTTATCGTGTTGATAGAGGGTACCAGCACCATTTGCTGGTGGTGACACGTCCCCCTAATATGAAGTGTACACAACCCTCAATGGGGTTTTCACATTTCATCACACTCAAATAGATTCAGTTGTATTCTTAATCTTCAACCTCAAGAATGAATTAGGTGATGATCATGATGGTGGGGTGTGTGGTTTTGAGACGACTATATCTTTTATAAGATCTGAATCGAAATATTAAGTTTGAGTGTTATTTATTATATTTTTTTACATTTTTTTTTCATAAAGCTTTTTTCTTAAGCAATTTCTTCTAATAAATGCAGAAATTATCAACCAACATTAAGGAATAAGAAAAAATATAAACATTTAACTATTCAAGTGTTAAAAAAAGTTGTCATTCCACTATGATATTATTGGAACAATCTAATTTCGTAGAAAATACCTTAAAGAGAAGCTTCCTGCCCGGCTGGCCCAAAATCAATGTGTCATGTCTCTTTTGATCATGTTCATTTTCTAAAACACTTGTTATGATTATTAATTCTTTTTAATCTCTATATTTGGAGAGCTTAAAACTTATCAAGCATAGACCTGCCCATGTTTAGTGATAAACTCGACGAGGCTAAGACGCCGAGAACATTGACTAGCCACTGAAAAAAAAAAGTGTGCAAGATCGTGTTTTCTTAATTTACGGTAAATTAAGGACATATGCCGCGAGTGAATATAGAGACATCAAGCGGGTACAACATCTTTGTTTTGAACAGAAGAATATGACAATTAGATTGTCCGAATCGACATTTTTTGGTCACAAAAATCTATATAGGTTTAATGACGTGAATAATATAGTCAAGGACTATAAGAAACCATAATATGAAGTTTGCACTTGAAATCTATATTCCCAACAAAAACATGAAAACAAAGTAAAAGTCAACTAAACATGTCACAAGATATATAGCACACAAAGATACATTTCCAAACCGTATCAAACCCTTATTGTACTGAAAATGTGCACCATGAAAAACTAGATCAACTGATCTCGATATCAATATTGCGAATCAACGCAATTCGGCCCTTGTCTCAAGATAGGATTGATCCTCTTCTTCAGCCAAATAAGAGAAATACGCTTTGTTATCAGGGTTCCTAATCGAACAATGTGCGCGAATTTCACCCTTTTCGCCGGTCAAAACTTCCATTTGTCCCATTTTGATCATGGCTTTTACAAATGCCTCAAAGAACAACTTCTCATCATGTGCAAAGCTTTCCACAATTGGTTTAGTCACTTCATGAGTATACAAATCTTGATCCGAGGTAAAGAGCCCTTGTCGGTTCATCAAATCGACAAAATACTTGTTGTCGAACTTGATTGGAGAGTAAATGTCCATAGCGGTGGTGGCATCGGTCGTGTTGGTGGGACAAACCTCTTTGAGCCCATGGGCAAAGGTTTTCTCCATGGTGGGGTCTTGGGTGGGGTAGAGACGCGAGGCGAAGGAAGAGCAGTGACTCACCCCGATGGTGTGGCCCCCAGAGAGGGCCACAACGTCGGTCGGGGTGAGCTTCTTGGCTGCGAGGGCTGAAAGGATGGTGGAGGCGTTGCTTGTGGGTGCTGGAAGATTGGCTAGTGTAGCGTTTTGTGTGGCGAATGAGAGACCATCTTTTCTACCCAATGGAACATCATAGTCCGGTCCACCTGACTTTAGTAACGTTAAAAAAAATAAGATTATTATTTAGTAAATTGTTAAACACTTAATAATACGTGGTAAAAAGTTATGGAAAATCAAAAAGTATTCATCTTGACTGGAAAAGTTGATATATGACCATTGATATTTTTATTTAACAATTTATCATTTTTTTAGTTTGGAAAATTGTTACTTTTGTCTATTTAAGTATTCAATAAAGCAAAATTTTATATATTATTATAACATAATACATATAATTTGCAAAAAAAAAAAAAAAAGAAATAAAATGAAGCCAAATTTTACAATAATTTTTAAAAAAAAAATTAAATTAGAAAAAAAGAAATCATGTTTAAAAGGTAAGTTTAGTGGGCAAGTGGCGCAACGATTATATGGATTTGTTATTTTGTTACTCGCATGGAAATCTGCTACGCCAGAAAACACGCTTCAATACTAATTGATTGGTTAAATTTAAAAGTTAGGCTCCGGATATTCACACAAGTGAGCTTTTTATTCACACAACCCTATATGGCCCGTAGAGGCCTCTACGGGCCGTAGATGAACATGAAAAACGAGGTGCGAGGTTCAGTCCTGACTACCAATGATTGTGATCCCCTCTATGGCCCGTAGAGGCCTCTATGGGCCGTAGAGAGGTTTTTTTTTTTTTTTTTTTTTTTTTTTTGTTAGATTGTGTTAGAATGTATGTGTTAAGTTTGTTTTTATAAAAAGTAAAATAGCATAATCAACAATTTTTTTTATAAATAATTTTTGAGTTCTTATTTCCGCTGCTTGATATTAGATTAACAATTTATGGTCAAGATAAAGATGTCTAATTAGGTATTGAATTTAGGTATGGAATTTAGTTTATACAGACAATTGTTTTGTTTGAGAGTATTATTTTTGGTTAAATAACGTTTTAATATCATTTTATTATTAAGTTAAAAAAATTTTGTTTATGCTATTTTACTTTTTATAAAAAAACTCAACACATCCATTCCAACACAATCTAAAAAAATAAAAAAAAAATTAAATAAAACCTCTACGGCCCATAGAGGCCTCTACGGCCCATAGATGGCTGAAAAAAACCAAAAAATCTACTGGCCCGTATAGGGCTATATGGGCCGTAGAGGGAACATATCTACGGGTCGTAGAGCTCTCTACGGCCCGTATAGGTTTGGAACTTGGTCGTAGAGGCCATATATGGGTCGTAGAGGCCCTTGCCTCTACGGCCCGTAGAGGTCTCTACGACCCGTAGACAAAAAAAAGGTTTTTTTAAAAAAAATGTTATTTTTATAAAACAACTTCAAATTTTTTTAAAAAAATTGTTTTGCTACGGGTCGTAGAGCCCTCTACGGCCCGTAGGTAATCATCACCAATGATTGTATGATTGCCAATCATTGATAATGTTTACCTACGGGCCGTAGAGGGCTCTACGACCCGTAGAGGAAGCAAAAAATGGAGTCTACGGGCCGTAGAGCCCTCTACGGCCCGTATAGGGTTGTGTGGATAAATTTCAACCTTGTGCAAATAACATGCCTCACATTTTGTCAGCTTCTACCATCAACATGACTTTTTGTTTTTTGTGACTGATATATATATTGAATTCATATGTACCAAATGAACCGCATCACGAGCTGCAAGAGCAACAATATCCGAACAAGATACGACTCGCCCACATTCTCTATGGACCAAATTCCTTAGATCTTCAACGATGTCGAACGCCTTTTTACGTAGACTTTGGTTCGGAGGCGCGGTTTGTTCACTCGGGCCACCATGTGACCCATCAAGCAAAACCGAACCATCACATCCCTACATGCATATAATTATAATAAGTAAATACTCCTTTAATCATAACAACTAACCATAATTCGAATAATTAAGTGGCACCTGAACAAAACAATCGTGAAAGTGAAGTCTAAGCAATCCCGCGGCTTGACCAATATCTTCCTTGAACACTTTCTTGAGATGTTTTCGCACAATTTTTTCGACTTTGTGACATGTTTTGTGGTGATAATCCCATGATAATCCTTTTGTAATGGGTGCGGAGTAATCGGCTTCGGATACGTAAAGAAGAGAGGAGAAGATCAAGAGAGAGGAGAATAAGAGAAACAAAGAGGTTGTAGAAGAAGAAGCCATATGGATGAATGAGTTTGGATTGAAGAAGAAGAAGAAGGTGGTGGTGTGGTTGAAAAGCAAAGGTTGGAAGAATACTTATAGAGACATTGTGCATTGACCCAAGAAATATGTTGTAAATTAATTAGAGTATACTTTTGGGAAGCTTCTTAGTAATTTTGAAGACTTTACAGGACAGGACAGTGAAAATTCTTAAGCTATAAGAGTTATGCTACATGAATTATAAATTGTTAATGTTAATATTATTATATAAACACACTTCACCAAATAACACACTTATGATTCCAGCTGATTACCTTTCATCAAGTAAGTTTTGTCGACTGTGATGGCTAAGACATAGTCCCCGCTTTTGGACACCGTTTAACACTAGCCCGCTTTTGATTATTTTCCCACTTGTTAAAAGATATAAAATGTGTTAATGTTCCGAAACTTGTTAATCTTTTAATATAGAGTTTAAAAAATGTTTTATAGTCATAAAAAAATTATTGTTTTTACTTAAAGCAAGAAACATATAGTTTTACAAATCTGAATTTCGAATAAATATTACTATTAGTGTGTAGAGTGAAAATTGAACCAAAACGAGACCATAATTAGGGTTAAACTTTTTTTTCTTCAGCTTTTGTTTTATTAATGAAAGGGACACATAAAAATCCAAACCGAAAAGCTAGACATTTTCTATTAATGAAAGGGACGATTATATAAAATCCAATTAGAAATGAAATGAAAGTTCAGTGATAGCGTTTTATCCTTAGATTATCTGTGAACAAAGTGCTATAATTCTTTGTATAAATTTGTCATATAGTAAAATTATTACAAATAAGACCATGTGTAATATTGGTAATGTGAAAAGGGCGTTAAAGCCAATTTTAACGCCCAATTCACATTAGCACACCGCCCCCCTCCCCCTTAAAGGGGCGCAAACCTTGGCCAAGCGAAATTTTTCGCGTGGGTGAAATTGTGGAGGGGCTAATCAGAAGATGCCATTTCATTTTTATTTTATTTTCTTTTTTTAAATTCAAATTTAATATCATTATATACACCCACTCACACACCACATCACTACACCCCTTGCCCATTTCAAGCCCATTTCACCCACTAAAGTAGCCCCACATGCCACATGTAAAAAAATGTCCATTTCACCCACCATTACACATGATGTAATTAAGACTGTAAATTATACGAATTAGTTGTAAACATGGCAATGTTAAGTTTTAAGACATTAAACTTTTAGTCATCTAACCTTTCTTATATATTAGCATGTCCTGGCAGTAGACGTTTGTTTGTGTGTTTTTTAAGGTCAAGTTTCTCTTTGTTATTCCATAGAAAGCAAATTACATTAGGATAGCAAGGAGACGAGCAACAAGCTGCGCTATCACCTTTTAGAAAAATAAAAATGTATCCGTTAATAAAAAAACGACAAAGAATGTAACTCCATTCTGACTACACTATGCTACATGATCATCCTCTCTGGCCATTGTCACCACTTTGAAAATAGTTAACAATGCAACCAGACACCTCCGATCATACAATGCGCAACGATCCTAAGAGATATATTCAGAATGGTATGATGTCTTTCTCTTTCTCCTTCCTAGCTACCACTACTGACACACCCTTCGCCTCAATCTAACATTGGTCACTCTAGTTTAAACACAAGTTATCGACACATACAGTCTTCAAATCCTAGCAAATCGCCAATGCTCCTCCAGTCAACACCATCCATTGCTCCATCCGCTCTAATGGTCTAATATAGTTCTTTAAGAAATCATGAAGTGAATAGATTTGGTTGCTGATTGGAAAGTATTTGGTTTTTGATCGCTTGGCTTTTTTTTCCCAATCACGAGCTCAACAATACTCTTATATGTTGTAAATCGACATGAAACCACATTTAAAACCGACATGTTTTTCTTAGGGCTTTTCAGTTGCTTGGTCTAGACTAGATTTAGAGCATTCACATTATGTAAAAATACTAAGATCTATAATACTCAACTCAATCTGTCACACCCTCAAATTCCACGTGCGGGGTTTTACAGCGAGGCGCATGACAAACCAGGATCCAAGTCAACGGCCACAATAAACAACACTATATGAAATACGCAAACTCAACAAAACTTTATATATCAAAAACCGTAGCGGAAGCAACATCAAGTTACAAAGACTTGTTTCACAAAAGTTCTCAAAATTTATTCAAAACGTGAAGCTAAAGCCCTAGAACCCATGTAGACCCGTGCACCTAGTCCGTGTAATGCTACTTAGAGACCTGAGAAAAACATGCCAAAGATACGTCAACATATAATGCTGGTGAGTTCACAGGTTTTCATAAACGTTACCAAGTATTACCAAAAGTTCCAAGAATGTTACCAAGTTCAACCTGTCAATACTATGTCATGTTTAAGCCAAAGTACTCTAGCTAGGCGTATGTTTTGTTACTACTACGATTGGAAAACCATTGCTGGACACGTTTAAGCAAGTTCAGCATGTTACAAGTTCAAGCCGCCCGAATAATGTTACAAGTTACAAGGTCGAGACAATATGCACCCACCCGGCTCCCAGCCGACGAGTGGGGCTGGTCACGCCCAATAGATCTATCCACATTTCCCCCGCTGTGCTACCCCGCACATTCATGGTTTCCCCCGGGACTTCCAAAGATCGTATACTAACCCAAAAGTAACCCATAGTATGACACAAGTTCTCAAAACACAAGTTTAGCGCATGTTTTCTCCCCCAAAAGTAAAACCAGTGAAAGTGGGGCCGTGAACTCACCTTAGGTTGCGTTTTCTTTAAGATAAGAATAAAAGCTAAGTCCTTGATAATCCCAACTACCGGAGATCTATCAAAAAGTTCACATAAGTGTTCCGACTAATAACCATAAGGTTATCTAGTCCCCGACTGTCCAGATTGTAACCAAGTATGTTTAAAATACGTTTGACTGTTAAACCGACACACTAGACCGACCCGACATCCCGTTGGTGACCCGTTACATGAACTAACTAAGTACACATAGATTACACATAAGGTTCAAGCATAAGACACTTAGTTTACAGCAAGAATCGCACATACGGAGTTGTAAGGTCGAATCAGTATGGAAACAGGACCAGGTTCGACCCATAAGGCTTGTTTCGACCCCCATTGTGCTCCTTCGACCCTTACTTAAGTTCATACAACTTATTACATGTTCATTCAACCTTAACACATGTTAATTCGACCCTAACATGTGTTAATTCGACCTAAATCAAGTTCGTTCGACCTAACAGAGCTACGTTCGACCTGCAGAGTCCCAGGTTCGACCCCTGGGTTGCCACCTTCGACCCCACGTAGGTCGAATGGGACCCAAGTTCGACCTCCCCTGCTGCACACATCCTAAAACGCATCAAAACCATCCAAAAAATCACAAAACATCACGAAACACATCAGTCAAACATAAATAACATATCCCTACGAAACCCTACCAATTTTACTCCAAAATCAGTCCATTCTAACACTTACCCAAAATGGTAAAAATTATGAAAATGTCACATCGATCATGCATGAAAACTTTGCCCGATTTGGAAACCTGTTGAAATCTTATCACAATCATCTCAAAACACTCTGTTTTATATGTTTATGAAAACCCCCCAAATCGTTTTATCAATAATCATCACATGTAACAAACCCTAGATTCATCAAAAATCCCCAAATCAACATAATATCAACATTCATCCAATAGTAACCTAAACCAATCATAAACCAACATCAATAACAGCCCTAGATCATGTATCTATCATCTATACAGCAGCAAACCAATGAACAACACATAACATCACATAATACACCATTAACACGTGTTTATGTATGTGAAAACCCATGTTAAATGATAAGGTTTTGTTTAGAAAGATGTTTGAAAGGTTTTTATGCATAAAAACAACCTTAGAACAGATCTGGACATTTGGGGCTAAATGAAAACGAATCAAAATGTATTAAAAATGGTTTTGGATTAAGAACACACCTTGGATTCTTGATTAGATGATGTTTGTAGGTTAGATTATTAAAAACGAGAGCAAAAACTCCTTCCCCAGTGATTAAAATTGAATGAGAGTGTTTAGAGGCGTTTAGGGTTTGTGAAATGATGAAAAATGACAAAGTGTGGTATTTATACTTGGTCTACATTCGACCCCAAGCATAGGTCGAATGAGAACATCAGAGGTCAAATAACCTCTTTGTTTGACACTCCTCCCCCTGGTTCGACCACCCTTAGGGTTGAACCTGTTCCCAGGTTTTCCAGATTTTCTAGTTTTGTCGTTTTAACGCATTTTAACACATCCTAACACATGGACATGCAATCCTAACATATGCTAAGCATATAGAATCACGTATAATCATGTTTACACCTTTGAAACACGTATTATCATATTATGTTACATGTATGTTATCAATCTACATATCCTACTTAGTTCAATTCATGTAATTTCACCAATAACGGGACTTAAGTCTAGTGTATCCCAAAATGACCCCCCAATGATCCGATCATTGAACCTTGGACAATACTAACCTGACCCGACTTAACTGACCCAGCTGAGTATGTTAACAATTGTTTTTCGCTAAGGTAGACTTATATGTTCTCAAAATGTTTAGCTGAACATGCCGGGTGTCACATCATTCACACGTTGAAAGAATTTTCGTCCCGAAAATTGCATAAATCCCAAAAAGGAAATCGACGTAAAGAAAGAAACGGAAAGAAAATTTAGCAGTTGTTAAATCATCCCCCCGTTGAAAGGAATCTCGCCCCGAGATTCACTCAGCTTCAGCGGTAACATGTCTCGATTCAAACGCAAGCTTAGGAAAAAGATGAGGATACTTAGATTTCATCTGATCCTCCCGTTCCCATGTGAACTCCGGTCCACGATTCGAGTTCCAACGAACCTTAACGATACGGATTTTACTCCGGCGAAGGCTATGAATCTTTTAATCAAGGATCTCAACAGGTTCCTCCACAATGCGAAGACGATCATCAACCTTGATCTCTTCCAGTGGAACGATAAGAGATTCGTCAGCCAAACACTTCTTCAAGTTAGACACATGGAAGAGGTTGTGAACATTACCGAGCTCCGTCGGTAAATCAAGTCTGTATGCCACCGGACCAATCCGTTCCAAGATTGCAAACGGTCCGACATAACGAGGGTTAAGCTTGCCACGCTTTCCAAAGCATATGACGCCCTTCCATGGAGAAACTTTCAGAAGTACCTTGTCCCTAACCTGGAACTCCAATGGCTTGCGACGGCGATCGGCATAGCTCTTATGACGATCCCGTGCATCTGCTAAACGGTTACGAATTTGTACGATCTTCTTCGAAGTTTCGTACACCTGTTCCGGCCCAGTGAGTTGGCTCTCACCCACCTCGGTCCAACAAAAAGGAGACCGACATTTCCGTCCGTAAAGAGCCTCGAACGGAGCTACCTTAATACTGGAATGATAGCTATTGTTATAAGAGAACTCCACCAACGGTAGGTGAATCTCCCAGCTTTTGCCAAAATCGATAACACATGCCCAAAGCATGTCCTCCAAGGTTTGGATCGTCCGCTCACTTTGACCGTCAGTTTGCGGATGGTAAGCTGTACTCATATCCAACTGAGTACCCAAGGCCTTATGCAGGGCCTTCCAAAAGCGCGAAGCGAAACGAGAATCACGATCAATGATGATAGAGACAAGCACCCCGTGCCGAGAGACCACCTCCTTAAGGTAAATGCGACCCAACCGCTCAAGTCCATCTGTTTCCTTAATAGGTAGGAATGCGCTGATTTTGTCAACCGGTTGACAATCACCCAAATCATATCATAACCACTGGGTGATTTCAGAAGTTTGGAGACAAAATCCATCGTGATCCGTTCCCACTTCCATTCAGGAATTTCAGGTTGCTGCAGGAGACCAGATGGCTTCTGATACTCCACCTTGACTTTAGCACAAGTCAAACATTTGCTCACGTAGGAGGCTATATCCGCCTTCATGTTTGGCCACTAATAGAGTATCTTCAAATCTTGATACATCTTGTCGGAGCCAAGGTGAACAGAATACCGGGATTTGTGAGCCTCATCCAAGACGAGCTCCCATAATCCCCCGAACAAAGGAACCCAAACTCGTTCTGCAAAGTAGTGTAGGCCATCAGACCTAAGCTCAAGAAGCTTGTCAGCACTGTGCATGGTTTAAGCTTTAAGGTTTTCCTCCTTCAAAGCTTCTAGTTTTGCAGAACGAATTCGGTCAGGCAGAGAAGAATGGATGGTGAGCTGTAAAGCTCGAACACAACGAGGTTTCGCAGATTCCTTCCTGCTCAAGGCGTCTGCCACAACATTCGCCTTGCCAGGATGATACTTGATAGCACAGTCATAATCGTTAAGGAGTTCAACCCAACGACGCTGCCGCATGTTTAACTCCTTCTGGTTGAAAATATGCTGAAGACTCTTGTGATCGGTGTAAATGGTGCACTGGGTACCGTACAAGTAATGTCTCCAAATCTTCAACGCAAAGACCACTGCACCCAATTCCAGGTCATGGGTCGTATATTTCTTCTCGTGAACCTTAAGTTGACGAGAGGCATAAACAACAAAATCATCTGTACCATCAGGTAAAGACAAGATAGGAGCGGAACAAAGTTTAAGCTTCAGCATCTGAAATGCTGATTCTTGCAGTTCACCCCAGTCAAACTTTCGGTCCTTCTGTGTAAGAGAGGTGAGGGGTTGAGCGATCTTCGAAAATCCCTCAATGAAACGACGATAGTAACGTGCAAGACCCAGGAATTGCCGCACCTCAGATGGCGTCTTTGGTGCTTCCCAGTCTTTAATAGCTTCGATGTTAGACGGATCGACATGAATTCCCAATTCATTAACCACATGCCCTAGGAATTGAACTTCATGCAACCAAAAGTCGCACTTCGAGAACTTAGCATACAGTTGTTCCCGTCTTAGGAGTTCCAAGACTAGCCGCAAATGTTCCTCATGGTTCGCCTTGCTCTTGGAATAAACCAGGATGTCATCAATAAACACGATGACGAACTTATCAAGGTAGGGTTTACAAACGCGGTTCATCAAATCCATGAAAACCGCCGGTGCGTTAGTGAGACAAAAGGCATGACCAAGAACTCAAAGTGGCCATAACGAGTACGAAAAGCAGTCTTCGGAATGTTAGCTTCCTGCACGCGCAACTGGTGATAACCGGACCTCAGATCAATCTTCGAGTAGTAGCTAGAACCCTGGAGTTGGTCAAAGAGATCATCAATGCGAGGGAGAGGATAACGATTCTTGATGGTCACTTTATTCAACTCCTGATAGTCGACACACATTCGAAGGCTTCCGACCTTCTTCTTCACGAACAGAATAGGGGCTCCCTACGGGGAAGAACTCGGTCGAATGAAACCCTTATCCAAGAGTTCCTGCAACTGACTAGACAACTCCTGCATCTTGGGAGGTGCAAGACGATACGGGGCTCGGGCAATTGGAACGGCACCTGGTACAAGATTAATACCCAACTCGACCTGAAGACGAGGAGGAAGACCAGGCAAATCATCGGGAAACACATCAGGAAAGTCACGAACCACAGGGATATCCCCGATCATCTTCTCATCATCAGATGAAACAGAAACAATGGCCAGAATGGCGGAATAACTCTTTCGAAGATACTTAAAGGCTTTCATACTGGAAATGAGACTTAGTGGAGCATTGCTCTTCTCACCGTGCACAGACAAAATTTCTCCATCAGGGAGAGGGATCCGAATGACCTTATCGAAACAAACGATCTCCACACGATACAACGATAACCAATCCATGCCCACAACAACATCAAAACTACCCAAAGGTACAGACATAAGGTCAATGGGGAAAGACAAACCCGACAGTTCCAAGCGACATTCCCGAAGAACATGTGTCGCTTCAATCTTGATACCGTCAGCCAATTCTATCAAGTACTTAGCCTCTAAAGGTGTGGGTACTATATCTAGCAATCGGCTATTATCCACGGATACAAAACTCCTATCGGCACCGGAATCAAACAAAACAGAAACATGGCGATTATTAAGAAGGAACGTACCGGTAACTGTGTCAGGATCCTGCTTAGCTTCCACCGCTCCAATGACGAAAGCGCGTGCATTTCTGCAACCGCCTCCGTTGTTCCCGTTACCATTCCTGCCCTTCCCATTCTCACCCTGCTTCAACTTGGGACAGTCGCGCTTGAAATGCCCCGGTTCACCACAGTTAAAACAACCCTGCTTTCCTGAAGTCCCCTGAGCAGCAGGAGCAGGAACAGCAGTACGAGCCTGAGACGGCTGAAGTGTCACTCTATAATCCTTGGCATGATGCCCTAAATGCTGACAGCGATGACAACGAGCCCGATCACAGTTCCCCTGGTGATGAAACCCACACTTGTTACACTTCGGATGCTTCCCAACGTAACCACCCTGTTTCTGCCCTGAAGACGAACCTGCAGTATCAAACTTCTTCGGTGACGGCATTGGCACTGAACTCTTCCCCATACTATCCCACTTCCTTTTGTTACTATCAGAACTCTTAACAGCTGACCTCCAAGGAGGCAAAACACCCTTGGCCACCTTCATGTTAGTCATCCTATGCGCCGATCGGACAACCTCTGCAAGTGTAGGAAGATTCCCGGTAGCCACCAACCCTGCTATCTCCGGTACCAACCCAGAAATGTAATGCTCAACCCTCCTGTACTCTGGTGTGTGTAGATCAGGACACAACACTGCCAACTCATTACGTCTCACCGTATACTCCTCTATCTCTGACCCAACCTCTCCTCCCTAGGACAGTACTCTCTCTTCAAGATATGCACAAAATCCGCCAAAGGCATAGCATGAGCTTCTCCCAATCCATGTTCCGAGAGGTAGAGTTCCACCAAGTCAATGCGGGACCCTGAAAGGTAGCAGTAGCATACTTAACCCGATCCTCGGGGAGACAGTTACACATCAGAAACACAGATTCCACTTTCTCCAATGACCTGAGCAGTCCCACTGCTCCTTCTGTTCCAGAGAAGTCATGGGGCTTACAGTCCCGAAACATCTTATAGGTACACATGGGTTGAGGTGGATTAACAGCACTCCCTGGTACAAAACACACTAGTAAACAACAGAAAAGAAAACACAACACCCAGGCATGAGGTAGAGTTGATAGAAATCAACTTACCACCAAGAACGTTATGTGCAGCCTGGAATGCGGCCAAAGCCACATTCACTTGTTGCTGCAACAAGTTGTTCAGTTCCTCCTGAGTCATGTTGATGTTACCACGACCGCCACCGCCAGTACGTCCACCACAAGAGCCAGACATGATCTGACAAACAAGAACGAGAGATTCAGATTCACTGCTAGTGTTAAACACTAGAAATTTACAAGGATTAGGTCTTGGTCCGATCCAGGACTATCTATCCAAACTCAGAGTCTGCCGAGATTCTCATGCATTTCAGTTTATGATTTCGTGTGCACACGAAATGATAAACTACTCTACATTGTCCTCCAAGTGTACTCCTTGTTCGTACTCAAATCACCGAATACCATCGCCTAATAACTTGCCACAAAAGTACAAGTGCAAGAGTACATGTGTGGGCAAGTGTGTTTGTTAGATCACAGAGGGGAGATGTTCAAATCCTGGTCAGATCTCAAGAGTACGCGAAAGCCGCTCCAATATACAACACTGTCGTGCCAAGTTCAACAAGTCGATCCCTTCCTCTTCAAATCCCGAAGAGAAAGATGAGAGTAAGCATAACACAAATAAGAGCAGATGATGTAACGTATGCGTACGATGATGATTAAAAGACACCCCGACATAGCTAGTACATAACCCACAAAATGACTCGTAACGTGTGACCGTCTAGTGTGTGCGACTTGGCTATAGACCAGACTCTACATGCAGTCCTAGTTCACTATAACCATTGGCTCTGATATCAATCTGTCACACCCTCAAATTCCACGTTCGGGGTTTTACCGCGAGGCGCATGACAAACCAGGATCCAAGTCAATGACCACAATAAACAACACTATATGAAATACGTAAACTCAACAAAACTTTATATATCAAAAACCGTAGCGGAAGCAACATCAAGTTATAAAGACTTGTTTCACAAAAGTTCTCAAAATTTATTCAAAACGTGAAGCTAAAGCCCTAGAACCCATGCAGACCCGTGCGCCTAGTCCGTGTAATGCTACTTAGCGAACTAAGAAAAACATGCCAAAGATACGTCAACATATAATGCTGGTGAGTTCACAGGTTTTCATAAACGTTACCATGTGTTACCAAAAGTTCCAAGAATGTTACCAAGTTCAACTTGTCAATACTATGTCATGTTTAAGCCAAAGTACTCTAGCTAGGCGTATGTTTTGTTACTACTACAATTGGAAAACCATTGCTGGACACGTTTAAGCAAGTTCAGCATGTTACAAGTTCAAGCCGCCTGAATAATGTTACAAGTTACAAGGTCGAGACAATATGCACCCGCTCGGCTCCAAGCCAACAAGTGGGGCAGGTCACGCCCAATAGATCTATCCACATTTTCCCCGCTGTGCTACCCCGCACATTCTTGGTTTCCCCCGGGACTTCCAAAGATCGTATAGTAACTCAAAAGTAACCCATAGTATGACAAAAGTTCTCAAAACACAAATTTAGCACATGTTTTCTCCCCCAAAAGTAAAACTAGTGAAAGTGGGGCCGTGAACTCACCTTAGGTTGCGTTTTCTTCAAGATAAGAATAAAAGCTAAGTCCTTGATAATCATAACTACCGGAGATTGACGTGCGCGTAACTATACATATTTTACAACGGATTTTAACACACGTTTTGCTTTAATATTTATAAAAATGGTTTCGACCTTAATATTAAAACACACACAATAGGGCAAGTGTACCCTGTCATATATGTAGTAAGAACAGATAAGAACCAAGTATCGATCCATGGACGCGCACGGAGCAATTGTACTAAAACTCTATCGCCGATTTACCAGTAGGAAAAGATAAGTGAGTTTGTTTAAATTCTAACATATGTAAATATGTAACTAAGACTCCAAATAGAAAATATAACTATATAAACTATAATACGCCAATCCTAGCATGTTATCTATATATATAAATAGAAATAAAGGCGTGATCAACATTCCCATTTTCCGACAGTTAGTTTCCCTTTCGGTTATCCTAACATGACAACTATACAGAAAGCTAACACGAATACACACGTTAACCACTTCAAGTCGTTCATTAGCGAGCAGCTGATATTATCTCATGCAGATCTTTTAAAGATAAGTTAGTCATCTGTTAAGAGTATTCTAACCTCACTAATTCTGGAAAGCAATACCGAATACACAATACAGCCACCTAAACTAGCATAAAGTAGAGCATTTCACAACCTATTCCATTTTACCAACTTTGAACACAAATCTACTAAGATCGCCATTTTCACCAAAATAACTAACAAAGATAATTGACCGTGTCAAAGATTGGTAACAACACCATTAAGCTTTTAAAACTCTTTTACGTGCCGGTAAACATTCATACTTGTTATTCAGGCGACTTTAACCAAACCAATACCCGGTTACAGTTTCATGGTGTAAACTATTTAACAAGTTAACTAGTTTACTACCGGACGATTAAACGGATGGTTTTTCAACATTTATCCGCCTAACACATTCGATAATCGCAAAAGTCATCCAAACACAACTATCAATCCAACAACAACGAAACAAGGTTGCACTATGATCATCAAGATCTAAACATGAAAAACGCCAAATTCTTACAAAACATGATTACATACTAAGGATCGTTTTTTCGACTAAAGATTACTAAATACGAATACTAGAAGCTAATGTAATACATAAACAACACAAACAAGTTCTAAATAACAGATTTGAATCGATAAAAGCTTAAAGGATCAAACCAAATAAACTTGAATGTGATGGATTGGATGAAGATAGGTGATCCGGATGAGTTCCCGAGCTTGTTCTTCGGCTTTGCAGCAGTCTGACAGTCCAGAAAATCGCCCAAAATTGCCTCAAAATTACCCAATACGACATCAGTGGGTTATGCTCTGTTTTTATACAGATTTTGGTTTTTGGCACGGCCGTGCACCTAGGGTGCACGGTCGTGCACTTTAACTTTTTGAGTTGACGTGCAAGTGGGTAAGTGGCTGGGTCGTTTCTGGAAATATCTTGATTTTTGGCACGGCCGTGCACCTAGGGTGCACGGCCGTGCAGGTCTGTGGTGGCCGAGTGCTTGGAGTGCACTGCCTGGTGCACTGGCAGTGCACTCGAGAATTCCAGGGAGCACGGGCTGTTGCACGGCCGTGCTGATCAAGGTGCTCGAGAATCCTGATGTGCACCAGCTTGTGCACCGGCAGTGCAGCCTTCTGTGCTCGAGCCAAGTGAGTCTGCACGGGCGTGCAGCTATGGTGCACGACCGTGCACCATTTCCAGACTTAGCTGATTTTGCAGAAACTTTCCGTCTTGTCCGCTTTTCGCCCGGTTTCTTCGACTTTGCTCGTGGGACGTCGTTTAGGACCCGCAATAAACATATGAAGCGGTTAAGTACCGAATTCGTGCAATTATGGTCGAAAACGCGTAATTTGGGAGTTTAATTCGGGGATTTAAATATGTATATTTTAACGTATATCAAACCTCCCCACACTTGAACTTTGCTTGTCCTCAAGCAAACATCAAAACAGAAATAAACGAAAAACTCGCCAAGTGGCAATAAAGTCAAAATATAACCTGTACAGACGATAATAGGCAAGCGAACAAAGATATATAAACACGTGATAAGACAACTAAAAAGCAACGACTCGCTTCCGATCTCCAAGCACGCAAACCCGTACACGACTCACAATGTTCACACACACTCGGTTTTATTTATGAAACATACGTGTAATGTGTATGTGTAAATCGCTCCATTGCCAAGACAATGAATCGTGCAATATCATAAGCTTGTCAAAAGATCTAATCTTCACCAACTAACGTGTGAAAAAGCACAAATCAAGAGGTCTTATGAGGGTTGTAATGTCAGGCAGGGGTAAGGGTGCGGAATGGATATTTACAGTGACGAAACGGCTAAAACTCGGCGGTTAAGTCTAACTAAACAGAAACAAACTCAACTATACAACTACACGCGAATGTAAGCGATTTTTATTTAAATCGAGCTAAACATATATAACTTCTAACTTTATAGTTCTGAAAACTGCTCGATCACTGCTAATTCACCCTATTTTAGGGTGTTCTATTTTTCTGGAATTTTCTGGATTTTTTTATATATATATATATATCTAAGATATAACTGATATAGAAACACGAATATAAACAACAAACGGGCTCTAAATATACAAACCCGAACCCGAACTATTTACAACGCAAAAACGAGTCAAACATTAACCTAAACCGAGCTTTAACACTAAAGGTTTAAAAGAAAAAGGCTAAATTTGGTTAAGTGGTGAAATGGTGTGGTAAACAAGAAAAAACACAGGATTAGGTTCAACATGGTTAACTAGGGGATAATGTTTGGGTGCGGGAAAACAGATAAAACGAACAGAAAAGGCTCAAATCAAAAGGTTATCCTAAATGCCTCAATCATGTTCGTACAGTCTCACACGTTTCTGATCTAAACAAGTATGCTAATGACAAGTTCTAAATTACACAAAACATCCGGCTCACTCGAAAGCATGTCAAAGAAATAATAATATACTTTAAGGCTCAAATGCTCACGTAACCGGAAGGAAATGGGTGCAAGTGTACGAATCTAACACGCTCGTATCTCATCTGTTTGTCGCGCTTCAAGTTATCTTTATCAAAAATTAGTTAGGCTTGTATGAAGATATAATTATATATACATATATGTACTAAAAAGGGTTTTTTTTTATAGTTATATATATATATATAAAAATATATATACAAGAGGACAAACATCAAGATATAATCCCTCCCCACACTTGAACTTCACATTGTCCCCAATGTGACAATAGACAGCGTTTATGAATTAGCTATCTATAGTGGGAAAAAGGAGAATAAAACTCCCCTAGTGTCGAAGAAACGTCCGGGTAAACGGACGGCATGAGCCCCGATAACGGTGCTCGCTAAGTACCTGCACAATCAACATTCTCAACACAAACAAACTCATCAAACCCATTCATCCACATCCATAAAATAAACTAAAATACTGAAATACTGAAGAAAAGAAATAGTTCAAACATAAATACTAAAATGTCTAGGGTACGCAGACCCGAAAAGCAAATACTGAAAGCGTAAATAAATAAAGTACTAACAAAGCATGCATGAAGTGGCTACTGTGGGGGATCGTCCGTGGCGTGCTGACTGGAACTTCCTGGCTGGTCGCCAGGAGCACGGTAAGGGAACAGGGGCGGGTTGCTGAAATAACCCGGGTGCGCCTGCTCTAGCCCAGCAAACAAGTACTCGAAACTGTGCCTCACATCCTGCTGCACTCTATCCATGGTGGACCGCATCAACTGCTGGTCCTGCCTAATCTCTCCCTGCTGTGCAACAATGTTACCCATGTTCAGTTCCATCGTCTGGAACCGCTGATAGAACTCTGGGTATGTGGGGATGCCTGGAGGCCACTGCTGGTCCTGGTGCTGGTGCTGGTGCTGAGGTGAGTGGTGCTGGTGCTCGGGTGAGTGGTGCTGGTCACCACCGCCACCTGCGTTCTGATCCTGCATCTCCTCGTCTTCCTCGTCCACCTGCTCTGGAACTGGGTCCCACACAATCCCCTGGCTGATAAGTCGTGGACCATCATCTGTGTCATATATCAGGTTCTGCGCCCTGAGTGATCGTAGGTCCAACATAACCCCATTAGTAGCCAGTGTCAATGTCCCGCTAACCTCGTCAGTCAATAACCCCAATGCCTCGGCGATCTGGGTGACGTATTCCCCGCCATGAATCTCACTCCCTTCCTTCGTGCCCCCGGCATTCAGGAAGAACTCAGCCATTCGTGCGGCTAAGTTCATCGGGGCACTCTCATAAAAGTGGTACAAATATATGAGATCAGGAGTGGGACAGTTCCCAGAACTGTCCTTTCGGCCACATATGGTGTGGCTGAAAACATGGTGCATGAGGCGGAGAAGCGGGTCCCTGATCCGAGTTGCCTTGGCAGACCTCGGATTGTAAGGTGTGCCATCGGAAATCGAATCCCAAAATGCCGCCCGCTCGTCAAGGTCGGCGAAGCCATGGACCCCACAGAAGTCTTCAGATTGGGTTTCTAAGTGCTCGTAGATCCCCAATCTTCTCCCCAGTCGCGCTACCGACCAATGATACCAATTCCCGCAAAGCCTGAACCGGATGTCCTTATCGTTGAAGTTCTTATACACCCCTTCTTTCGGTTTTTTATACTTAAAGGATGCTAAGAACTCGATGGTGATCTCCTTATAGACCGGCTGATTAATGCTCAGCAGTTTCGCCATAGGAGGCGAGACGAACCCCTCGTATCTATCACGCTGTTTGAGCGTGGTCAGCAAGTCTAGATTCAGACGGATAGGAGTACCAAAAGAATTTCGTCGGTCCCAAAGCTTGAGGAACTTGTCGATGCACGGTGCCTCTTTTTTGTCGCGGTTATCGAACCCGAGGTAGGGGTGGTTGTTGTTCATCTGCATGCAAAAACATATACAAAACTGTTAGTACACAAAAAACGGAGGTCCCGGATGTCCAAAACGGACCTACGCGCATTCTGACCTGATTCTGTTACTGATGCACGGCCGTGCAGGCTTGGTCATTGGTCAGGTCAGGGGCTGCACTGCCTGGTGCACTGGCAGTGCAGCCCATTTTCTCGGCACGCACGGTCGTGCACCTGAGACGCACGGCCGTGCAAGGCTGTGCAGCTCGTGATTCTGAGCTGCACAGCCAGTGCACGAGCTGGTGCACCTGACCATGCACGGTCGTGCAGGTCTGGTGCACGGCCGTGCACGGGTTCCAGTTTTTCAAAAATTTTTCTTTTAAAAACACCCAAATCAATTTTTTCTTTCATGAAAACTCAAAGTAACAATGATTTGGGCCTGGAAGTGCACGACTTTACCAACAATCACCAAAAACTACACTAATTGAAACTAAAATTAAACAAGATTGTGGGTTTATTAAACCTTATGAAGAAAACCCACAAATCTTGCCCTAAAATCAAAAATACAAACGGATCTAAACTAAAAAAGCATAAAACAAGTGCAATGTTATGAAGGGGATCATACCTTTGTGATTAGGAAGTGGAAGAGCGAAGATTTGAAGAAAAAAAAAAGTGATGTTTTCGAAGGGTTTTCGGAGTGGTGTGGCTGGGGGTGCAGGTGGGGAGTGCAAAATTTAGGGTTTTGAAAGGTTAAGATGCTTATATAGTCCATTTCTGGGCTGGGCCTGTAGGCCCGCACGGCCGTGCGCCTAGGCTGCACGGCCGTGCACATCTGCTGTACTTGGTCTTGCACTCGGGTGCTGATCAGGCATGCTGATCAGCCAGGTCTGCACGGCCATGCACCATTTTGGCACGGCCGTGCACAGTCTGCAGACTTGCATAATTTGCAGCCTGCAGCTGCACAGCGCCCCCGAACCGTCCGAAAACATCATTTTTAACAATTTAAACCTGTTTGTCGACTGTTCGCGCTTCATGGCATCCTTCCCGCTTTGTTCACAACCGGTACGAACCTGCACAATACTGGAAACAAAGTTAAACTAAGAAAGACAATAAATAATTACACTAATTACCTATTTACCCTTTTGGCGCGCCCATACACGCCGCGCTAGTTTTATTATCGAGTCGCTAGCAAGACTCACTTCCCCACACTTTATGAAGTGCGTGGGGCGTAGAGATCGATTTCCTCTACGGATTGGTCAACCGGTCCGTCAATATATACTTTGAGGCGATGACCGTTGACTTTGAAAGTCAATCCCTCTGAATTCTCAATCGAGACAGTCCCGTAAGGATATACCTCCTTAACAGTGTACGGTCCTGTCCACCGGGATTTCAACTTCCCTGGAAAGAGACGCAGGCGCGAGTTATAAAGCAGGACCAAGTCGCCTACCTGAAAATCTTCTCGGCGTTTCAGGCGACTGTCATGCAACCTCTTTGTGCGCTCTTTATATAACATCGAGCTCTCATAGGCTTGCTGCCTAAGCTCCTCCAGCTCGTGAATCTGTAAGAAACGGGTCTCACCGCCGGTCTTAAGATCCAAATTCGCCGTTTTAAGAGCCCAGAATGCCCTATGTTCTAACTCGACAGGAAGATGACACGCTTTCCCATAGACCAGCCGAAAGGGAGTCGTCCCAATAGGCGTCTTGTAGGCAGTTCTAAAGGCCCACAGCGCGTCATCAAGCTTGTCAGCCCAATCCTTGCGGTTTTGATTAACCGACCGCTCAAGGATTCGCTTCAACCCACGGTTTGTGACCTCCACCTGTCCACTTGTCTGTGGATGATACGGGGTGGATAACCTGTGGTGAACACCATAACGTGCTAATGCGCGATCAAGCTGCGCATTGCAGAAATGCGTGCCACAGTCACTGATTAGTGCCTTCGGGGCACCAAACCGCGCAAACAAGCTCCTAACAAACCTCACAACAACCCGGGCATCATTTGTGGGTAAGGCTTGCGCCTCGGCCCACTTTGATACGTAATCCACTGCCACGAGTATATATCTGTTGCCCCGTGAGGAGGGGAATGGCCCCATGAAGTCAATGCCCCAAATGTCAAAGACCTCACAGACCTGGATGGGATTCTGCGGCATTTGGTCGCGTGCCGATATGTTCGTCGCCCTTTGGCACGAATCACATGCACCAACCAGTATCTGAGAGTCACGAAAGAGTGTGGGCCAGTAAAACCTGGAGTCTAACACCTTTTTTCGCAGTGTAATTAGCTCCATGGTGACCTCCAGTGGGCCCCTCGTGACAATCGCGCAAGATCTGCGCCGCCTCAACCCCGAAAACGCAACGGCGAATCAGCTGATCCGCCCCGATCCGGAACAAGAATGGGTCGTCCCAGAAGTAATGCTTGAGGTCCGCAAAGAACTTCCTCTTTTGCTGGTGCGTTAATCCTTTGATAAGGATCCCGCACGCGAGGTAGTTCGCAAAATCCGCGAACCAGGGTGATACATCTTCCACCGACTCGACGCTCATCAAGAACTCATGGGGAAAATTGTCATTAATGGTATCCCACGCGCAGTTCTCGGCATCATCATGCTCGAGTCTGGACAAATGATCAGCCGCAACATTCAGGGCACCTTTCTTGTCCTGAATCTCTATATCGAACTCCTGCAGCAACAGGATCCACCTAATCAGGCGCGGTTTCGCGTCCTGTTTGCTAAAAAGGTATCGGATCGCTGCATGGTCCGTATAGACAATGGTCTTCGACAGCACCAAATATGATCTAAACTTGTCGAATGCAAACACTACAGCTAGAAGCTCTTTCTCAGTCGTGGTGTAATGCTCCTGAGCATCATGAAGAGTCTTACTAGCGTAGTAGATCGGGTGGAAGTGCTTGTCCTTCCGCTGTCCTAAGACCGCCCCTATCGCGAAGTCACTCGCGTCGCACATGATCTCGAACGGCAGCTCCCAGTCGGGTGCTACCAATATAGGGGCCTCCACAAGCAAACACTTTAAAAGCCCGAAGGCTTTCAAACACTCTGCACCAAACACAAACGGTGCATCCTTCTCCAACAGACGGGTCATCGGACGGGCGATTTTTGAAAAATCTTTGATGAATCGCCTGTAAAATCCCGCATGACCCAAAAAGCTGCGGATCGCTCTAACAGAGGAGGGCGGAGGGAGCCTAGAAATGATATCTACTTTGGCAGGATCAACCTCCAACCCATTCTGGGAGACCTTATGCCCTAGGACTATTCCTTCCTTCACCATGAAGTGGCATTTTTCCCAGTTTAGCACAAGACTGGTCTCCTCGCACCTCTGAAGCATCCGCTCCAGATTTCCCAGACACTGATCAAAGGAACTCCCGAAGACTGAAAAATCATCCATGAATACCTCCATGGAGTCCTCGATCATGTCATGAAAAATAGCAATCATGCAACGCTGGAAGGTAGCCGGTGCATTGCACAGCCCAAAAGGCATACGCCTGTAGGCGAATGTGCCAAAAGGGCATGTGAAGGTCGTCTTATCCTGGTCCACAGGATCGATAGGGATCTGGAAATACCCCGAGAAACCATCAAGGAAACAATAATACAACTTCCCCGACAGACGTTCCAACATCTGATCGATGAATGGAAGCGGGAAGTGATCCTTGCGGGTGGCGTCATTGAGCTTGCGATAGTCAATGCAAACTCTCCACCCCGTGACGGTCCTCGTAGGAATCAATTCATTCCTATCATTCGTGACCACCATCATGCCACCCTTCTTGGGCACGACGTGCACAGGACTAACCCAAATAGAATCCGAGATAGGATATATCAATCCAGCATCAAGCAATTTAATCACCTCGGATTTAACAACCTCTTGCATGTTTGGGTTCAGACGCCTTTGGTGCTGCGCACAAGGCTTGTGGACATCCTCCATCAAGATTTTATGAGTACAGAATGAGGGATTAATCCCCTTGATGTCCATGATCTTCCAGGCAATTGCCCGCTTATGAAGTTTCAGAACTCTCAATAACTCGCTCTTTTCAACTGCAGATAAAGAAGATGAAATGATAACAGGCAGACGACCCTCCTCGTCCAGAAATGCATACTCCAGATGCGGTGGGAGCTCTTTCAGCTCCAAAGACGGTGGATCTTCAACAGACGGCTTCGACTTATCGCTTTCCTCACGCTCAATCTCTACGAAACGATCCGGGCTCTGGGAACTATCATCACCGATCTGGTAGACCGGCTGCTCAACTCTATGGCCTTCCTTCATAATGCCATCTAAGTTCCCACACAACAGATGTGTGCCCGAATCATTCTCATCTATCGTGCCTCGAAAGTGAGAACTGACATACTGGTCTACTATATCAAGATAGTATAGTGTGTCGTCCTGACTCTCGGGATGACACATCGACCTCTGAACATCAAAAGTCACATGCTCATCATTCACCCGGAGTGTGATTTGGCCCGCAGCCACGTCAACAATCGTCCTGGCCGTGTTAAGGAAAGGACGTCCGAGGATCAGAGGCACTTTAGAGTCCTCATCCATATCAAGGATGACAAAATCCACCGGGAATACAAATTTGTCAATCTTGACAAGCATATTCTCAACAAACCCCCGAGGATATTTGATCGAACGATCAGCAAGACGAATACTCATCCTGGTGGGTGAAGGCTCACCCAGATCCAGTTTCTCAAAAACCTTATAAGGCATAAGGTTAATGCTCGCACCCAAATCCGCCAGTGCATTACTGACAGACATGTTCCCTATCAGACAAGGAATGGTGAAACTACCTGGATCTCCCATCTTCATGGGCAGTCTATTCTGCAGGATTGCAGAGCAGTTTTCATTCAAGAGCACACAGGACAGGTCCTCAAGTTTTTGCTTGTTTGTGAGGATGTCCTTCAGAAATTTAGCATACTTAGGCATCTGGGCCAAGGCTTCCACAAACGGGATGTTTATGTGTAGCTGCTTGAACAGCTCAAGGAATTTCCCGTATTGGGCCTCGTCTTTCTGCTTCCTAAGTCTGCTAGGGTATGGAACAGGAGGAGTGTAATCTGTGACTGGCTTCGGTATCTGTGCTGTACTTGCTGGGACTCGCCTAGCGTGCACCTCGTCCGAAGACTCAGTCTGGACCGTCTCAGTGATCGGTGGTGAGCCCGATGTGTCAGGTCCCGTGGTTTTACCACTCCTCGTCGTTATGGCATTCACATGCCCCCTCGGATTCGGCTCAGTGTTGCCCGGGAGACCACCCTGCTGTCTCTCAGACATCATCTTCGCCATCTGGCCTACCTGGTTCTCTATGGCCTGCATTGACGCCTTTTGGCCCCTCATCTCTCCCTCATAATTCGTAAAGCGCTCCTCGTGCTGCTTGTAGCGCTGCTCAGCGATCTGATAGGTTTCAGAGGTGTTGGTAAGGAGATGCGACATCATCTACTCCAGCTTAGACATACCATGAGGGGCGTGCTGCTGGGAGCTGCTCCCGGCGCCCTGACTCTGGTATTGGTTCGGTCTCTGCTGGGACGATTGACCACGAGACTGGTAAGGCTGTTGGTTGGACTGGTAGGGCTGTTGGTACTGTTGTGGTGCGGGGGCCCTCTGCTGATATCCGAGCGGGTTCTGGTTAGAGGAACCAGATCTCCACCCGAAGTTCGGGTGATTTTTCCAACCCGGATTATACGTGCTGCTGTAGGGGTTATTCTGGGGTCTTGTCTGATTGCCCATATAGTCCACTTCCTCGTGGCCTGTATACATCACCCCCTGAGCACACGAGCCAGGCTCGTGAGATACCCCGCACTGCTCACACAAGCAATCGGACTGCGCTACGTGCTGCTGCTGAGAGTTATCGAACCTCGAAGCCAGAGCCGCTATTTGTGCAGAAATCGCCGTATAGTTATCCACGGCATGCACGCCAGCCTTGGCAGATGACGATCTAGATCTATCATTCTGCCGGGATTTAGATTTTAGGGACGCCTTCTCAATAATGCTCCACGCTTCCCTAGGAGACTTTGTTCCGATGTCTCCTCCAGCGTATACATCAAGGCGTTCCTGAGACGAATACCCGAGTCCCTAATAAAAAGTTTGCACCAAGTGCCTTTTCGAAAGCTCATGGTGCGGGCAACTCAAGAGTAGGTCTTTAAACCTTTCCCAGGCCGTGTACAGTGATTCATCGTCATCCTGACGAAAAGTCATGATGCGATTCCTCAGTTTTTGTGTTTTCTCAGGAGGAAAATATTGCTGCATGAACTGTTGTGACAACTCTGCCCAAGTCGTGATCGACCCTGCGGGTTGTGACAGAAGCCAAGTCCGGGCTTTGTCCCGCAATGAGAATGGGAAGAGTCTCAAACGCACAGCATCATCGGAGATGCCTTGCATCTTAAAGGTGGCTAAAACCTCCAAGAATGCAGCAATATGTCGGCCTGGATCCTCGTGTTCCAGTCCACCGAATTGCACCGAGTTTTGTATCATATTCACGATACTAGATTTTATCTCGAAATGGTCCGCCAAAATAGCCGGACGGACAATACTCGGCGCGAGTCCATCTCCTCCTGGACGACCACTATCATTCAGCGGAATGTCGTCATCCGCCATGATAATGTCGCTTCCGGCGTCCGACCCGTCGTCGGCCAGATCGTGCCTCGCCTCCTCAACTGGGACCTCGATTCTAGGGGCAGAAATAAGAATATCTGAAACAAGACGCAATTTATGAAGTCTAATCCGCTCGCTTCTCCTCAAGACACGCCTCCTCGTCAGAAAGATCACCAGAAGGCCCGGGGTTTGCGGACATCAACCTGCAAATAAGAATGATACAGTTGCAGCAGGCGAATATATGACCAACCCAAAAGGCGATAAAAGACAGAAAAATAAATAAAGAATCCATAAATTCATACGAAAACAAAAGAAAGCAATAAATTCGAGAAGATCAAAAATAAAAAACAAATAGAATCAAAGGAAGAACAGAAAAAGCAGACTAAGCCTAAAACTATACAACGAATGAAATTAATAATTAGTTCAAATACGAACAAATAAATCTAATCAATCAAATAAAGAACTAATCAAATTCATAGACAAACCAATCAATCCATATTCAATCAATTAAATCTATCAACACCCTAATGAACGAATAATCAACTCAAACAATCTTATAAGCAGATAAATGAACGAATCTATATACTAACCTATAAACCAACTTAGAATCAATCCAAAATATCAACAGACAAATAAATCAAATAAGCATTCAACGAATCATATATGCAAATAAATGAACGAAATAACAAATCAAGAAGTATAAACAAGTATTCACAAGTATGTACACTGGTAAAAAGTTGACTCGGTTTGTTCCTATAGCTCGTCGCGTCCCCGGCAACGGCGCCAAAAACTTGACGTGCGCGTAACTATACATATTTTACAACGGATTTTAACACACGTTTTGCTTTAATATTTATAAAAATGGTTTCGACCTTAATATTAAAACACACACAATAGGGCAAGTGTACCCTGTCATATATGTAGTAAGAACAGATAAGAACCAAGTATCGATCCATGGACGCGCACGGAGCAATTGTACTAAAACTCTATCGCCGATTTACCAGTAGGAAAAGATAAGTGAGTTTGTTTAAATTCTAACATATGTAAATATGTAACTAAGACTCCAAATAGAAAATATAACTATATAAACTATAATACGCCAATCCTAGCATGTTATCTATATATATAAATAGAAATAAAGGCGTGATCAACATTCCCATTTTCCGACAGTTAGTTTCCCTTTCGGTTATCCTAACATGACAACTATACAGAAAGCTAACACGAATACACACGTCAACCACTTCAAGTCGTTCATTAGCGAGCAGCTGATATTATCTCATGCAGATCTTTTAAAGATAAGTTAGTCATCTGTTAAGAGTATTCTAACCTCACTAATTCGGGAAAGCAATACCGAATACACAATACAGCCACCTAAACTAGCATAAAGTAGAGCATTTCACAACCTATTCCATTTTACCAACTTTGAACACAAATCTACTAAGATCGCCATTTTCACCAAAATAACTAACAAAGATAATTAACCGTGTCAAAGATTGGTAACAACACCATTAAGCTTTAAAAACTCTTTTACGTGCCGGTAAACATTCATACTTGTTATTCAGGCGACTTTAACCAAACCAATACCCGGTTACAGTTTCATGGTGTAAACTATTTAACAAATTAACAAGTTAACTAGTTTACAATTGGATGAAGATAGGTGATCCGGATGAGTTCCCGAGCTTGTTCTTCGGCTTTGCAGCAGTCCGACAGTCCAGAAAATCGCCCAAAATCGCCTCAAAATTACCCAATACGACATCAGTGGGTTATGCTCTGTTTTTATACAGATTTTGGTTTTTGGCACGGCCGTGCACCTAGGGTGCACGGTCTTGCACTTTAACCTTTTGAGTTGACGTGCAAGTGGGCAAGTGGCTGGGTCGTTTCTGGAAATATCTTGATTTTTGGCACGGCCGTCGGTACACGGCCGTGCAGGTCTGTGGTGGCCGAGTGCTTGGAGTGCACTGCCTGGTGCACTGGCAGTGCACTCGAGAATTCCAGGGAGCACGGGCTGTTGCACGGCCGTGCTGATCAAGGTGCTCGAGAATCCTGATGTGCACCAGCTTGTGCACTGGCAGTGCAGCCTTCTGTGCTCGAGCCAAGTGAGTCTGCACGGGCGTGCAGCTATGGTGCACGGCCGTGCACCATTTCCAGACTTAGCTGATTTTGCAGAAACTTTCCGTCTTGTCCGCTTTTCGCCCGGTTTCTTCGACTTTGCTCGTGGGACGTCGTTTAGGACATGCAATAAACATATGAAGCGGTTAAGTACCGAATTCGTGCAATTATGGTCGAAAACGCGTAATTTGGGAGTTTAATCGGGGATTTAAATATGTATATTTTAACGTATATCAGAGATATATCAAAAAGTTCACATAAGTATTCCGACTAATAACCATAAGGTTATCTAATCCCCGACTGTCCAGATTGTAACCAAGTATGTTTAAAATGGGTTTGATTGTTAAACCGACACACTAGACCGACCCGACATCCCGTTGGTGACCCGTTACATGAACTAACTAAGTACACATAAATTACACATAAGGTTCAAGCATAAGACACTTAGTTTACATCAAGAATCGCACATACGGAGTTGTAAGGACGAATCAGTATACTTAAGTTCATACAACTTATTACATATTCATTCGACCTTAACACATGTTAATTTGACCCTAACATGTGTTAATTCGACCTAAATCAAGTTCGTTCGACCTAACAGAGCTACGTTCGACCTGCAGAGTCCCAGGTTCGACCCTTGGGTTTCCACCTTCGAACCCACGAAGGTCGAATGGGACCCAGGTTCGACCTCCCCTGCTGCACACATCCTAAAACGCATCAAAACGCATCAAAGCCATCCGAAAACATCACGAAACATCACGAAACACAGTAGTCAAACATGAATAACATATCCCAACGAAACCCTACCAATTTTACTCCAAAATCAGTCCATTCTAACACTTACCCAAAATGGTTAAAATTATGAAAACGTCACATCATGCATGAAAACTTTACCCAATTTGGAAACCTGTTGAAATCTTATCACAATCATCTCAAAACACTCTGTTTTATATGTTTACGAAAACCCCCAAATCGTTTTATAAATACTCATAACATGTAACAAACCCTAGATTCATAAAAAATCCCCAAATCAACATAATATCAACATTCATCCAATAGTAACCTAAACCAATCATAAACCAACATCAATAACAACCCTAGATCATGTATCTATCATCTATATAGTAGCAAACCAATGAAAAACACATAACATCACATAATACACCATTAACACGTGTTTAAGATGTTTGAAAGGTTTTTATGCATAAAAACAACCTTAAAACAGATCTGGACATTTGGGGCTAAATGAAAACGAATCAAAATGTATTAAAAAGGGTTTTGGATTAAGAACACACCTTGGATTCTTGATTAGATGATGTTTGTAGGTTAGATTATGAAAAACGAGAGCAAAAACTCCTTCCCCAGTGATTAAAATCGAATGAGATTGTTTAGAGGCGTTTAGGGTTTGTGAAATGATTGAAAATGACAAAGTGTGGTATTTATACTTGGTCTACATTCGACCCCAAGCATGGGTCGAATGAGAACATCAGAGGTCGAATGACCTCTTTGTCTGACACTCCTCCCTGGTTCGACCCCCTTAGGGTCGAACCTGTTCCCACGTTTTCCAGATTTTCCAGTTTTGTTGTTTTAACGCATTTTAACACATCCTAACACATGAACATGCAATCCTAACATATGTTAATCATATAGAATCACGTATAATCATGTTTACACCTTTGAAACATGTATTATCATATTATATTACAAGTATATTATCAATCTACATATCCTACTTAGTTCAATTCATGTAATTTCACATCATCCCCACGTTGAAAGAATTTTCGTCCCAAAATTGTATAAAGCCCAAAAAGGAAATCGACGAAAAGAAAGAAACGAAAAGAAAATTTACTAGTTGTTACACAATCACAATCACAACACCCAAATAAGAACAATAACACATAGGAAATAGCGACAAAACGGTGACAAAATATTACTATTAACCAACCTAGAAAAGTTCCCAAACCAAACCCTAGAGTCTCAACTTGAGATTCAGAAACAATATAAGATCTGACCAACAACTGATGAATATGATCAGTTGTTGACAAAGACAATACAAAGAATAATACGAACTTACAACTGGAAATACAAGATCAAGAATACAGAAAACCCTAATGTGTGTGTGAAAGTACAGAGAGAGATGAGAGAGAAGACTGATTATGATGAATGGCTTCTCGAACAATCTCGAGCCTTATATACTCCCATTTTCCACTCTAAACCCTGCAAAATATAAACACATAGAAACAAACCTCCAAGAATATTATAGTGACATAAATTGACTTGGTTAATAAAGTTGGGCCACACAAACACCTGCTGAGCCCAAATTCCAGAATAAGCCCAATACCAAGTATGGTACATATCCAAAGAGTAAACCAGCCCAACACATCTATTAACAATTGAACCATTATTATGAATATTTCAACATTCCCCCTTTGGTTCAATTGTTAAACATGTCAATCACACCAAGTTGCTTACAAAACATGTCATGTTTCTGAACACCAAGCCCTTTGGTAAACAAGTCTGCTATTTGAGATTCAGAGCTTACCTTAATAGGTTGAACAAAACCATTTGAAACCTTTTCTCTAAGAAAGTGGAGATCAATTTCAAAATGTTTTGTTCTATCATGAAAGACGGAATTTTCGGAAATGGACATGGCAGCTTTGCTGTCACAGTCAGTGCATTTAAGATTTGGATTAGGCCCCCTATTATTAGTCTTTCTTCTAGCATCAAATGATTGATTGGTTTTAGTTAGAAAAGACACATTTGATTCTTTAGTGTTACCACTTGAAATCTATGTGACTCTTCTCTAGAGACAATAGAAAAAGCAGTTTTGATAGAGGGTAGAGGGTCTTGCATCAAAATATTAGTCCTAACAGGTTGATAAACATCATCAAGACCTATTAAAGATTGCATAAGTTTTATCAAACTGTTAAAATCATTAAATTTTCCAAATGCAGCACAAGAACATGAAGGCAGTTGGACTATAGAGTCCAACTGTTTCCACATTGTGTTTAGTTTGTGATTATACTCAGAAACAATACTTCCATTTTGTGTTATGGAATTAATATTTTGATGCAAATTAAAGACAACAGACCTATCAACCTTATCATATGTTTCTTTAAGTTCCAACCAAACATCTCTAGCAAGTTTAGAAAGGACTTATCCTAGATACAGTTCTTCACAAACAGAATTGAGCAACCAAGTAAGAACCACAAAATTACATCTATCCCACTGTTTTCCTAGTATTTCATCTATAACAGACCTAGTGAAAGAACCATCTATGAAAACAAATTTGTTTTAGCTTCAAGGGCAAGTCCAAACAGAATAATTCTCAGTACCTTTCAATTTTATGCTAATAACAGACAAACTACTAGTATCACTGGGGTGAATGTAAAGGGGATCACCAATATCTAATTTACTAATTAGAGTATTGGTGTTTTCAAGAGGTCCAACACCCCCACCAGGTTAACAACATCAGCATCACCCATATCAAACAATAATCAAAACACAATAAGACCAAAGAAAACCAGACAAAAGAAGCACAAACAGACAAATAGAACAATCAAACAACCATAGAAAGCGAAGCTGTGTTAGTGTTCAGATCATGGGTTCATCACTCAAAGGTGCCCATGCAAATCTTAACACATGAGCCTTTTTTTATCTCTATATATATATATATATGTATAAAATATAAAGGAACAATAGAGAAAAAATATACACAGACAACAATACTTCAACCAAACAAGATCAAACTAATTACAGACAGATTAACAAACAATTATGCACAACAGACTCAATCAAATGTCGGACTTTCTAATTCGGTACCAGATTTCTCGACAAAGCAACTAAATAAAGATAAAGGGAACAATCTCACCTAGAGGGTGACCCAAATTATGGTTATCCAAACTCACAGCCTGCACCTTCACTTAGGGTAAAGAGTTGTGAGTACAATTGAAGTTATTTTTTATCCACTCCAATCACCAACAAGGTCTCACAGCAGTTCCTCAAAAGAATCATCATGATCAAATACCAAACAAGAAAACAAATGACCAGATCTAAAACCCTAGATCTGGAAATACTCAAGACAACACCAGTAGATTAGATCTATACAAAAGATAAGATATAATGTATAACATAATCAAGAACAAAACATATTAATTAAGTGAGATCCTTGAATAACAATAAGAAGACAAAAGGACAACCAAGAACCAGATCGATTCAAGAAATACGCACAACGGAAATAATGAGAAAATCACAATATCATGAGCCAAAGCTCTGGTACCATGTAAAAAAAGTACTAAGATCTATAATACTCAACTAAATCACAATCACAATACCATAATACCAACAATAACACACATGAAATAGTGACAAAACGGTGACAAAATATTAATGTTAACCAACCCATAAAATTCCCAGACCATAACCAACACATAAAATTCCCAGACCAAACCTTAGAATCTTAACGATAGTTGAGATTCAGAAACAATACGAGATCTGACCAACAATTGTTGAATATGATCAGTTGTTGACAAAGACAATACAAAGAATAATACGAACTTACAATTGGAAATACAAGATCAACAATATAGAAAACCCTAATGTGTGTGTGAAAGTACAGAGAGAGATGAGAGAGAAGACTAATGATGATGAATGGATTCTCAAACAATCTCGAGCCTTATATACTCCCATTTTTCACTCTAAACCCTGCAAAATATAAACACACACAAACAAACCTCTAAGAATATTATAATGACATAAATTGACTTAGTCAATAAAGTTGGGCCACACAAACACCTGCTGAGCCCAAATTCTAGAATAAGCCCAATACCATGTATGGCACATATCCAAACAATAAACCAGCCCAACACATCTATAAACAATTGAACCATTATTATGAATATTTTCAACACATTAGGATCTTCATTTTAATGTGAGTGATTTCTCTATATTATACAAAGTGATTTTGAGTGGAGGAGAGAAAATATTATTGTTCATCAATAAATTTGGAGGATATACTGTTCATCTCTATAACTTTTTTAATATTTTTGAAAGTGGTTGTGAGTGGAGAAGAGAGAAAAGGTAGTGATAAAAATATAAAAAATATTATTTAATTGAAAATGAAAGAGAAAATATGGTGATTTTTAGTGTAATGATAAGGATGGAGATGAAGATGCTATTGTGAATGCTCTTAATCATTTGGATCAAGATTAGATAGGGCCATAAGACTACATGGTGTGGGGGCATGGAAGGGGGGGGGGTGATGCCTCTCAATGCCACCTACACTACTCCGGGTCTAGCGTGGAGACAGGCGTGAGGCAAAAGGCCAAGGTGATGTGGCGGGCTGTGACTGGGCCTTTGAATCCGACCTTTTGTTGACAATAGGGTTAATTAATATTCTTTTTTCATAAGTTATCATTTATTTCAAATTTTACCTGTTTAAATCCATCACTTTTACCATTTTTAACACGTTCTTCACTATTTCTCACCCATTCTTCATATGTTCGTATATCCATCTTCAAAATTCGACAAATTTTCATCTTATAAATCTCTTAATCATGATGCGTTGTACGGAAGAGGAGAAAATCATTCTCGTAACCGCTTGGATGGAAGCCCACAATAACCCGAGACCGAGCCAAGGGTCGATTTGGACACACATCCTTCGTGGATTCAAAGAGTTAGTTGGTGGTTCTACCCACTCGATTGATTCACTCAACTGAAAGTGGACGAATCTTCATAACAAGTGTAAACGATTCGAGGTTTACCACAGATCAATCTTGCAAGCCGTACCCATCGATGCCGCCGAAGACGTGGGGATTGGAGTCACCCAAATGGAGTACAGTGGGGAATTTCCCTACATTTTGTCGTGAAAAATGTTGAAGCAGACACTAAATTAGGTTTATTATGTTTAACTATGTTTTTAAGATTAAGTTATGTTCATTTTTTTTTGTAATGTGTTTATTTTTATGTAATGTTTTTTTTATGTAACTAGGTTTTTATCCAGCCGCGCGTTGCGGCGGCGTCAATATGATTTAGAAAATAATTAAGTAATGACATAGTGTTGCGACAAACACAACCACCACACCACTAATAAAGATGTTGAAAGTATTTGAAAATATAAGTATTTAACATAACAAAAATAATAAAATAATAATAAAATCAATATTCAAATACACTTACTTATTAATATAGTTATAATGTTATGTTTTTGTATTTAGTTTATATGTTAATTTAAAACGAAAATGGGAAAAAAAATACAAAAACCGAAATGACGTGGAGGCCACCCAGCGACCGTTCACGCCTCCTTATAGAGCATAACCAGACTGTGTAGTATAAAGTGGAAGGTATCGACCACACGTTCCCCAATCTCCCAAAATGACACATCAACATTTCTCCCCAACTTTACAAACATGTATAAAAACAGAGAAAAAATGTATTTTGTTATAAAACTTATATCAAAAGATAGATAAAAATATGTGACTTACATTTGTATATTCAATATTGAATAAAACATGATGTGTGTGTATATATATATAGGGGAAGGTTTAAATACAAAGTAATGAAAATGTGCGAAGTGTGCAAAGTAATCTCCACCTTCTTTTTTGACATGGTTAATTTTCACATGGGAGGACATTTTTGTCTTTTTTACTTCTTGACTCATAAACCCACTTCCCCAATGATTTTTAAAAGGCTATAACATTTTCATACGATAATATTTTTTAAAAAAAATTACATCGTATTAACGAGCGTTTTGCTCTCTTTAATTTGAGTAGCCTAGTGCTATAGTTTTCTTAATTTTTAAAAACTGGTACATAATTTCACATTCAAGTATCTGGTATATGATTTTAGGTGTAGCCCAACTATGTGAATCTGGTATGTGATTTTAGCTATAAGGTATCTGATACATGATTTAAAGTGTATAGTCAAATGTGGGCATCTGATACGTAATTATGGTCATTACATAATATGGTACGTATCTTCACATTAAAGTATCTTAGGGGCCAGTTCAAATACAAAGTAATGAAAACGTTCGAAATGTGTGAAGTACATGATAATTACGTAATGCTTTCATGAAAATACAAAAACATTACGTAATATCATGTACTAGTAGTGATTTTGTCTATGGTACGTAATTTTGGTACGTGATTTTAGTTATGGAACTAGTAGTGATTCTGTCTATGGTACGTAATTTTGTATGTTACGTTTTATAGGGGTATGGAAAATTGTTATGTAAAGTTTTGAATGGTTATGTTTATGGTACATGATTTTGGTAATAAAACTATAATGATTATGTATATAATGGAACTCTAATGATTATGTATATGGTACGTGATTTTGTTAATGAAGTAGTAATGATTCTGTCTATGGTACGTAATTTTGTATGTTACGTAATGCTTTCATGAACATACAAAAACATTATTTAATTATCATGTACATGGTAGTGATTCTGTCTATGGTACGTAATTTTGGTACGTGATTTTAGTTATGGAACTAGTAGTGATTCTGTCTATGGTACGTAATTTTGTGTATGTTACGTTTTTTAGGGGTATGGAAAATTGTTATGTAAAGTTTTGAATGATTATGTTTATGGAACGTGATTTTGGTAATAAAACTATAATGATTATGTATATAATGGAACTATAATGATTATGTATATGGTACGTGATTTTGGTAATGAAGTACTAATCATTTTGTCTATCAGTACGTAATTTTGTATGTTAGGTGACTTCGCACATTTTTGTCACTTTTTACGATAACCAGCCCCACATTAGTCATACACATAGAGATAGAATTACATATCAGATGCTCACATTTAGCCATACACATAAAATCACGTATGAGATACCCTACAGCTAAAATCACGTACCATATTTCACAGTTTGGCTTACACCCAAAATCACGTACCAGATACTTGAATGTGATATTACGTACCGGTTTTTAAAAATTAAGAAAACTATAGCACTAGGCTACTCAAATTAAAGAGAACAAAACGCTCGTTAATACGGTGTAATTTTTTTATAAAAAAATAATATCATATGATAAAGTTATAGCCGTTTAAAAATCATGGGGGAAGTGGGTTTAGAGGCAATTGACGAAAATACCCTTTTGTTTCTTTGTTTAATTAGTTATATAATCAAAATTGATCACGCTTTTAGTTAAAATTTTCAAATGAATGGTGGAGATGCCTTTACACACTTCGCACCTTTTGAATTCTTTTTACAATAACCGCCCCCTATATATATATATATATTAAAAGTTGTAAAAATAAATGTTTTTTCTTATAAATTTACGAATAAAATAAAAAAGTGTGACATCAAGTACTTACCTCACAAGATGTAAATAGATTTACCCTTTGGGCTAATCAAATATATGTTGCTAAGGTTTGGGATTTATTCCTAAAGTTTTCTAATACCTAAAATCTTTTTATTTTGCTTATTCCCTATAGGTAAGAATGGTTCAAGAAAAGTGGACATGCATGCATGCCTTGGTTTGAATAGCTTTTTTCAATACGACTATTATTTTATACACATTTGGTGGGTGAGAATATGACCAATGAAAAGGTGGTCTTAAACAAATAAACTATACTTTTATTGATTAAAATATCAAATATTGTGTAAGCAAAGCAAACTACTCCATTCAAGTTGTTTTAGGTCTTCTTAATGAATTCAACCAAATTAAAAGATTTCATAACTTTTATAAATAATATAATTTCCAAAAGGGTTAAAGATATTGAAATGATCAAAAGCAATAAATAAAAATGTAAGTGCGGGCAGGGTGGTCTGTAATGGTCACTCTGTGATGCCTGCAACCATCACGACCACCGCCTCATCAAATGTACCATGGCCGCGAAAGATTTAAACCGTAACAGCCATCACGCCATCAATTCGTTAGCTAGCGTCTAGCCGTTGTGAGACAATAGTCATTTGACCAAAAAAAATGTTTTACCTACCTACACATACACATATTTACCCATTTTTTGCACCCACACTCACACAATTTTTCTGCTATACATACAAAAATCACAAAATTCTTTTCATCATCCTCATTCACATCACTTAAAAAAATATCACAAAAATCACACAATAGTTGCTTGGACACAAGAGGAGAAAATTGCGCTAGTGATCGCGTACGACAACGTGCACAACGATGGTGCATCAACGAGCAGTGGTCGTGGTCGGAGAAACGCTCCATGCTGGAATAAAGTTTTAACCGAGTTTGGTACTTGTCGGGGGAACATAACGTACTTGTGATTCAATCTTTAACAAGTACGGGGACCTCGAATTGAAGTGTAAAGCCTTCAAAAGATTTTTAAAGCAAACGGTGAATGATTTGCCCAACAAAAAAGAAGAAGTGCAGGTAGCCTTTCCTCACATCGAGTATGTTTCCAAGGTCGGTGTGGATGTTTCACATGTTTCGGCGCGACGAATTTTACGCCCAAAATTAAATTAGGTTTTATATTTTCTAATATTTTTATATTTAATGTAAGTTTTTTTTATTTAATGTAAGTTTTTTTATTTTATTTAATGTAAGTTTGATATTTTATTTAATGGAATGTTTTTATTTTATTTAAAAAAAGGGTTTAGTAATGAGTATCATTCCACCCCGTGACTTTAGTGATGAATTGTGATGGAATGAAGTGTCACAAGGTGATTGGGTCTAATGGTATGATGACCACTCCACCGGTCCGACCTAATAAAATGCATCACACCTACAAAATTTTACAGGAATAAGATTATTAATATTATTATTTGGATCGTACAAACTCTCTTTGATTATCTGGACACATCATCAACAACTGTTGTTATAAGGTACAAGGATTGGTATGGTTATAAAACACAAACCAATATTTTACCAATCATTTGATGTATGGTAATTAATTTATCACAAACTATATAGCATTTTCGTCTTAGTGCTTTTTTTCACAATTGAATGATTATCTTCTAGTAGTGGATTAGTGGATTAGTGGATTACATTAACTAACCTAGTGACTTAAATATACAGGACAAGATTTAGAGATATTCACGTATCATGATAATTACTTGTTGCTACAAGACATAATGATCTATACATATAATAAACCAAAACCATTTTAATGACATGGCATTCAAAGAGGCATTCTCCTTTTTGAGTGTGCCATGTGTCATCCCATGTGGCATTGAGATATTTTAGGAAAAAATAATTTAAAAACAAAATTAGATTTTTCTCTCTTATGTTCCTTCCATAATTTTTAAACGTTAATATCTTTTATATACGAGATTTTTTAAAGAAAAAAATTACACCAAATTAACGAGCGTTTTATTATCTTTCCAACGAGTACCATAGTGCTATATAAAAAACGGAGAATTTAAGGTTAGGCGTTAACATTGGAGATACATTTTTAATTGTTTTAGGTTAGGTGCTACACTAAGCTTTCTTGTATGTAACTGTAAAACGAATCATTATATTTCATATGTAAAATTAATATTTCATATTAGATTTTTCAACTCCGGGATGTTCCCGTGGTATAATCTAGTATAAACATAAAAAGAAAAAAAAAATCTTCTCTAATATATAAGTACCACATTTATAATCACTTACTTCACTAGAGCTACTCTTGCTTCATTTCCTAGTGATCAACATGGCCGGCACCGGCACAACCAAAAACACCACCACCACCAAACACCACCACCCACAACCACCACCACCACCACCACCAACCACCCCCTCCACCCGTACATTATCCTTCGTTTAAAAAAATAAAAATAAAAATATACATTATTCTACACAAATGAACATCCACAAATTAAAGAACTTTTGTATTTAGGGTCTAATTTACTTTTTCTATGACCTAAGACACACTAAAAAGAAAAAGGTATCAGAATTACAAATGTAAGATTAGTTTTTTAATGGCTAATTACATCCTCACCTAATATTCCCATTATATTCAAATGTAAGATTAGTTATATCCAAGTGTAAACAAACAAAAGAATGAGATATATGAAGGATTACATCTCAACTTGAATAAAACTTTAAGGTTGGCATATCCTAGTTGAGATCTATTCACTCAATCTCATATTGTTATCTCTCGGTCATAAGTTACCAATATCCCATCATTAATAGCACTGGCGAAGCTTGGATTTCCAAACGGTGGGGGCAGAACTCAATTTTTTTCGATCGGTAGTGGCAAACCGGTGGGGGCGGACTCAACCCGAACTCAATTTACCTATGAAAATCGCAAAATTCTACCACTACCACAAAAATCGGTGCCCTGGCCCTCACTATCCTTCGCCCCTGATTAATAGTAATAGCTCACTTGTTCTTATATAGGTATTTGATTTGTTTTTGAACTGCTAAACGTTGATTCAAAGGAGGTTTGAACTCACCACCTTAAAGTTATAGAGTATAAACACCAAGAGGGTGTTTGGGATTGAGTTTCAAAACAACTTATTGACTTATTGGCTTTTTGGAAAAGCCAATAAGTCAATAAGCTGTTTGCGTAACCCAAAAGCACTTTCTGTTTTGACTTTTGGCTTTTAGCTTTTAAGGGTGGAAAAGTTGTTTTTGAAAAGTTAGAAATTCTGGCTTTTGGAAAAAAAATTACAAATCTACCACTCATACAACCAATATTCACAATAGGTTAAGCGAAACACTTAAAAAAATAACAATATATTGACTTTTTGACGTTCCTCATCCCAAAAGCTAATCCAAACACTTTTTTTAAAACTCTTTTTCAAAAAGTCATAAGCCAATAAGCACTTTTGACCAAAAACACTTTTACATTTCCAAACTCAATCCCAAACACCCTCCAAGTTTAGGAACACTACATCATAGGGGGTGGGGCCATATATGTATTTTGATTACTTTACTATGTACAACTCTTTTAAAGTAACATTAATGTGTACACTAAGTGATCGCCATATTACCATTGACTTCGCGAACATCACAATCTTGTGACCCGACATTTAAATCACCTCCTAGATGCTTTAGTGCCTCATTCTCGTGTGAAGGGTGAATAACTCACTTGGCTTTTACTGAGAGCTTTTGTGCATCTCCTGTTAAAGCTTCGGTTGAAAATTTCTCAAAGATAATATGAATTGTGAGAGGTTTTTGGTCTTCCTTACCATATTGTTGGTAGCTTTCCATTGTGCTTGCAAAAATTTCAATACTTGAAGGAGATCTTTATTCCTCATGTATTGCCTCCCACAAGTCTTCAACGCACTTATAAGGTAGTCGAATCACTCAAAACTATTGAGAGATAGATTTTCCGTTGAGCTAGGTGAACGTCTCATTTTGTTACCCCAAGAGTTTGCAATGGTCAGCATTAGCAGATCTTGAACTTGGTTTTCGATAAAATCTGGGAGGGGTAGGGCCCACCTTAGCCGTCACTAAGATTCACCCCTGATGGTTAGAGTGAACATCTAGTGTGCCTTTCAATAGTTCCATAATGTAGTCCAATAGTTCTGGTCTTGTAATGGAATAATCCATGGCATCGGCAAGCTCATGCCTATCATACCCAAGGCCTTATTATCAATAGCCAAAATTTTCCAATCTTCTTCTTGATATTTGGTAGAGTCCCTGATAATAACATATGTTGATTCAAGGACTAGACTATAATACAACTTGTTGAATGGTGTATTCAAATTTTTTTTTAATCTTATATAAGCTGAATTGTTCATTTGCAACGGAAGTATGATAACAACAAAATAATTAAGAGCGCTTGTAGATTAAGAACACTATTCAATAACCAAGAAATGTAATCAATTAATTAAGATGAATAAATGATCGAACGAAACAACCTTAGTTTGATTCACAATTCTCAAGTTATATACGGAGTACCAGCTAACAAATCCTTAATAAGCGACTTGTTTAGCCGGCCTTGTAAAACTTGTTCATGGATTAGCGCTAACTTGGTAGAGAGGTCTAACCTCATTAGGCGTCTTTGTAAAAACCCGAAAATGGGTTGTTTGGTTTCTTATTTTTGGTCCCCGAGGTTAGTGTTGGGGATGAAGCGGGGGAATGCCCCTATGATGGTGTAAATTTTTTATGTGTGGTATAATACTTTTGCCGGGCTATGCCCTTTACCCAAAAAAAAAATAGTAGCAATGTCACATGGATAAATTCGAAATAAATATAACATAATTTTCATCAATATCATAATTTGATCTTCTTTTTCTTCTTTGTAGTAATTATCTTTTACGGTAGCAAACCACTAGTAGCAAGTCTCCGTTGGTAGAAATTCTGTCTTAGCTGTAACATTAGTCCGTTATTGTATTTCCCAATGACAATTTTTTTAAATAAAAGATCTATCATTTCATAAAGGACAATTTACATGATCAGGATGACAGGTAGGCGGACAGTTTACATCGGATCTTGTAAATGCCAGATTCTTTCTGGAAGATCACTAGTGCGACACATGCTATTTGAAGATTTGATAATAAGTTAGATGGTTAGAAATCAATGTAAAGCCTTTGTGAAATGGAACCAATATTTGACTTGAAAGTTAAACCTAATAGGTGTATTAGCTGTTAGTCTCAAATAGCTTTGAGTATTCAACATAAATGTGTCATGATGATCTTAGGTAGTCACTACTAGTCATGAGGAGACTTAATGTGTCACGATGTGTTATATGGGGTTATAATGGGTTATAGTGGTTAATTCTCATTTTAAAATAGGTTTTATGAAATACAATGAGATACATTCTAGTCTGTTATATCAATCTGTAAGGAATTTTCTAAGCACTTATATTTGTATATAAATTATATATAGAAGAGAGAACGCCACTTGGTTTTTCACTTGACGTGTCTATAATTTGTCTCTAAAAGATCATATTCATGATTTTTAGCATGTTAAAATCTTTTAGCCGCGATTACAAGTAGTTTATCCGCCGCTAACTCTTTGTTGGTAATTGGATCAAAATAGTTAACCATGGAGTCTTTTTCCGATGAATTAACGGAAATCAATATTGTAAAAGTCGTTAGGCGCTTTCTAGTCGGAGTCGGGAGTACTCGGAGAGTTCTCGGCCTAATTGGAAAGTACACGGGGAGCACTCGGGCCTCGGCAACCTACCTTGTAGCGATTACTCGGGGAATACTCGGCCTCCGAGACCTTGTTTTACAACATTGACGGAAATAGACGATTATATTTATATATAACTTAAACAGACACAGTCCGAACTATCAAGAGGATCGCATGCCAACATGCAATTAAAAATATTTAAGATTTAAGTTTAATAGTAATTTAAGTCGACATCGATCTTGATTGGATTTCAAATGGATTAGGTGCATAGTTAATAATATTTTCATAAAGTAGAGGCTGCTATTAACTTCCTTGAAACATTCCAAATATTTTTAAAATTATAAATCAAAATATAAATGAATGAAAGTTGGAAATAAATAATGAAAGTGTGGAATCAAAATATCTGAATACCAGGGAATTATTCATGATGTTTTGAATAATAGTATAATGTGACATGAGTTGGAAAGGCAAGCAATTTCTCTTTTGGAGTCTAACTTCGAAAATCCGAAGGTTTTCGAAGGTTTTCAAATTTAAAGAGAAACTAGTAAGATTATCCATGCTACGTACGCAGTGGAGTCGGTATTGGTTTGATACAATATTGGCGTTCCGTATAGCAACCGAAACATATATACCCATGATAATATCGACATGTGCTTTACATTGAAGGAAAACAAATATATAGAAATATAGAAACAAAGAGCATGTCACAATGACCAATGGCGGAACCAGAAACTTCTAACCGGAGGGTCATAATGGTTTTTACATATACTAGTACTAGTTTATCCACCGAGATGTTCCCGAGATAGACAAATCTAATATGAAGTAACAAATGTGTTTACCGTAAAAGGAATAGGTCATTTTTCAGGAAAAGAAACTTTGTATAGGATCAACACTCGATAACTCATAAGCCTACTTCTAATTCTGCGTCTGCATTTTGTTAGTTTTCTAGTTAAGACTATATATGAAAGTATATGTTAGAAATATATACATGTTGATGAAACTTGTATGTGTATCAATGCTAGTAGAAAACCCGCGCGATGCAGCGGAGCGACAATTTACAATGCACTACTCTTTTTTGTTAGGTTATTAATCCTTTCGTGATATTAGGTATAGTGCGCCTGTTAGGCAGTGAAGTTTTTAGGGTGATGTCATTCCATCTTGTTTAGAGTTATTTTCCCTTTTAGCCTATATATATGGCTATGTTTGGTATCTTTTGTTATCGAGATTATACACTAAATTTTCACAACTACATATATTCTATATATCTGCCACGGTTTATGGATATCAAAACATGGACCTTTTTTTATAAAAATTATAAGACGCTAACATATGCAAGGTTTGCTAATTTAACATTTTAACAATATGTTTTGGCTTTTCTTTGCTAACATTCCACGAAAGATAACCAACTCCTCCTTGATAATGGAAAGTATTTAGGCAGCAAATACACTGTCCTATATTGATTCTCATTCCTTTATAGAAGCCTGGTCAAGGCTTTTAGGATGCAAAGACCTGCAAATACAAGAAGTTATCATCATTTATAAGCTATAAGACATGGGCATGGTCATATATAACTATAGAGTGCTAGAGTTTGAGATGACTGAGCTCCGTAGCATTTAGCCAGTGAACTAAGGTCAAATGACCTGCTAACCGGTCAAAAACAATGTCGTGACAATTAACTTGTCAACACTTTTAGCCATGTAGACTTTCTTGTGCAAGGATGGTACCTGAAAACTGATCATCCTAGCCTCTTAGGTAATTACCTGAATACAAATTTTGAAAATTTTCTAATGCTGAGAATAAATTTGGTTACACAATACTGAAATCATACCAGTGTCGGCTACCGTTTATACAGACATTAAATGACCAAAATGAACTTTTTGCTTAAAATAAGTTTCTTTTGTGAAACGGAAGCAAAAGTCAACCAACTAAGGTTATCTATGGAGAAGTGATTTGACTCATTCATATACATATCATGAATGTTTGCTAATTCGAATTGAAGATTGGATCAAAAGAATCTATTTAGCAGATAATCAGTTCATCAACAGAGATGGGATCATCGGGGTAAATGGGTGCACAAAAAGAATCTATTTACTATGATACCCCGCATTTTTAGGTTCATACTTTAACTAAACTCTACTTAAGTTGTCCTTACATTCACAGCATTTTACTTAACCAGGGTTAGTTAGGTGAGTCACACGTTGCACAGTTATAGGTTAATAACTGCATGAAACAGTAATTCGGAGAATTCCCGGACTACGTACATGAGTGTTGAACCTCGAACGTTGATGAAAGAATTAAATAAATAATTGTGAATAGTTGTTTGATATTATTTTCAATTATGTGCTTGTGTGAAACTATTTGTGAGTTGTTATGCAACTACGTTTATTTAAGCGAAACACGTCATCGAGCTCGTAACCGACACCCGACGAATCGACAATATAGTTCGGGTCTAAAAATATTGGGTTAGACATTGGCGATGTTTGGGTTAAATGTTTAAGGACCAAAATAAAAGGAAAACAAAGAAAAAAAATATAATATGTTGAGCCCAGCCCAATCGAAGTGGACCAGACAGCGGCCGCCCGTCGAAGGACCGTTCGCCGGGGCATTCGCTGGGGAACTGACTTAAACACCTATAAAATCGATTTTTAACCCCACTTTTCATAATCACATAACCTTAATCTTCCTCCAAACACCCCATACGAAAATATAAATCCTCTAACACCTGCTAAGGCTCAAGAACATCATTTGAGAGGCTTGGAATGTGTTAGGTTCGTGACTGTGAAGAGCTTTGGGTATATTATCTTAACCTTTGTGTTTTAATCTTCTTAATAATGTTTTAAAACACTATAAACTCAATTGTCCAAGTCTAATGTGATTTTATAAAGATTAAAACATAAGTTTTATAAAAGATTAGCATGATAAACGTTGAGTTCTTATGATTGTTATGTGATATGTTACATGATAATGCATGATTATGATTTGTGAACATGTAGGGTTATTATATATTAATATTTATGATAAAACTTGCATGTTTTGATCAGATTTATATGTGAAGTCTTGTATTATGTTTGTGTGATGTTTTTAATCGATTTTATACACCTAGGGTTTGTAGAAGTTAAGATTATTGCATGTTTAAAAACGGAAAGATTGTATGTGTCGACTTGTAGGCTCAATAACATTACCTTAAACTATTTATTTTGATTGTTTATTGGTTTGCACATGTTGGATATGGTCTTAGCTTTTCAGAATGTGTAAGATTGCACAATTTGGTTATCGTTTGATATGTTTTTGGAATTTTATAGCAACATGAGTCAAATATGATTTTTGGGTTAATAATTGGATCAACTTTAGACGACCATAACTTGAGTTGTATGAGGAGTTAGGTCACGGAATTTGGTCACTAGGTTGGTATGTGAATAACTCAGCTTTTCCAAGTGGATTCATCACGTTTGGATGAATACATAATTTTTAAGAATTTTTCTCGTAAACTGACCTGATGTGAATGTTTCCAAAACCAAGATGTAATAAACAATTTTTCATATTTTTTCAACCTAGTTTTGTCACGAAAACAAATAGTGGCACAACCATCGGACTCCTAGGAATATTCAATAAAATTTTGGGAGTCTAATATGCTGTATAGGTATTTTTCATAAAATTGTTTTGACAACGCATAATCTATCCTAAAAAACGCAGATTATGACTTTTGTGTATAAGTGCTTGTTTGAAGGCTTGTATGACTTGATTATGACTTGAACTTGTGTGTACACTTGTATGAGACATATATGCTGTGTATAACTGATTATAAACGTAATGTTCACCAACGGGTTCATAGGTTTACTTGTGCGTGTTACATTAGGTGTCACTTAAACGTTTTCACATCATTGGATGTCTTGGACAAACAAGTTTTGTTATGTGTTGTGTATTCACATGTACTCACGTGGTGATACATATAATAGGGAGTCGGTAGCACATTCCTATTACGTTTGGATTTGGATTTTAGCTTTGCAACATAAGGTGACTTTCACTACTCTTTTTTCAAAAGCATGCGTCTCGGGTTTGAGACAACATACCTAACTTTTTTTAGTCTGGTGTGGGGCTACTTTTACATCCCGGGTTTTGGGATGCTTTGAGTCCTTGTGTGGGCCGGGTTATCGATTCCTTCTGTGGATCAGGTTTTTATCAGTTTTGCAACTTTTTGTCCTTTGTGAACTAAACAACATCTATCACTTGAAAGTCCTTACAAAATTATTAGGTTAATCGCTGGAGGCGAATAGGGTATTAGTTGATAGCGCTAATAGGTTGTCCAGCATCCTCATGCATGAGGTGCTTGGGTCACGGGCATGAACTCCTGACTACATTTTTCTTACTAGTGTTGATAGACACTAGTACTGAGGCTAATTAATCATTCAATATGTTCCTAATAATATCATGTTTAGTTACACTGAGTGGGTTAGCTACCCCTGGCAAGCATAGAACTGATGGTTTTACAAATTTGGAAACTTTTGCTACTTAAACTGTGAACTCACCAAATTTATGTTGACACACACTAGCCTGCTTTTCCAGGTCTCTAGATACGGAGCACGTTAGGTCATGCATGTGTCATGGGATAATCGAACACTGTTAATTTTTATTTTGCTTTTCATTCATTTGGTTTCATCTTGGGCGAGTTGTTTTGCGCATGGTTTTAGAAATTGGTTATGCTTAGTTTACGCTTCCGCAACTTATCTAAACTTTTTGGTTAAACATTAAACTTGGTTTTCAAAACGAACTAAATGGTTTGGGCATTTAGAGTCGTTCTTATGACTTATGGCTATGGGGATCCTGGTGTGTCACGTGCCTCGCGGTATAAACCCCACCATTACCTAGTCTATCTCTTTCTAAACTCTTGCCATTACCTCTCTATCTCACTTGTATTCTCTAAATCTTTGTGCTTAGGCCAACCTGCTCGCAACCCACCTATGTGCTCTGATTAGTTAATCCCGCTTTACAAACGCTTTGAACTCCATATCGAAGGATTTGCTCCCTAGGTCATGGGCGCGACCACCCCAGCCAACTTGGGAAATATTTAGCAGATCGTCCATATAGCTCATGAGCTGACTGATCAGAAAGTCGGAGAAGGGGTCATACCTTCACACGGGGCGTTGTCATCCACTACTTGTAATAATAAAAGAAAGCGGGAAAAAGTCACAGGCAAGATCCCAAGTGGTAGTAACAACCAGACCTATTCTGACAAAAACCAGAACCAGGGTAACTATTTGGGAAAGCACCCAAAGTGTAATCGGTGCAAATACCATCACTCCGGTATTTGTAAGATAGAATTACGTGAGTGGTGCAGAAAAGATGGTCATGCAGCTAAGGACTGTCGTGCTCAATTCCCAAGGAACCAGCAGCAATAGCAGGGGCAGCAGAGTCGTCAAAATACTAGAAAAGGGTGTTTCCAGTGTGGGAGTGAGACCCACTTCAAAAGAGACTGTCCCCGGCGCGACGGTGACAACAACAATGACAACAGTAACAACAAGGACAACAACATGGGTACGAGTACGTGTTCCTTAAACCACAACTTTGGTTTCGTTTTATATAATACTGGTGCGGACACTAGTTTTGTGTCATTATAACTTAGAAAACTCCTAGGGATAGCCCCTACTAATCTTGAATCCCCCCCCCCCCCACACACACTCTGTAAAGCTAGCTGATGGTAAGCCTATTGAGGCGACCCATGTTCATCTCGATTGTACGCTCGAACTGGATGGTCATTTGTTTGACATCGATCTTATACCTATCACTCTGGGAAGCTTTGACATCGTAGTTGGCATGGACTGGTTGTCCAAGCATCCTGTTGAAATTCTCTGTCAAGAGAAGATTGTTCGCATTCCTCTCCCGCATTTTCAGGTTCATACTTTAACTAAACTCTAGTTAACTTGTACTTACATTCACAACATTTTACTTAACTAGGGTTATTTAGATGAGTCACACGTTGCACAGTTATAGGTTAATAACTGCTTGAAACGGTAATTCGGGGAATTATCGGACTACGTACACGAGTGTTGAACCCCAAACGTTGGTGAAATAATTAAATAAATAATTGTGAAATAGTTGTTTGATATTATTTGCAGTTATGTGCTTGTGTTAAACTATTTGTGAGTTGTTATGCAACTATGTTTATTTAAGCGAAACACCCTTTGTGAGTTGTTATGCAACTATGTTTATTTAAGCGAAACCCCGAACGTCCAACCATTTGGAATTTAGTGGTTTTTTATTCTAAATCCAAAGCAGAAATTTAAAACTTATCTCTAGTTTCCCTCAATTAATAAACTAGTAAACCCTAAGAGTAATCTCGTCCAATTAACAATACAAACAATGATGTTCATAAAAAATGAGTTAGCTCTTTAGATTTTCAGGATATAACGAGCATGTATGTATGTTTGATTGGACTTACCAACCATGTATCGGTTGGAATCAGATGGTTTAATTACCAATGACTGTATCTCAGATAGTTGGATCAAAGGAACGAGTTTTGAAGAAATTAATTTGTGTGATTGTTTAGAGAGGTTCGCGAATGGGTCTGTAGAGGGATTATCGTTTCAATTAAAAGGATATATGTCAAATTGGTGAAGATTGAGTTTTAATTGATTTCAGGTTTTTAATTAGGTAAAATATCAATCAATTGGCATAATTTTTGCTGTTAAAACACGTCAACCAAACATGGGAGGTGATAAAACCTGATGAAACAACCAAATTTATGGGATTTGACTGAAAAATAACGCATTTTTGGTGTTTGATTTGACCTGTCGGGGGGGGGGGGAGGTTTGATCCAGGTCGGGTTTGATTCCAAACGGGTTATAGGGGTAGCTGGTTTGGGCTTAACAGGGTTTTGGCCTAGATGGTTTTAGGTGTGTTGGGTTGCACCAACTTTGAGCCAAAAGAAGTGGGTTTAAGGTCTTGGCTTATTCATTTATGGGTTTGCTTAGGGTTTTTTGGGTTAAAAATAAGCATCCAACTTATATCTTCTATATAACTTATAACCTTTTGGTGTTTATTTATTCTTAAACATACATATTTATTTATTGTAATGAAAAAAAATAAAATATATGTTTTCGTTTCAAATTAGTAAATAGAATGTTATTAATTAACTAATTTTGGACAAAATTACACAGATTGTCCTTTATTTATTACCCAAATTGCACCTTCTGTCCTTTGTCTTTCATTTGCACTCATTCGGTCCTTTATTTTTTTCAATTTGCTACACCATCTGTCCTTTAGCCTAACTAAGTTAAAAAGTTGGTTAACTTTATTTTCTAACTATTCACTTTTAGCCCATGTAGTTTTGATCGAACCTTAACCCTTGAACCCATTTTTATTGACCTCGAATTCGACCACGGTAATTAATGAGATCATAGGGCTATTATAGAACATCAAATTCCGATCAAAACCATATATAACATGATACTTACATGTTTGTTTTAGAGGTGTAATCGACCGATTAAAGTTGCGACTGGGTTGTTCTTGTTCTTCAAATTGTGAACGATTTAGTGGATGTTTTGAACTGATCGATTATGAAGTATGAATCTATACAAGGTTCCAATTTATAGTATAATCGACTGGTTTTACAATTAGGTTCGTTAACGTTTTAAATTTCTAAATTTTGACGAGTGATTTTGCAGATGTTAGTGTGGATTTCCAGATGTTAGTGCGATTTGGATCCAGAAACAGGTGGGTGTGCTCAGATCTGAGTTTGGGTACGATTTGAATGAGTAGATCTGTTTTTGTTAACGCAGGTCAAGTTCGGTTCGGGTCTTTACCCGTTATGTTTGATGTGAATTCGCTTAACTTCGATTATATATGTGTGTATGTTTACATATAAAATGAGTTTTTGTAAAAACAATATATGTTTTTCATCAATCCTTTACTTCAAAATTATGGTTTTGATCGGAATTTGATGTAGATTAAAATCCCTATGATTTCGTTTCATGTCGTGCCTTGGTTTCGTCGTTTTATTTGGAGTTAAGGCTTAGGAAAACTACAGGGGCTAAAAGTGTAAAGTTAGAAAATAAAGTTAACCAACTTTTTTAACTTAGTTAGGTTAAAGAACAGAGGGTGTAACAAATTGAGAAAATAAAGGACAGAATTAGTGCAAATGAAAGACAAAGGACAGAAGGTGCAATTTGGGTAATAAATAAAGGACAATCTGTGTAATTTTGTCTTAATTTTGTATTTAATTATGAATAATCAACAAAATTACTTTTATTTACAAACTATAATTAGAAGATAGGTTTTGTTTGAATATAGATTTGTATTTAAAACCAAATAATTTTTTATTAGATAATTGGAAACTAACGTAAATTAAAATAAATAAATAAATAGTAAAAAAATCATGATGTTACAAAGGGGTGTATACGAAAACTTCACTAAAAGACAATTTTTTTCTTACCTTAGCTAGCAACATAACTTGAAATCAAACCCAAAACTAGCAAAAAAAAGATTTTCTTTCTTTGTTTTTTTTTTTTTTTTACCAAAATACTACGTTCAAATAATAAGAATCCCAAATACGTATAACCCCCTTAAGCCTTCATGTAATCATACTCGAAAGTAGAACGATCTCAAAATCGCTCACATTCGAGCTTTGAAACATATTTAAATTGTATCCCAAAACAAGCCCACCATATAAGATAATGATAGAACGACATTTTTATTCATAATTCATATAAGATGTATATATACAATGGAGAAGAGACATAACCTACCAGTAATAAATACTAATAACAACTTTGATGAGGACTTTGATTATGACTTTAACCAAGACTTTGACTATGATTTTAACCAAGATTTTAATCATGACCTTGACATGTAAATACATGTTCAAAATATAGAATTATAACAATGAGAATTTGGTTTATCTCTAAAAATGTTATCGTTTACTTGTGGTGGTTGTTTATGTAGCCTCATTACGCCTAGGCAAGATGGAGGCTCCGTCGAAGATTCCAATCTTGGACCGTGTTGGGTCTAGATTAGTAGTCTAATGTTATCATCAAAGTCAAAGTCAACAAGTCAACGTTCGGTCAACGAAAGTCAAAGTCGAACGAGTCGCAGTCAATACGTAAGGTGAGTCGAGAAATCCGGATAATAGATCGACGAATGAAGCTCATGTTATGATCAAGAAAGGCGCCATGGATAATAAATATATTTTGTTTAGACAAAATGTATTTATTACTTTAAAAAATGGTTTTCTTGTTTAGTGAGTGTTTTTGTATTTTGTTAACCTTAGGGACTTAAAGTGTAATTAGCCTAAGCATGTTTGGGCTATAAATAGAATGATAGATTAGGGTTTTTGGTTAACACACATTCTAGAGAGATTTGGGGGCTTTATTGTTTTTATCATTTGCTAATCAATCTAGTGGGTTTTATTGTCATATTCTTGTGTGTGTTCATCTTGTTCTTCATCAAAATCAGATTTAGCTCGAAATCGATCCTACAATTTGGTATCAGAGCCAGGTTCTCGAATTTGGGATTTAACCATCTACAAATTCGTCGTTCAATCTGATTTCTGTTGAAGATTTTTCATCAATTTGCGCACTTATTTCATATTTTGCGCACTTATTTCATATTTTGCGCACTTATTTCATGTTTTGCGCACTTATTTCATGTTTTGCGCACTTATTTCTTGAATTTTGCGCACTTATTTCATATTTTGCGCACTTATTTCATGTTTTGCGCACTTATTTCTTGATTCTGAGTACTTAGTTCATAGTTTGAGTACTTATCTCAAATTTTGAGTACTTATTTTGAGTACTTATTTCATAGTTTGAGTACTTATCTCAAATTTTGAGTACTTATTTTGAGTACTTATTTCATAGTTTGAGTACTTATTTCAAATTTTGAGTACTTACTTCATATTTGAGTACTTATTTCAAATTTTGAGCACTTGTTTCATATTTTGAGTACTTATTTCAAATTTTGAGTACTTATTTCATAGTTTGAGTACTTATTTCAAATTTTGAGTACTTATTTCATATTTTGAGTACTTATTTCATATTTGAGTACTTATTTCAAATTTTGAGCACTTGTTTCATATTTTGAGTACTTATTTCAAATTTTGAGTACTTATTTCAAATTTTGAGCACTTGTTTCTTGGTTTGAGCACTTAAATATTCAAAAGCTTAACATTTAGCTTTGTCTCCAAGAACACAACTAGGGTTTCTGCGCACTTATCAGAAATCACTAGTTGGTTTGCGTACTTGCTGAAAGGGTGCATTTTTGAGTACTTGGCTAGGGTTTCTGCGCACTTAAAATCTTAAACGAGAGTTTAAGTGTTTGCGTACTTAAATAAGTACGCAAACTGATCAGTCAAAGACTGAGCACTTGTCTTGCTCAGCCTTGACAAATTTGCGCACTTAGCTATTCGTGTACTTCAAGATTGCGCACTTATCAGGAGATCAAGATCTTGACATAGCTGTTTGCTCCATTGTTTCAGGTTACTGCTCACTTGTTCCTGCGCACTTACCACGTTTGCGCACTTATTTGCGCACTTAAGGACTGATCTTTCATAATTAAGGACTTTGGACTTATTTCTGGACTGTAACCATTAAAATCTATTAATCAGACTTATAAAAAATCAATCTAAATCAATGGCTGGTAACAACAACAACTCATACCAAGTTAATCCTATAACCCAAGCTGAACTGGAAACAGGAACAATAACCCGAATTCCCAAGTTAATGGGTGCTGAAGATTATGGTACTTGGAAAAACTGAATGAAGGCTTTCTACTATGTCAATGACTTTACTCAATGGACGTCTGTGCAACTTGGACCTCACATTCCAGTGAGGACCACTGAAGCAGGAGAGGTGTTTAACACTGATCCTACTACCTACACAGACCTTGACAAGCAGTTGATGCAACGAGATCACAAAGCCTACGGTGCTCTCACCATGGCTTTGTCTAATGATGTGTACAACATGTTTGAAGAGTACGGATCTGCGCATGATCTGTGGTTCGCATTGAGTGAGTACTACGAGGGAAATGCTGAGATAAGACAGAACAAGCAAGACATCATTCAGAAAGAATATGATATGTTTGGGAGTGTTCGAGGAGAAAGCTTGTCGTCACACATTGACAGGTTCATGAGCCTGTTAACAAAGATGAAGAAAGTCGGGATTCCTGTTAACAACCGCAATTCAATCAAGAAGTTGTTCAATTCACTCCCAAAGGAATGGAGCTTGAAATTCATGACGATCAGAGGGGACTTTATGATTTTTTCAATGACTTTGTCAGATGTGATAAATTCCTTAAAGTCATTTGAAAATGATGTCACAAAGGGAGAGATGAATCAAGTCGGTTACGTTCCAATATCGAGTCCACCAACATCAATATCTAGAAACATGGCTTTCACTGCTCCTATAAGCATGAAAAGCTCCAATCCATCCTCCATTTCAGCTGGGACTCTTCATAATCTCTCAGCAAACTCTGGAAATGAGATCAAGCCTACAAAAGGATTAGTGGTAGTAACCGACGAAAAAGAGGCTGCTAAAATGAAAGCACCAAAGGCATTGACTGAGGACGACTATGACTGGGGTGAAGAAGTTGCAACTACAAAAGTCGACAACAACAAAGATCTTATGGGAAAGATTTGTACCAAGGGCATGGTGAGCCAAGAGCAGGATGTGGATGAAAAAGGTAAGAAGGAAGCTGTGGAAGAAACATTGATTGTTGAAAAGACTGAAAGCAGCAAGACTGAAAAAGGCAACATGACAGGTAAAGCTGTGAATGAGGAATCAAACAAAGATCATGCGGAGAAGGATCTGGTAAAAAGCATTCCTCTTGAAATTAAAACAAAACTGTGCACACCAACGTGTGTCACAGCAGTTGCTTACTGTTTGTCCCACAATCGAAAAGTTTTAAGAGAAAGAGATGATATTCAAAAAATCAACAATGAAATGAAAGAAAATGAGTTTGCATATCAACGAAAGTTAAATGCAACTCTCGCTGAAATGCAAACTCTTAAAGAATTTGTCCTTAGAAACGATTTTTTAATAAATGATTTAACAGAAAAGTTAGAAAAATCAAGAAATGAAACAAATCATCTTCAAATTATTGTGGATAAATGGAATGTAAGCAAGAAGGCTTAAGCTGATCTAGTGGAGTGTTCAAGGCAATCTTTTGTTAAAGATGGAATTGGATATACGGATAAAAATGGGATCGAAAGATCTTTATTTTTACCCCTGAGCAAAAGTGAATATATACCAATTCCAAAACCTCATCCTAAAAATGATCTGTGTGAAAAGGAATGCGTCAAACCTGAGTCTAGTACTAATATGATTAAAAGCAATGCAGAAGTGACACAAAAGGCAGATGTTGAAGATGACGACATTTGTGGTGGAAAGACTTTGGGGTTGGGTCACCAGGAGCCAGTTACTCAACAGTTAATTGGTTTATTTGGAATAATGAAAAGACTAAAACTGATTTAAATTTGGATGACTGTACTGGACCTAGACCTAATGTTGATTCGAATGGTGTGGTAAATGTTTGTGATAGGCAAAAACCTATCTCACGTTCTGATGTTTGTCATGATGATATTGTGCATGAATGTGCTGATATAAAATCTGCATTCTGTGATGATAAAACTATTTGTGCTCCACCTGTTTTTGTGCCCGCTTTTGAAAATAACAGGTTTGGAAAGTTCTTAACTGAAGAAATTCCAGAGTTTACTCCGTCAACATCATGCAACGGTGATTCACAAAGTGATTCGGATTTTTGTCCATCTAGAGAATGGGAAAGCTCAAATGACTCAGAAACTTCAGTGTCAGAACTTGATGATAGAGTTGAAATGAAGAAATCATCTGATGATCAAACACCAACAACATCAATTGATACTACAAATCAAGTCCATCAAGATTCACCGGAAGAAGATATGTTTATAGAAGATTGCTCAACTTCAGATGATGAATCAGTGATGAATGAAAATCACAATGGGTTAAGGATCACAAGGTCAAAAGGTGATGTGAAACCCAATGCTTCTCAACAAGCCGAATCAAGCTCAAAACAATCTACATCCCCAGTTGCATCACACGGGACAATAAAGAATCCAAAGCCATTCAAAGCTTGCTTTAGGTGTGGTAAAGAAGGTCATGTGCTCAAGAAATGTCCAGAACGACACAATCCAGATGGTAAAGGCAATGAGAATTGCATCTCTGGATCAAAGGATAAAGTGCACACATCTTTGAATGTTAGAATGACACATATTCCATCAAGATCTCCACATGTGAAGCCGGTTTCACATGATTCAAAGATTAAAAGGACCAAAGCATCAAAACCACAATCTATTCCTCCAGGTTTTAAACAAAAAAATGTTTCAAAAATTAAATCGTTTACAAACAATTTTTTAAAACCAACACAGGTTTGGCGAATCAAACCAAAAGTTGAAAAAGAAACTAATGAGGGAAAAGGTATGATGTTTCAAGAAGTTAGTTATATTGATGAAAAAGGACAAACCAGGACCACGATGGCCTGGGTTCCACACTATAATTAATTTACTTATGAGTGCAGGAACTACCATGGAGGACTGTTAGTAACACGATTAGTAACAGTGGTTGTTCCAAGAATAGGTTTGGAGCGGAAATCTCACAGGTTTGGTTATGGTATCTAACCTGATTGCACAATTGACACCGTTGTCACACACTCATTTTCTTGCTGATATATGTTTATGTGTGTCTGATGTGGAAGACTTTATTTTTCGTAAATATTTTTTTAAGAAAATACAAAAAAAAAATTAAATTAAAAAAAAGGGGATTGTACAAAAATAAAAGTTTAGGGGGAGTATGAAAACATAGTCTCGGCCATGAGATGTGTTTAATGCAAATAATTCTGATCTTATATGGGAAATGATAGGAACTAACTTGTTTATGTCTGCACATGAATAGGATCTGAAGGACGTTACAACTACAAGTTAATGATGTGTAGGTAGGTTCAGCCTTCAAGTTGAGTAAACTGCTATAAGGTGAATAATAATAAATCTACATGAAAAGCTGGATTCCCACTGTGTTTTAGGTCTGCACAAGCTGAGTCCAATCATACACAGGTTGAGAGATCAAAAGACACAGAAAATTTGTGCATATATAATCAAAAGACACCTAAGAGTGCAAGCTACCAATGCGGGGCTATTCAATCAAATGAGCAACAAAAGACACGCAATGTTAGTGACGTGCAAACAAATATAGATAGCTCAACAAGCGATCAGATGATCATCTTCTCTGTCATGGGAACATAGACCTGAAGCTCTCATCATCTGATTGACATAATGATCATCTTCTCTGTTATGTGTAAACATAGACCTGAAGCTCTCATCATTATATCTCAATAAACCTTGAGGATTGGTAGGCTTATACCTAGCACAAGTGGGGTCCACAAAATTTTCGTCAATATTACCAAAAACATGATAATCTCATCACCAAACGTACGTTGAAAGACGAGAGGCATGGACTTAAGAGGACAAACATACCGACAATCGTTCTTGGGTTGTAGCTATCCTCAAGAAAGTTGAAGCGTGGCTAGGCTTTTCAAGTTAGTGTGATCCCATATCTGATCCCTTCTATATCTCAGAGATTGATGACTGTTTAAAAAAAATTAAAAAAAAAACTTTATTTGTGTACAGTTATTTTTAAGTCTTCCATGTCACATTATTTGTGTCTCAAGCCATTTGGGATACGTACTTGATTACACACCACAGATAAATACGGTTTTGTCTATAAATTGAATTTGTCTAAAGAAAATTCGGAGTTGTGTTTGTGATTGTGGTTAGGTTTCTTCGACTACTTGCTGCAATGCTGGCCGATCATCAGTTGAGCAAGATACCAAACCAAGCACCTGTTGCCTCAAGCTTGCAGAAGATCAGTGTTAGGAATCCTCTTCCTACATCTTCAAGACCACTCAGGCTATCGAGAGTTGAAAAACTTTGTTCTTGATTGTCAAAGATGATGCATGCAAAAAGGGGGAGATTGTGAGATAAGAATACTCAAGGAACAAAGGGACAAGAACACCTTCAGCAAAGGAAATTTGGAAAGCATCAGTCTAGGGGAAGTATTGTTGGGTATTGAATTTGAGACTGAAGCTCTGCCAGATTAGTTAATCACAGTATGTAGAGATTGACGGTTCTGAAGATGATACAAGAGTTTGATAACATTAGATTAAGGGGGAGATTGTTGGGTCTAGATTAGTAGTCTAATGTTATCATCAAAGTCAAAGTCAACAAGTCAACGTTCGGTCAACGAAAGTCAAATTCGAACGAGTCGCAGTCAATACGTAAGGCGAGTCGAGAAATCCGGATAATAGATCGACGAATGAAGCTCATGTTATGATCAAGAAAGGCGCCATGGATAATAAATATATTTTGTTTAGACAAAATATATTTATTACTTTAAAAAATGGTTTTCTTGTTTAGTGAGTGTTTTTGTATTTTGTTAACCTTAGGGACTTAAAGTGTAATTAGCCTAAGCATGTTTGGGCTATAAATAGAATGATAGATTAGGGTTTTTGGTTAACACACATTCTAGAGAGATTTGGGGGCTTTATTGTTTTTATCATTTGCTAATCAATCTAGTGGGTTTTATTGTCATATTCTTGTGTGTGTTCATCTTGTTCTTCATCAAAATTAGATTTAGCTCGAAATCGATCCTACAGACCGTATGTGTAAAAACGAAGCATGACCTAAGGGCTTGGCGAGGACATCCAAAAGTTGGTCTTTAGAATTGACATGAAGAACTTTGAAGGATCTTCGAGACTTGTTCACAGACAAAGTAGTAGTCGAGGGCCACGTGTTTCATTCGTGGGTGATAAACAGGTTTGGCACATAAATACGTTGCTCTGGTGTTGTCACAAAAGAGTGTTGGGGGTAGTTTGAGTTGTAAACCAAGTTCAGTAAGCAAGTTGCGAACCCAAGATAACTTGGCCGAGGCATTAGCCAAGGTTTCGTATTCAGCCTCAATATATGATCTCGAGTATGTAGGCGGTGGTTGATCTACCTCCATCGTTAATCCCTCCCCAATCAGAATTTGAAATCGCGGTGAGATCCTAGGATGATCCTCGGCTAAAGAGCAAATTATGATGGATTGTTCCTTTTAGGTAGCAAAGAATACGTTTGAGGGCTTGCAAGTGCCTTTGTTTTGCGAGTGCCTGAATTGTGAAAGTTAATTGCAATGAGTCAACACGCTTACGATAGGGTGTTAGGTTGACAGAAGAACATATGGGTCATTGGCTGAAAGTACATCAGATCAGCTAGGTGGAGTGAGAACGTCCTTAACACCGTCCACGTTAAACCGAGTAAGAACATCGTGTATGTGTCGATGTTCGGACAAGAGACCAAAATTGGCTATTTAGAGTATGTTGCCTATAAATAAAAAAAGGGAATTTTTTGGAACAAAAAAAGGCCCGGCTGGGTATTGGCCGGGCCAGGCCAAAAGGGCACTTCGAACAAAATAAAAGCAAGAAGGTCTTCTTTATTTCTTTTTCTATTTGGATCTTTCGAGTATCTAAATGGAATTGCTAATTATATAATAACGATAAAGAATGTGAAAGAAATACTTTCTTTAATCCTTACTTGATGTGTAATGTAACATAGTAATTATCTTTTTCAATTGGGAGAGATGTCTGAGTGGACGAAAGCAGACCGTTGGAAGCGATGATGACCTCGATGCCTAAAAAGTGATGCAAAGGATCAAGATCTTTTATTGAGAAAGTGGTTAAGGAATGATTGGTTGTTACCAGTTATAACGCTATCGTCAACATAAACCATGAAGTACAGGTAACACCTCCTTGCTTGTAGATGAATAAAGAGGTATCAATGAGAGGTTTATTGAAACCAAATCCAACATCAATGAGAGCCTTCTTGAAACCAAATCGAACAAGGATGGTAGTAAGTTCCATATACCAAGCTCGGGGAGCTTGTTTCAATCCATATAAGGATTTGTGAAGTTTATTAATGTGACATGGAAATTGCGGGTGGACGTACTAGGGTGGTTGAATCATATACATTTCCTCATGAAGTTTGCCATGGTGAAACACATTGTTAACATCCAGTTGGCATATTGGTCAATTGTTAGCTAACGCGTCAGAAAGGATGGTGTGAATGGTATCGGGTTTAGTGACGGGACTATACGTATCAAAGTAATCTTTTCCATGTTGTTGAAAAAAGCCTTTGGCGACAAGGCGAGCTCCCACGTGTGAGTTTGAAGAACAACATTAAACTCGAAGTCCATAGCGGTTCGGCATTTTGGATCTTTAAGGGCTTGAATTTGATTTGAGGGTTTGATTGTTGTAGAGATAGGTTGTAGCGTTGTGGAGTTAATAAAATTTAGATTGTAATATTTTGGGTTGTGTTTGTGAGCTCGTTGGCTGACTTGTGGGATGGAATTACCGATGGTGGGATTGGATTGCGAAGTAGAGGCTTTGGTTGGTGAGGGTGGCGATGAGGGATGGGCCAAGGATATAGAGGATGGAGACACAGAAGAGGAAGGTGGGTTTGGGTACCTGTGAGAAGGGTTTGTATCAGAAATGGCAGATGATTGAGAGTTTGAAATAATGTTGGTAGATAGAATTTGATTCATAGGTGAAGTAATTAAGGAAGGACTTTGGACAGTAGGTTTCATAGGGGAGATATTTTGACCTTGAGTATGCATGGGGGAGTGGAAGTGGGCGTATTTTCTCTAGAGTTCAGAGTTTGGTGTAATGTGGGTAGATTTAAAAAATACTCCATAGTGGGTGGTGGAGATATATTTGAAACAATGGTGTGATGGGGAAAATTTGTCTCAACGAATTCAACATGTCTCGAGTGATATAGCCGATTAATTTTGTGTCAAGGCATTTATATGCCAATTTGGAGTAGGAGTATCCAAAGAAGATACACCGGCTAGAACGTGGTTGTAGTTTGGACGTGTTATATGGACTAAACCCAGGAAAAGACTAATAACCAAAAGGCTTTAGATTGCTACAAGGCAGCGATTTTTCATACAACCAGTCAAAAGGTGACTTAAAGTCAAGTGTAGGAGTACGTATTCGTGTTATTAAAACCATGGTTTGGAATGTATGAGACCAAAATTGAGTTAGCAGGTTTGCATAGTGTAGGAATGAGACGCCGGTTTCAACAACGAGTCGAGGACGTTGTTCAGCAAAGCCATTTTGCTACAGGGTGTGTACTGTATAGGGGAGTGGTAAAATGAGATATGCCTTGTGATTGTAAATAGGGACGAAGTGCTATGTACTCACCTCCATTATCAGTAAAGAGAGAAACTAGCGGTGTTTGAAAGAACTTTACAACAAATAATTTGAACTAGGGAAATAACATTGACATGCCCGATTTTTTTCCATTGGGTATAGCTATATATATTTTGAATAATAATCAATGAATTAATTAATACACAAAACCATCCATTGATTTTTGAACGGGTCCAAAACATCTGAATAAATAAGCTCAAAAGGTTTATTTGCAGTGAAAGTATTTGGACCAAGAGGCAACTTATGGCTTTTATTATTAAGATAGGAATCAAATGAAAAGATAAGTTGGGCATTTTGTTAAAATTAAGTCCTAAAGTTTTGATGTGAGACTTAAAGACTTTTGTTGATGTATGTCCAAGTTTATGATGCCAAGTTTGTAGAGAGCTAGATGTGGTGGAATTTATTTGAGGTGAAAAATGAATGTCATAATAGATATAATTTTTGTTAGTTCCCCGCATGATTTGCGCCCTTTTGTTGAGGTTAACCAAGATGAAAAGGAAAGAATTCAACAAAAACTTTGTTAGTTCTACAAAGTTTCGCAAACGAAATGAGGTTGTTTTGAAAACATGGAACAAATATAACATTATTTAAAGATAGTGAACGAGTGGGAGTGTGAAGGTTTTTATGTCCGGTATTAGACATAGATAGAGATTTACCATTACCAAGGACGATCTCATCCGGTCCTCCGTAATCTGAAATGGTGTGTACGGAACCATGGTCGGAGGTAACATGGTGTGACACGCCACTATCGAACATCCACTTTGGAAACGAGGAACATGTGGTGGTGTTTATGATCGAAGTAGTCGATGGTGAGTATGTGATTGTGATGTTGTTATCTTGTAAAAACCGTGTCAATTTGCGACACTCCCTTGTGATCGAGTTGCTTGGCATGGTTGACGTTGGCTAAATCAGATGGGAAATAAGTATTTGTGGTGATTTGAATGATGGGCTTGTTGGTTGCAGACATGATGTAGTAGGGTTGTTGATAAGTGTTGATGCATAATGGGCGACTAGTGCTTCGGATTGCTAAATACAAAGTTTGTTGTGATTTACGTGAGGGCGAGAGTGGAGTTGATATGAGACGAATGTGAAGATTGTAGGGCGAATGTGGATTGTACAGAAGATGTATTCCAGTTTCGAGCTTACTGAAAGGGCGAAGGAAGAAAGAAGCCACATTCGACCCTACGCAAGGGGCGAATGTGCAGACTATATAAGCTTAAAGTTTGTTTTTCTTGTTAACTTTGATCATTTTCAGTCGAGTAAGTCTAGGAAGAGCTCTCTAGTGTGTGTGTTATTGAAGTGTTGATCAGAATTACTTGTAAACGTTATTGTTATCACATTTCTCAAAGTAATTACTGAAAATGTCGTTTGAAAAGCTTAATCTGCGTGTTTGATTCATCAATTATCATTTTGTATTTGTTCTAGGGTTTCCGCACCTGGAATAGAGACTTGTATGATCATATTCACTGTTTTTACATAAAACGATCCTTTACAATAAGGGAGATGATGATGAAGCATGATCTAAAAGAAAAAAAAGCTATGTGGAGTAGGTAGGCTGTTCAATAGTTGATACCATATAAGATAATGATAAACCATATTTTTATGACAAAATTACACTTTGTGTCCTTTATGTATCACTGAAATTATGAAACATGACCTTTATTTATTTATTTTTTTTTTGCATTTTATGTCCAAAATTACCTTTTTTCTTGCATGTTATGTCCTTTATGACTAACTGGGTTAGTTTTCTCAGTTAACCTCAAAAAGCTTCAAGGGTATTTTTGTCCATTCACTTTAAATTAAAATTTCCCTCTTATATATCATATACAATCGATCAGATTAAAACCCTAACACCTAATAACACCCAAATTGAAGCTCTTCAAGATTAAAACCCTATGATTGAAGCCCTAAACACCTAATCGATCAAAATGGTGCAATGTTGGTGTAGTAGGGAGGCTGTAGTTCGCACCTCATGGACCCCTAAAAATCCAGGTCGTCGATTCTTTGGTTACAGCTCAAAGGTAAGATAGGGTTTGTAATTTAGGGTTCGTAATTTAGGGTTCTTCATCTAAAGTCGTTTTTTTATTTGACATTAGGGTTCCAGATGTGGATTTTTCATGTGGGTTGAATCAAGAAGGTGTCAAACATGTGGGGACATCATACCAGGTTTGCTGGAGTCCAAGAACAAGGTAGAAGAAAGATTGACAGTCAGTGAAAATGGAAGAAGAAATGCTGAAGCTAAGTCAAGGCGTTTGAAGATTTACCTGATTCTAAGTTGGGTTCTGTTTGGGTTGACTTATATTTGTAGTATGTAGATGAAATGCATAAGTGTATGGGTCTTCTATGTGTATTAGTTGGATTGAAGAAATCTATGTACCAAATTATGTTTGGATGAAATGTATTAGAAGTTTATGGCTCTGTTTGTGTATCTTATTGGTTGTCAAAACATGGATCAAAAACATTGATTGTCAAGCATACAATATTGGTCAAAAAATACACACAGTACAAACATGGGTCAGATAGGACACACACTGCACACAGTAAACATGGGTCAAAATGGACACACAGTGCACACAGTACAAACATACACTCAGAAATGTGAAGTGAGAGTTCACATCTAGATCTAGATCATCAGCTAGACATTCTAAAAACCAAGACCAGGAATCTGTGGATTCTGCTTCTACTATAGCATAACAGACAGGGTAAATACCATTATTTGGATCAACCCCAACAGCAGATAGAACTTGACTAGGGTAAGGACCTTTTATGAAAGCACCATCAAGACCTAACATATCCCTGCCAATGGCTTTGAAACCCTGTTTCAAAGCTCCCAAACACACATAAATCCTTTTAAAGACTCTTTCTGTGGATTCAGGATCACCACATGGCTGAACTTCAATATGTACTGTGGTTCCTGGGTTCTTGTTCATCAACTCACCACAATAATCTCTAAGCATCCTATACTGAGCATTGTAATCTCCAGTGATCTGTAACATGGCTTTAGTCTTTGCCCTGTAAGCTTTCATCTGTGATACCCCAACTTCAAATTTTCTCTGAAACTGCTCTTGGACAGCCTTCACTGGGATCTTTGGATTTTCATGAAGTTGTTCCATTAGATGTTTAGATATAAATGTTGCTGTACATGCCCTAATGTTTCTATTTTGAAGGCATTTATGTTCCTCTACATAGGTTTTAATAACCCAAGTTTTAGTCCCACCAACTTTTGATAAGTGTAGTGACCAAAGGCATTGATGCTTGTTATTATTTGCCTTTTTGCCCCTGCCACCAGTATTTTTTGCCTCTGGTCCTTTGTCTTTTGATGTGTTACCAGAACTCCCCTCACCTTTGCCTTTCACATTTTGCCCTTTATCTTTTGATTTACTGCCTTTTTCAACCACAACTTCTGGATTTTTGCATGTCTTTATGTTATGACCAGTCCCCCTACACCTACTACACACACCCATGGTCTTCTTTCCATAACTAATTTCAGTATGACCATCAACTGACATAAGGTTACCATTATCATCAAAATGTGGGATATCCCCCTAACAAACTGCCCTAACCCTACTTAGATCATCCTTGATGATCCTTAGTTGTCTCCTAGTGTCAACAGCATGTCTTTTGATCATTTGTTTCACTTCCTCCTTGCTTCCAAATTTATCACCACACATGAAAGGGGAATTCCTGTTTCTCTGTCTTCTTAGTAACTTCATTGTTCTTTTCCTGTGGCTGCTTTCATCCTCATCAGACTCTGATTCACTAACAAAGTGATCATTGTCAATTGCATCTTCTTGTAGGTCTTTCAAACACACATCCAACACTTGTTGTTCAACATCTTCAACATCATCAGTGAAAAACCTAAAATCCCTCATATATGTTTCAACTTCATTTATCAAATTCCCCTCATCTACTAAGAAATCACTGTCCTCACTTGCATCATCATCATCACTTCCATTATCACTTATATTCATACCCTCATCACCCTCATCCACATTTTCATTATAATGTTCATTCATATTATCCTGAGGTTGATCATGCTTAGGAACATCATGTTTAGGAACATTAATAGTTGGACTTGCACCAAAGAATGGGTCAAAGTCAGGATCATTCAGGTCAATGTTGCTAAAATCAAAGGCAAAATGAAAATTCACATTCTCCACCACTTCCTCAGTATGCATATTATCCACATGGTTACTCACATACACTTCCTCAGTATGCATATTATGAAGTTGGTTATCCACAACTTCCTCAGTATGGTTATCCATAACATCATCAGTATGCATAGACTGAGTAGTGTCTTGGTTAGCAACAACTTCATCACTATTATCTACCACTCCTTGGTTAGCCTCACTATTATCATCATCATGCCAGCCTAACAATAATCTTTTCCTAACCACTTTATCAAGGTCAACTGCCATTAACTCCTCATCAGTTATCTCATCAGTTATTTCTTCTACCCTAACCTTAGTTGGTGAGCAGAAATATGTGTGCACAGTAGTTATACCATACTCACAATAAACATTAATTAACCTATTTTCTGGAATAACCTTAATAAACCCAATAACATCAGCATCACTACCTAAAGCCCTAAGACCAAAATCAAGATCAGAACCTGGCACTTGATAATGGTAATACCTTTCAATGTCCTTTTGATAACCAAATTTTTCCAGTATTCGATCCATCTCATGTACTGAAAACTTGTCATGATCTAGCAAATCAATGAAATGTTCATCACCCTCAACATATGTCCTGTCAGGAAAACGTGTGAATCTTCCATTATGATGAAGCTTGATAGAGAACAAACTGGGAGCACCCACTGCATTGTATAAAACATTTACGTGTTAAGAATACATAAAAATTCAAACTTTTTGAAAAAAACATCATCAAATGTATGAAAACTTACCATATAATTCAAGCACCTCTTCATGTGTTAGGTTCTTACGAACCCTAAATCCTAAACGTCAAAACTCTTTGTCGTACATATTACTGATGATCAAAGTTAGGTTTTTTGTGAGTGTAATCGTGGAAGAGGAAGGGTTAGTATTGGGGGAGACGAGTGTTGTAAGGGTTGTGAAGTTATCAGCAGAGTTTGAAGGGGTTTTATAGCAATTTAAAGTGAATGGACAAAAATACCCTTGAAGCTTTTTGAGGTTAACTGAGAAAACTAACCCATTTAGTCATAAAGGACATAACATGCAAGAAAAAAGGTAATTTTGAACATAAAATGCAAAAAAAATAAAAATAAAGGTCATGTTTCATAATTTCAGTGATACATAAAGGACACAAAGTGTAATTTTGTCTATTTTTATTCATAGCTCATATAAGATATATATTAATACACAATGGAGAAGAGATATAACCTACAACATGCCTCTCTAATGTTGATGAACATATTAAAAACTATTGTCACCTTTACTAGAGACCAAAACTTCCATTCTGAACCCAGAGCACGCCCTAACCTGAATTATGTATGTAGTGAATGAAGAGAATGAAAAAGATTTAACATTATAAAAAATCTTTCCTTCTCTTATTTTTACTTCCAACATCCTTCCATTAGAAAAAAAACACAAATATATATCTTTTAGTTTCGTCTCCAGCTTCTCCCTTGAAAAGAGTAAAATAAAATAAAAACTTCCCCAGAGATGGCCTACCCTCGTATAGCCTACTTGAAATCGAAATGAGTGGACTGAGGCCCATATAATTCCGTAAGCAAAGTCTGCAATTAGATTATAAGAATATGTTTAAATCCAAAATTGGGCCCCCATCATTAAAAGATTGGTTATTTCTGCTCTCCTTTTATATTTGTAAAGCTGGACTACTTGAGACCCTGGCTGGGCCTGATGCATGCGCCCGAAAGAGATTTTTGAACTTGTGGGCTATTTGGTTATTTCTTGTGTTAGAAGCCCTTCTTGTTTAAATTTTGATTTATTTATTTAAAAATAATTTGATATGGCTTTTTAGCATATTATGAACATATTACATTAGTAAAGTTCAATTCTATTGTTTATCTAAATGCTTGAGGTTTCTAAATAACCATTTAGACGTTAGTTTTTAAATAAATTTTGTATTATAGTCTACGGTAATGAATAGCAAAGTTGAAATCAAAATGAGTGGTAATGAATAGCAAAGTTAATTCTTAAATAAATTTAATATTGTGGGCTATTTGGTTATTTCTTGTGTTAGAAGCCCTTCTCGTTTAAATTTTGATTTATTTATTTAAAAATAATTTGATATGGCTTTTTAGCATATTATGAACATATTACATTAGTAAAGTTCAATTCTATTGTTTATCTAAATGCTTGAGGTTTCTAAATAACCATTTAGACGTTAATTCTTAAATAAATTTAATATTGTAGTCTACTGTAATGAATAGCAGTTAGAAAAAAATAGAAGTCTACTGTAATATATATATATATATATATAGGTTTAGGTTTAGGTTCCTGTACAAAGGAGATTTTTTGTGAGAAGGATAAGAAGGAATTTTGACCACTAGATGAGTTTAATCTAGGGTGTAGATTAATTTATGGCAATCTTGTAATTATTTTTATAATTATAATAATAAATGAGGTAATTTAGGGGTACAATGGTAAAATGCACACTTAAATTAAATATTGAACTTACACAATAGTAAAAGAGACTCCTTTATTCACGCCATTTCCAAACAAAAGAAACTTTATTTGTGGCAAAAAAAATCAAAAACAATGGAATGTGGTTAACATATAAAAGTATCCTACACAACATCAGTCCAAATTGTCTAAAGAACTTCTACCATCGAACATTATTCCAGAAACTATAGCATTTTTTTAGGAACGAGAATTAAGACGGTAACCAATGACAAGAGAAAAGTAAAATCAAAATGGGAAATCAAGAATGTCGTCGTTACCAGCAAGGTTTGGCTCGCAAATATTTTTATCGGAGTGTTTTTTTTGTTTTAGTTATGGATGTTGTGTTTTATCATGCATCCTGTTGTGTTTTATACTCATAAATTATATGATGGTGTTTTAAGTTTCTTTGTGAATTAGTCGGGTTTCAAACATGGTGTTTTAAATGTTTCCTATTTGTGATATGTTTTGTGTTCGTGGTAATCAAGACTGTTTAACAGTTCTTTGATTTTTTATTGGTTAAGGATGTTGTGTTTTATCATAATCATCTTATTGTGTTTTATACTCATAACTTATATGATAGTGTGTTTTGCATTTCCTTGGTGTTTTAAGATTATTAAACATGATATATATAACACTATTGACTGAAAAAGCAATAAAAAAACATTATTGTGCTTTAAAACACCATGGATTGAAAAACAAGACAAACATTATTGTGTTATAAAACACTATACGAATTAAACAACTCATGTTGATGTTAGTGTATTTTGGTTGAATAAAGGAGAGATAATCTTTCATAAAAAATAGGAATGTAATTGAATGCATCTTAATTTCCAAAAATAAATGAATGGATGAATTATAACTAATGGTCAAATTGACTAATATACCCTTATTGCAAATAATTAAGATTGCCACGTGTCAAGTTTCTATGGCTTCTTACCCTTCTCACAAAACACCTCCTTTGTACAGGATCCTTACCCTATATATATATATATATATATATATATATATATATATATATAGGGAAATTATAAACTGAAAACCCACTCGAGTTAAGAAAGCTATGAAAACCCTTGAAAAAACCATCTAAAATTTTTTAATTTTTTTTGAAAAAAATACACAAGGTAACATACATGTATTAAAGGGTTTTGGGCAAAAAAAATAAAAAAAGCGCCGATAGAATATTTTTAAAAAAAATAAACAAAGTTTGTGCTGTTACATATGTAACAGCTCTGTTACATATGTAACATCAGTTCTTACATATGTAACAGTGCAAATTTTGTTTATTTTTTTAAAAAATATCCAATCGGCGCTTTTTTTTATTTTTTTGGCCCAAAACGCTTTAATACATGTATGCTACCTTGTGTATTTTTTTCAAAAAAAATAAAAAAAATTAGATTGTTTTTACATGGGTTTTCATAGTTTTTTTAACTCGAGTGGGTTTTCAATTTATCATCCCCCTATATATATATATATATATATATGATAATATTGTAATTTTGCCAATATTTTAAGATGGCATTTTGAGAGGCACAAGTATAAATCCCTATATTTTGCCCAATTTCTTCCTTTTATGCCCTTGCCATACAACCTCTAATGCTAATTGTACAATTCACTAATGCGAGTCATCATCGTAAGTAGTTTTCTTGAAACCCTTCTTCATCTTCACATTTAAGTCACTAATTAATTCACTTCTTAATCAATGGCAACCCACTTCCACTTCTTCCGTTTCATGAAACCGTCAATTGATTCTCACATTTATACCTCACTTATTCATCAATTGGCTATAAAAGAATATGGTCATCCATCGCTTGCTTCAATTTTCATTTGAGTGTCTGAATTGCATCCTAAGTAGAGAGACTTAGTGAATCAAGTGATAAAATAGGTAGTGGTTTCATTTAAGTTGTTTATTTACATTTAGAATATGCTTAGCTTTTTGTTTAATTGGTTTCGTGGTATGTCTACAATTTATTTTCTATTATGCCATTCTGCACAAGGATTATTTTCCCTTATCATTTGTCTTAAAGTTTGTACAATCTTGTTTGTTTATAATTTGTAGACTTAGGGGCATATAAAACTGGATGCTTCTTCGTAAGTGGATTTACCCACCACTTCAACTTGTGGGGAAGGGCTCTACGAAAGCACACACGACTCAATTTTCCAATCCTTTACGACTCCTTCGGCTCTTTATCTTCATGTGTGTTCCCTATTGAACCCACTAATATTAATTTTAGTCCAGGTAAACGAGTCTTAGGGATTACAAAGAAGCAAGTGAGTTATGGTAGGGACATAGCCACCGTCTCTGAAAACTAGATCTATTTTTGCATGTCGCATTTTCGTATAGATCTGCAACGACTAGGTGTGTTTTAATACTTTGAACTTTAATCACACTCGTTCTACTTTTTTTATAAAAGTTTTTTTGATGTATTAAATTTAATTTAATCTTAATTAAATTTAATTTAATTTAATCTTAATTTATTTCTCTTAGAATGGAGGTCCCGTCACCACTTGCCAAAAACGGAAAGTCTCACTGTGATGTCTTGCTATTCAACTGTAGGATATGCGACGACAATTTGTTACTAGAATTGTGTGTGTTAATGTACTTTAGTTTGAACTATAGTGTTGAGTATGAATTTACTAATCACTGTGTTTATGGGTTTTATTTTGTTTTAGTAAAGCTTTGTTAATATTGTTTGGAGTTTTTGTTAAATTTGTTATAGCAAGATAAGTTGTTGGTTTAAACGTGGACATTTGATCTTTAGACAATAGATATGGTGGATAGAAATAAAATTTAAATAGAAAGTGGTTTTTGACGTCAGATATTAATATTGTTAGACACTTAGACAAATTGATTAGAGAGGGTATGGTTCACCTACAAATCGTTCAAGCTAAACTTGATTATTGTTCCTTTATAATTCAAACAATCTTTGAAACTTCTAATCTACATGCCTTACAGAGATGTTAGGTACCAAGCTAAGAGATTCATAAAGGCCCAATGCCAAAATGTTAAACGTTTGATCCACTCTCTTATGATGCACCAGAGAAACAATGGAAAAAAGTTGATGGTTGTTCGCCTACCACGCATGCTATGGACATCATTCATCTTTTAACCATTGCTAATCCCAATCAAATCATCATTGTATGTCATGAAAGTGGGCCACTTGATAGTATTTTGATTAGGATTGGTATTTGTTGCTACCGAAATTCACATAACTAGACTTGGACCTCTTTAATAGTGCGAAAATAGAACATATTTACCCGTAGCAATGCGCGGACATTTCGACTAGTATATATACATACATATATATGTGTATATATATATATATATGTTTAGGTTCCTGTACAAATGACATATTTCATGAGAAGTGTGAGAAGGATTAAGAATTGACATGTAGACATCATGTTTTGGATTTAAGAATGATGTTTTAGGTTGTTTTAACTTGAAAATGACAAAACACAACAATTTAAAACACAATGCAATGTATTATAGTCATTAAATTTAAAAAACGGCGGAAACACATTACTTAACACTTAAAACACACTACTTAATGTTCTTAGCATGGTGTTTTATGTTTTAAGCCTAAAATAAATTATTTTCGGTTTTTAATTGTTATGTTTGGTGTTTTTCTAGGCAAAACAATCCAAAACATAATGACTAAGTTCAAAAAATGATGCCTACATATCAATTTTTAATCATTCTCACACTTCTCACGAAATATGGACTTTATACACAGACATATGTGTGTGTTGATTTGGACAAAACATACCATGCATATTATATATATCTACATGCATACAATCGGCCTATATATATGTATTTATATAATCAAACCAAACTAATATCATGTATATATATATATATATATGATGCATAGATATAGGAGTGTGTGTGACCATTTGAATTTCTCATGCATGCACACACTACACAAACAAACAAAACACTCTAGTTGATAACATACACCAACATGGCTCCTTATCCATCCATCACCTCCATCCAACACACCTTTGACTTCCCAAAATTTCCATTCCCTTTCCCCTAGAATTCGCTTTGACAATTCCCCATGAAAGCATGCTTTAGCTAAACATCCTAGGTCAAGTATTTGCATCAAAATGTCATGAAGCTTTTTGCACCATCAAATCCCATGAATGTTGACCATCCAAAAACACATTAAATCAAGAGTTTTCACCAAATTAAACCCTACCCAAACCTTACATGATTTTCCATGCTTATTTGACTACCTAAATCCCTCCTTGTTCTTCCCGAGGGTTTAACTATAGCCACCCTAAACAAAACTACAATTTTGTTAGTCAACTTATTACACCAAGATAGAAAGTCACCTTTTCACAACTACAACGTATGGACTTTGACTTACCACAACAACTCAAGGACATCCTACCCCTCATCCTCACTCACAGTTATATATATGAACCAAGAGACTCATTGAAACACACCACAACACTTAAACTGTAATATACGGTTCCTATTAAGTTACTTAAAATATTAATACTTGTATTTTAAATATTATTAAATGAGTAAATAGCGGGTAAAACAACTTATTTAAATGAGAGGCATTTAAACGAACACTCGTTGTCAAGTATCGTTTAAAAGATATAATTAAATAGGGATATCTAGACGAGTCATGGCTAGTGTATGAGATCTAGAGGAGTATTTAGTGTTATAGGAGACTGTATAGTAATAATAATAAATTATATTATATTTGAGGCCTATTATGTTTTTAATGAAATTTAAATTAGTTCGTAGATAAAATTTACTCGTCTTAGCAGTATATTCGGAATTTACTAAAACGTTATAGGTTAAAAGTTATAAGAGAAAAACGAGTGAAGTAGCTTAAATTAATTAAATAATAATAATAATAATAATAATAATAATAATAATAAAATTAGGATTTACGTGTATGTATGAATGTTAACTTTGTGAAAATAATAATAATAATAATAATAATAATAATAATAATAATAATAATAATAATAATAATAATAAAATAAAGAAGAGATAGAGTTAACACGTAAGGTTGAGTAGAAAAAAAAATATATTGAATGGGATAACTTTGAAAAATAACGTGGAGGCCAAGTAGTTGATGTAGTATAAAAGGCATAGATGGCCAGACCATTTTTGTGCAGTTCATTTCAGTAACACACTTAAAAAGCAAAGTGAAGCTACCTATCGGTATGTTAGCCTACCCACATTACATTTATATGACGATATCCGATTGAGTGAATGTCGATACTACAGTCTTGCACTGAATAAGAGCGAGACGGTCCTGACACTGAATAAGAGTCGGACCCAAGTATTGATAGTCTATCTCGTGATGTTCGTATTAAATACAATGGGATATGCTAACCTATTGGGTACTTTTTTTTAGATAAAAATTAGGAGTTGCTTGTCAGAGGGTCACCCTTATAACCTCTTTTAAGATAATTACTAAAGCACATAAACAAGTTTGTACTGGATTGGAACCTTAAAGGTACGGATCCTTACCCCCACTCCTTGTTGCTTTCATATTCAGTTATTATATAAGCCCACTGATTCTATATATCTTTGAAAGTTCCTCACGTCTTTGAAGCATCAATTCATTTTGGCTGTCCGTTCATTTCATGTTCTTATTATAATATTTGAATTAGCCTTTATATCATGCGATAGAATTAAGTTGTTGTACTCATTATCGCATGTTCCTGATATAAGTTTCATGTTGACAAGATATATATGTTGCTATGATTATGGAATCATTTGAATAAGACCCTTTGTACTCTGAAACCATGAGTTCTGCTTCTCGTGGAGTGTCCCACGAGCATGTTGTTGCGGCATCTACAACATGTGCACCACCCGTGACGGTGAGATCAGTTCACGGCGTCTCTTAAGTACAAGTGTGGTACATATGGCTATTAGGAGGCGTATGGATCGATCCTAGGATTTATGTATGTTAGGGAGGTGGATAACGGGTATGCCAACTCGCCATCTCATGTGATAATTATACAGGAGTAGCTACCTGTATGTTGTCACGTTTTATGTTTAGCTCATGGGTTCATCCATATGGTACGATATTGTTCATTAAATTAATTTGCTTCGCATCGTATCATTCTATACATCACATCTTGATCATGTTCCGGTAATATTTAATGGTTGTTATTTTAAGCCTATTATTCCGTACTGAGCATTCGGCTCATTCCGTAAATTCTTTTCGTTTCACAGGTTCACAGGTTACCTTGGGCGGGATCAAGAGAGAAGAATAAAACTTAGGACAAAATTTGAAGAAGTCAGTTGAACTAGTAAACTGTATTAGTTGTATCGGAATCCTAAGTTTAGTCTGTAAGATAAATAATGTACTTCTAACCGTTAAATAAATAAAAGTAAATGTTTTAATTTTAAGCCATTGTTATTGTGACACGTCAGCCCATCTGGGTTGGGGTGTTACATAAACGATCCTAACACCCTTCACCTCTCTTTTCCTTTGCCTACTTTCGAGAAAACACCCCCCACTCGAGACCTTTTCCAATCGTAACTCACCAGACACATCTGTAATCAAGTGTTTAGAAGTTATAAAGTGGAAGCTAACCTCAATACTCGACCCATATTCACTTGTCCTCGGCTCATTCTCGTGATTTGATAAAACTAACCTACACTCTTTCAATTTTATTATTTCTAGCCGACATCATGTTCACCTGACCCTATATCATACACGAACGCACACTAATAAACAAGTTATGAATGATAAGACACAAAAAGTTGGATTAAAACATATTACATACACATGTGTATATATATGCACACAATATACACACACGCACGGATACATGCAAATACACACATACAAGGTCGTGTATGTACACATACGTGTATATGTGTGTGTATAGTGTCGTATATGAGACAACGAATCGACTTTTGAACTCAAGCATAATCATATACAAATTCTTGGTTTTTATGAAACATGTGTCAATGGGGCAAAAACATGTGTTACTGACTCTTTTAACATGAGGATTCTAAAACATGTGTTAACTATTCCTGTAACATAAGAACTTTAAAGTGTGTCAACATGAGATAACATATGGCCACCTATGGTAACTTGTGAACCCGGTTTTAACGAGATTGGTTAATTTTTATGACTATAAATGAATGGATTTAACAAGGAATTTACAGGAACTTTTAGTTAGAATCATAAAACTTTTTGAAGGAACAAGTAAAGTTACTATGTACATGTATTCTAAAGACATACAATCGAGTGAGTTTCGTGGCCCCACTTTCACACATTTTCTCATGGGGGAGAAACAAGCTACACACTCTTTTACTTAAAGATCATTTATTACTATAGTTATCATTTGATTACTATGTGACTCATTTAAATCCCAAGAAAACCACTAATATGAGTATATAGCAGGGAAATGTGAATAGATCTATTAGGCCTGACAAACCCCACATGGGTCAAATGGAGGTTGGACGGGTGCATATTGTCTCAAACACACAGGGCCTACCAGGGATGACAGTAGTCCAAAAGGTACACACATTTTGACGAACAATAAAGTCAGCAATGGTTGCAATCGCAGCAGTAACATACATAACGTCTTGCTTACGTTCATTAACATAGTAAAAACGAATTTGATCTTTCATACTTACAAAACTATTTTGGGAAATCCTGTGAACTCACCAGCATTGTTATGTTGACACATTTTAGCATGTTTTCTCAGGTCGCTAAGGTAGCAGCATTGGTCTAGGATGCACAGGAGTCCACGACATCCACTATTATCGTTTTGTTTATTTTGAAACATTAAATTGTGTTGAACTCTTTTACTTTTGGTTTGGTTTGTAAACACTATTTTGCTTCCGCTAAACATTGGATTGCATGGTTTGATTACGTATTTTCTCATATAGTTGTCCTTTGTTGTGACTGTTGACTTGAATCCTGGTGTGTCACACGCCTCACGGTAAAACCCCGCAGGTGGAATTTGAGGGTGTGACAGGAGAGTCTGTAGGTGCATTTCATATGTGTCTGTATATTTTGGGTCGTTTTAATTGTCGATGTCCGTAGTTTAAGTCATGTTGTATAGTTTTTGTTGTTTTGGAAGTTGCTCTAGCGAATGACTATCTGTGTCAACTCATTCGCTATAGTGTTATAGCGAATGAGCTCATTCGCATGGACACTACAGCGAATGAGAAAATTTATATATATAGGGTGATAATTTGGGTTAGTTAGTTCAATCATTTGAGTTGTTTAGTGCCCAAACTCTATTTAAACCTAGTTTGTTGATTTATACTCTGTAATTGTGTGTCCGAGTCTGTAATTGATAATATATTGATAAGTAATACAAGTAAAAGAGTATTTTATGGATTTCATGTGTGTTATCTAGATTTTACTATCATTTTGCTAGAACCGGGGGATTCCGCACCCAAAGGTTTGGAAATCGTTGAGGTATTATTGGATTAGTTAGTTTTCGATCCTACAGGCATTAAGGTTACAAAGTTCAAGATTAATTAACTGCAAAGTAATATAATTATACTTATAAGTTTAATTAGAACTACTTTAAAACGCAATCGGTTGTAGTATATCCAAATCTCTTGTTTTGGTTAAACTAACATGCACTACTAACAATTTATTGTAAATCCCTCAACTTATTTTTTTACGGAACCATTATATATAAGAAACTTAAACTTAATCGGTTCTTAATAATTTCACACATAACTTTATGTGATAAAAATAGTACCTAGACCAACAATTTTGATAAACTGAAAAGTCAACTATAATATTCGATAGGCTAAATGGGTAATAACTTAAATAGTTTTAAAAACTTTGCAAAAGGTATAAATATTTTATACTAGGAAAAGACTTTGTATGTTAAAACTATGAATATTTTAAAATAGTATTAAAGATTTTAATATACTATTATAAAAGTCCTTTAGATAAATAAGCAAAGATACTAGTTTGTTAGTATTAGTATTATACTATGTATTATTAGAAATGGAAGATGAACAATTGATGGCACTTTTGTAATTTATCGGTTTTGCAGGAGTATATGTGTCATTTTCGCCCATATATATGCATTATTGCTCTCCCTCTCTCATTTGTTCCCGATGTCTTTCCTGTTGCTTCCTCCGTCACCACCGCCCGTACCCGCCTCCTCCACAACGCCGTCACCGACAATCCATCCATCACCACCGTGGCCACCCATCTCCTACACAGCGCCGCCGCAACCGTCTTCAACCATTTCGTCTGCATTAAACGGGTAATGATTCTGTATGTGGTGTGTTTGTTTTTTTTTTTTTTTTTTTTTTTTGGGGGGGGGGGGGTTACTACCTTCTCTTTTTATCTCTATACGAATATCCCTTTTTTTGCTCGATTCGTTAAAAGTGGTGGTGGTGAGCCACGGCGGATGGGCAGTTCTTGCATGTTCTCAATCATCGACCCATCACCTACCCGGAAATGATGTTGGTTTGCTACGTGGTATGGCAACTCCGATAGCAACTGTAGTGCCACTGAACGGGCTGTTGGTGACGATGATGAGCATACGTTAAACGGTGGCAACATTGTTGGGAGTGTGGGTTGTATGCTGATAAAATGGAGTGTTGATAAGGGTGAATCGTAAATAAGATCCGTAAGTTATATTCTTTTGTAGGATTTTGTTAAATGAATGTTTTAGTTGAATTAGTTTGGAATTGAAATTTGTGGTTGGGTTTTGAGGTGTTTGTTACACTACTGTAAACATAAATTGTTGTGGCATGCCTTTTTGTTGATTTAATTTTTACTCAGCTTCTCTCTTTTTTGGGGTATGTTGAAGCATAACTTTTGGTCTTCATATAGTAGTTAGATTGTTGCAATTTAAATGGTGTTTATATGGTATTTAAACTGTTGCAATTGTCGTGCAGAGATTGTAATCTTTCTAGGCTCTCCATGAATTATAAACTCTAAAAATTATTCGGATTTAATTCAAATAACAACATGAATAATGTGCTCTAACTAAGATGGTTGTTTGTGGCAATTTTGTGTTCCTTTTTGTGTTTTTAGTACAGGTGGTTAAAAGAGCTAAGTTGTCAAAATTTAATTGACCTATTGTCTTTGGTATTCGGGTATGTACTACTTTGGATGCCGGACTGGTGAACTGCTTTTCAGTTGCACATTGGTTTTGTGTTTTTAATAGGTTGTCTGGATCTTTCTCCTTCAAAATTATATCTCAACGAACTTCAAAAGATAACTTTAGTCAATCATTTACACACTAACCTTTTCTCTTCTATGGATTCTTAATTTGAAACTTTTGTCTTGGTTAGGGTTCTTATTAATTGATGCAAAATGTAAAAATTAATTGTTATATTGGTTTAAGGTTAGGGTTCGAGTGGGCAGAATGGTTAGGGGACGGTGGAGATTTTCAGTGAAAGACGGTGTTCAAATACTAGGGGTTCTTTGACTCTATACACTCATTATTTTGATATGTTTATGATTTTGATTATTGTTTCTTGTTACAGTGGCCTCAAGGAGATAAGGCTGGTTGTGGTATGCGGCGAGGTGGGTAGTAATGAGGAAGTGGTCGCCTCCATTTAGTTGGTGGTGTATGGTGGCGATGTTACCGCCTATCAATTAAATTTTCATGTTCATGGTTGAAAACGGGTTTGTAAAAGATGATTGTGGCCAGGACTCACTGTGTGGAGGAGGTTAGGGATTTGATGGTGTTGTAAGATGGTGGTGGTGTGCTCTGCTTTTGCTGGCTATGATGAGTTAACAATATTTCCCGATTGTTGGTGGGGATGGCGTGGCAGGGATCGCGGATGGCAGGTTTGCACCTGCAACCCTCGTTGCAGCTATCTATTTTAAAAACTCTGAGCCACTCATAGATTTAAAAATGATCTTTCTTGGAATACATATTATATACTATGTATTATTGGAAACGGAAGATGAACAGCAACATGGCACTTTCGTAATTCATTATTTTTTTTTTGGGGGGGGGGGGGGTATATGTGTCATTTGTTTGCAACATTTGTATAGCATCGCACTTATATAGTATGCATTAAAGAAAACTGAGGATCAGTAGTAATATCTCAATTCCGTTATTTATGGTTCTTTTGGTGGTATGTGTGTCATTTTCTCTGCGAGCTGATGTCTCATTCAAATAGATGATTGAATTCTTTGCCTTGACCATGATGAGTTAAAATCATTTCCCGAATATTGATGGGGATGGAGTGGAAAGGATTGCGGATGGCAGGTATCCACCTGCAACCCAGGTACATGCTATGTATTTCAAAAACTCTGAGCCACTCATATTTTAGAATTGGTCTTTATCGGAATATTAAAGCATTGTTTACTGACACACTACATGCAGCATTGCAACCACAAGGAAACTATAGCGGCTCCGCGCCACAGTTGATAGGCTATTCGTTAAGCTTCTATACCCGTTCGTTAGTCCCACGTTTTGTAGCTCAATATTACATTTCATTCATTTTGGTTACTATTGTGCACTTGTTAGCTGTTACAATGTCCCAAACGAATATTGTCCGCTTAGAGGACGATAACGACAAACTATCTATATGCTACTTAGCAATAGCAATGAAATAGCGGCCGTATTTCATGTTTGGTTAGACACTAGAAGAAAATTTCAGAAATATTTTATATGTTATTTACCAAAAAGATACAAAAGAATACCAATTTTTTAACAGTGTTGGGTTCTTTGGAAACACTTTGGGTTCTTTGGATTTCAGTCAACATCAGCAGCACGATTTGGATTTCAACAGCATGATTTGGATTTCCGGCCGCCCTTTGTTATAATTGATTTGTATCTGTGTCGATTGTGGTCGTCTTCTACAGCAATCTGCAATTCAACAGGTTTAACAAATGAAAAAAATGGAACAGGGTCAGGTTCTAAAGAATTCGGGTTGGATGAGTGAAGAAGAAAGGAAAGGTGGTTATAAAAGTGGTGGTGGTGAATGTGATGGTGGTGGTGGTGAAGATGAAGTGAGTGGGTCCCACCAAGAATGAGTGGAAGCATTTGTATTTTATTAATTAATTAAAGTGTGGGACCCACATAAATTAGTATTATTTATTATTATTATATATTTTTATTAAAGTAGGGGTAGTTTAGTAATTTCACACCCATTTAACTGGAGTATTTAACCTCCGTTATCTCGAGGGACTATCCGAGTTAAAAAATGTCAAAAGTTGAGGACTATACCTGTAATTTTAAAATTTAGGGACTAAAGGTGAAATCTGAGCAAACCACAGGAACTATTCGAGCAGTTTTCTCTTCTATATTTAAAGTGTATTTTTTTTTTCTTTGACAGATGAAAATATTTATATGATTCTATGCAATAAAATTATACCGTGTTAGTAAAATAATTTTTATAGATCAATCATTGATTTGTTTTTCGATCAAGTTTGTAATATATATTTAAGCTTATCAAGTTACATCAAAATAGAAGGTAGACGGGTAATAAGTTACGTCACCACCCCTTTCTAAGTTGTGAAACCTAATCTACCGAATACAAAACACTGTCCCCATGGAGATGAACTATTGATTAAAAGATATAAATATAGTTCAAAAATGAAATAAACTAATGCATTTAAAATATAATATTGTATACTAGGTTATCTCCTGAGACCTTCCCGGAATAGACAAATTTTGATTTGAATATGAACGAAAATGTATATTGGAAAACCAAACTAACCAGGTATATCATATGAAAAATAATCCAATTGATTAGCATCTAGAGTTCTCATACGTCTTTTGAGTGCTCATTAGGAATTTTAAGCTTGAGTATCATATTTTTGTGAAGTGTTCCAAAAAATTAACCCTAGGTTCACCGTAGTAATGGTTAAAGCTTTCAACTTTAAAACATAAAAATCATACTTCCAAGATTTGCAATAGAAAATGTGTTTTTTCTGGACGAATGAAAAAGGACCAGTACTAGTTGTTTTCTTGAACGTGCTCACGCTCGATGGAGCCGCCGGAGTGTTTGACGGCGTGTTTTCCCCTTTGTTCGGTTGACCGAAGATGAAGGCAAACCAGTAAAGTCCGCCAGCGAGAAGAGAGGCAGTGCAGACAAGAGTGATGGAGTCCATTAATTACTATGTGGTGTGGAAAGAGGTGTTTAGGGGATAAAATTAGAGAGAATGGGGAATATGGTTAATTGGGATTCTATATGTGTGAACTACAAAGCATGACTGGTGCTTGAAGATACGGAAAGAAAAGGAGAATTAAAATAAACACATCAGCTAAAGAAAAAGGGGAATTAGGAGAGGTTTGGAGAAGATTTTGCAACGATACACTAATGATGGTTTAGAACTTCGGGTTTATAAAAATGTAAAAAAGAACAAAAAGATGGAGATTAATGGGTTTTTTTTTTTGAAAAATAATATTTATTTAGGGTTACAAGTAAACAAGAGTTGACAGAAATTTAAGAGTTGGAATGGTCTCACCAAGTATCATATGTCACCACCTATATTATTTTATTAGATCAATAAAATATTTTTGTCTTTATTTAGTATTAGGCTAGAAACTTCTGTATCGTATAGGTTATAACATCTAGAGCTCGATTTATTAGTTATTTATTATCTATTTCATTGATATATATATATATATATATATATATATATATATATATAGGGGAAGTATATGGAAGAAACCCACTTTAGATGAAAAACTCCAACAAACCCAATACTTGGTCCATATGCTTCCACATCATCCAAGCCAATATCACTCTATATTATATTAACAAGGGTATAATTGACAATTCAACTCCACCCCTTCTCTCTCTCCTTATATATATGTTTCCCCCTCTCTCTCTATATCATTTTTCAAAAACAAATTCAAATTCAAATCCCTCTCTATCCTCCCATCCCTCTCTAGAAGATGAACCACCATGACCTGACACCACCACCGGCCACCACCTGCATCGCCTCCAATCACTAGAACAACCACCATCGTCATCATCTCGAACAACAATCCACCACGAAGAAGAACAACAGCCATCGTCATCATCTCGTCATCATCATCTCGAAGAACAACTGAGGCTCTGTTCAAACCTGGTAATTTATAGGTTATGATTAGTTAATATATTAGTTTCAAAAAACGAGTTTCTAAAAAATGAGCAGATCCTAAAAAACGAGCAGATCCAAAAAAACGAGCAGATCGAAAAAAACGAGTTTCTAAACGCAACGTGGTTGCAGTTTTTTTTCTGTCAGTTTATAGAATAAAAAACTTACATATACAAAGAGTTTGTAATCTTAGGAACTGGTACGAGGTTTTAGGTTCCAGGGATGTTGAACGGTTGTAATGCAGAGGCCAAAGTTTGTGATGCATCAAAGGATTAGGTGGGTTTTGATGTTGTTGGGCTGCTGAAATGGGCTTGTTAGTGGGTCAGATTGTGGGCTCAGGGGTGGCAGACTTGGGTTTTGCTCTATTAAGGTTTCTTCTAGTCCAATTCTATTGGTTGATTTAGATTTAGAGAGGTCTGTCAAGTTTTGATTGTTATTTGGGTTAATTTTAGGAATCATTATTATTAGTATTTGTTAAAAGAATAATAAATTAGTTTTAAATCCATCAAAATCCGACACTTTCAAATCGTAACTGACAAAAACAAAAGTTTCGTTAAATATAAAAAAAGTTTCATGTTTTATTAATGTCTTTTGCTATATTAACTTATTCTATCAAAAAATAACTTATTGTTGAATTTTTTCCTTTTAATGTATGCTAGTTTACTCAACATAATAAATAATATTATACATGTTTATACTTTATTTGTTTAGAGTTAATTGTTTGAAAGAGACCAACTAACATGTGTTAGGGTTCATATGACATAGGTTTTTTCAGTAAAACATATGTTAGTATACGCCCCAACACATGTTAGTGATGTCCCGTTATATGTTTGAGGATCCCAACTAACATGCGTATCTGTTCCAGTGTTGGTTTTCACGAGTAAGCTATAGGAAGAAGGCGGCGTTGGTGATGTGGCAGTGGTAAGTAATGATTTTTTTTATAAAGATTATGAATTTTTAATCTTTTGGTGAATGGGAAGTTTAAATAATTTTTGTATTCTATTTAATAAATTTTTGGCAAGTGAAATTGTTATGAACTCGTATAGGGTACATGTCTTTTTTTTGTGGTCCGAATCTTGTATGCTCACATATGTTAGTGAGGCTAACACATGCCAGTATATGCCCAACTAACAGGTGTTAGGGTCCATATGACATACGTTATTTTTCAGTAAACATGTGTTTTAGAATATGCTAACACATGCTGCTAATGTCTTTTATTATATTATATATTTCATGAATATGAGGATAATATTTTGGTATATGGATTTGGATTGGTTCTGATTTGATTTTTTTAATTTATTATTGTTTGGATTTCAAACCCTATTAATCGTATTTGAGTAGCTGTATTAACATAGTTGTAAAATTGAGTATGATACACTTGGCACTGCAGATTTTAGTGTTGTTTATACACATATTAGTGATGCTAACACATGCTAGTATATGCCTAACTAACATGTGTTAGGGTTCATATGACATACTTTAGTATATGCCCAACTAACATGTGTTAGGGTTCATATGACGTATGTTATTTCAGTAAAACATATGTTTTAGAATACACTACACATGTCAGTGATGTCTCATTATGTGTTTTGGAGAGCCCAACTAACACGTGTTATCTTTTTTATAGGTGAAGCGATGTTTTTTGTGTTAAAGATGAAGATGGGTATCAAGAACGAAGCATAGCTAGATCTTTTGTATGTTATGATAGTTTTTTATCATTCAGAAATAATTATGTATGTATGAAAAGTTTTTTGACACATTTTTAGTATTGATTGTAATGATCGTTTTTATCATTTCTTAAATAAATATACAATTTATGCGTTCTTTTATTTTTGTACTTTTTAGTATATGCCTGTTAACACATGTTAGCAATGTCTCACACGAGGTCAGAAATTTGTATCACAACACTAACATACGTTAATATTGGTGCTGGAAAAAGTGTCATAAAGTAGGAGAGAGGTGACTTGACAAGGGTCAAATCAAGCTTTTTAAACCTAGGATTAAGAAAATTAAAGTGGCCCACTTGCTTTTGATTATTAAATTGTAATTAAACATGGACCATTGATCAAACTTGATCAATGGTCACCATAGAGTTTACAAGGTTTTTCATGAAGATGAGGTTTCCTATATATCCATCCCCTATATATATATATATATATATATATGGGAAGTGTTGATAGAAAACCCTTCAAATTGAGGAAACTTTATAAAACCCAATGTGTGGCTTATAATTGTCCACATCATCAAACATCAAAATGTTATTTTATTATCTTAAGGACAATTACGTAATTTCACATTTATCTAGCATGTAATAAAATACTATCTCTTGTCTTGTCAGATTTTGTGTTTTTCTAGAATTCAAATTTATACTATATATATCTATATCTATACTATCTTATAAAGCATTTCACAAGGACCTCTTAATTTTTAAGTAGTACAACAATAAATGCTTAAAGTACAACACATAATGCATGTAGTAACTACTTTTTAAGGGCATTTATGTCTTTTCAAACATAACTTACACATATACCCCTTATTAGTTACAGTTTCCGCCCTTATCTATCTATAATGTATTATAATTTTATACATTATTTACATATTGACCCATCAACTTTACTCAATTTCTGTTTATTTAAATAGTAATTACACTTTTGCACCATTATTTTAACCACCTACCCCCACGATTTTTAAACGTTCATAATTTTTTCAGACGATATTATTTTTTTAATATTATTACACCGTATAAAAGAGCATTTTAATCTCTTTAATTTGAGTATAGTATTGCTATAGGTTTTTAATTTTTAAAAAATTATATGTTATGGTTAATCAATAACCGAAACGAAAACAAAGGAAAAAAAACGAAAACGAACTAAAATAATCTAAACTTTTTTATAATACATTTCCCAATGGTTTCTTAAAATTTAAGTTTTACAAGTATATTGATTAGAGTACAAAACATAATGCAGATAAACTACTTTTTTAAGGCAAACATGTATTTTAAAAAATACTTACACATGTGCCCCTCCATCTTTACTCAACTTTTTTTATTTAAATAGTAATTACACTTTTGCACCATTAATTTAACCAATTACCCCCATGATTTTTAAACGTCCATAACTTTTTCGTGCGTGAATATTTTCTTAATATTACTACACCATATAAACGGACATTTTATTCTTTTTAATTTGAGTATAGTATTGGTGTAGTTTTTTATATAAACAATGATATGGTAGGTTTAAGTAATAACTGAAACGAAAAACAATAGTTACATGTTTTCCTTGTTTTATGGAAACTACCTCACGATTTTTAAACGGTCATAATTTTTTCATACGTTAATAATTTTTAAAAAAATTGTTAGACCATTAACCGAACCAATTAACCAATCGGTTAATAAGATTATTTAACCGTTGACTTTGGTTTTGGTTAAGGCTAATAACTGAATTGAACCGAATTATGCATACCCGTAAAAGTAGTCGTGCTCCCCGCCGCATCGCGCGGGCATACTACTAGTATATATATATATATATATATATATATATATATATATATCACATTCTCTCTCTTAAATATCTATATTTCTTCTCTCTTATAATTGACCACAAACTCGTCCAGATCTCTAATTTTAATTTCTTTGTGCTGAGATTCATCACAATCAAGGTTAATGTGCCTGGTGTGGTTTCGACGACAACCACCATGGTGGTGGTACCAAGCTTTGTTTCTCAATCGGAACCTCCATCCCTTCATTATATCATCTTTGTTACATGAAACTGTAATCCACCTCCTCGTACCCCTTTGAACCGACGACAACCAGCACGACAGTGGTTGATGACCACTATCAAGAGGGTTGATCTGGCATGCGGTACGAGCCAACAGATCTGACTGGTTTTCATACAGTCAAACATACAAAATTCAGATTTGTAAGTGTATCTTGTTTTTAGATTGTAATATTTTAGAATGTAATATTCTGGTGGTTTTCGTCGAAACCACACCAAGTTTAATTGTCATTTTCTTCATTTTGTTAATAAATCCTGATCCTTTAATTAGTTTTTATTATATAAATTTTTTGGGTTTTTGTTATTAGTGAACCATTGGGTGCTTTTTGGTAGGGCGTAAATGATATTCAAGAAACCATTTAATGGTTTGATTAAGTTATTAAAATTGATGCTTTAAAGAAATAAGAATGTTTTTATTTTTTCAATATGCTCTCGATGCAATTATCAGCAGGCTATTTTACTTTATTGTGGGCCATTATTAATTTCCTTTCATTTGGATTTAGGAATTAGGATGACAGGGTATAAACTAAAAATTCAGTTGTTAAAAAAAACACTATTATTAATTAATATATTTATGAGTAGTTAGAATTAGTCAAGAGAAGTGGTATTTGTCAATGATAGCTTTTTTTTTTACTGCTGTTAAAACTATATACGAAGCTTGAAACAAGATATTACACTTATGTTTTGATTTGTTATGTTTATCAATCTTTTTTCGCTGTTATATTTTTTTAAGCTGTTACACGTCTAAATTATAGCTAATGTGTTTTTATTTTCTTGGTATATCTTTTGATTTTTCTCTAATAATTTTACTTTTTTATTTCTTGTATATATGTTTATTCTGTGTGAAGTTTTTGATTTTTTTGTATTGGTGCTTACTGATGTGTCAGGGGTTAATTAACACATGTTAGTGATGCTAACACATGTTTGTATTGGTGCCTACTGATGAATCTATGCCAAATGACATGTGTTAGGGTTCAATTAACACGTGTTAGTGATGCTAACACATGTTAGTATATGCCCAACTAACACCCAGGTTGACCCAGTTAATATTTGCTAGTTACAAATGTCTAATTATTAAAAATAATTAATGCAGAAGGTTCTATGAACCACCATCGGACTTCAAGCCGACTACTCCTCACAAGGATCGGCTAGAAATGGAGTGCTAAGGAAACAAGGTGAAAGATAAGGAAAAAGGTCGACACCAGAGGCTGTAATAGGTACTCTATATTTTACTTTTTTTTCTATAATTTTTAGTTGTTTTTTTCAAATCTTTTTCGTGTTTGTTTTTTGGGATTTAGCATAATTGGTCTTTTGGATTTATGTGGGTTTTGAATTTTGAATCTAGATAGATAATATATGTTAACAAAAAGTGATAACATATGTTAACACGTGGGCTTACACATTAATTAACCTTTTTTTGCATACGCTATTATTATTAATATGAATGTTGAACCCAAAACTACTTATTTCAAAAAGTAAACTTATGTGGGTTTTGTATTTTGAATCCATGTGTATAACATATGTTACCAAAGGGTAGATAACATATGTTAACACATGGATAACATACGTTAACATGTGGGGGTGAGGCAACATTTTTGGTGCCAAATCAATTTTCATGAATTAAATTGATGAACTTGTTCTTTTTATGTGAACAACTTTTTTTGTGCCAAAGCAAAAGAGGGTTATTAAGGATTGAAACATGAAGCTGAAGATGCCTAATAAGGAATGAAGCATAACGTTGAAGACGACTATTAAAGAATGAAGCATAATTTTAAGTTTCATGTGTTTTTGTTAGTTTATAATTGTTTTGTATCATCTTTTTAAATGTTTAGATTTATATGAAATTAATTTGTTACACTCAATGTTGATTGCAATAAATTTTTATATACATGTGTTCTTTTATGTTGTTATACTAGTCCAAAATTAACATGATAATTATTTGAACCAATTACACGTGTTAGTGATGTGTGTCAAAGGAGTTTGTTTGAAGAGACCAACTAACATGTGTTAAAGGGCTGGTTTGACGTACGTTATTAATAAATATGGATCTTTAAATTAATATGTAAAAGTAGTGGTAGAGAGAAAAGTAGGAGAAAGAAGGTAGAGAGAAAAGGTGGAGAGAGAAGACGAAAATATGGTGAGATAAGGTGACAAGATGGATGGAGAGAGAAGGTGAACCCATTTACCCTTTTTGTACTTTATGAGTAGTATTTTAATAAGAATGTGGGACCAAAAGTGGGACCATGAATCACAACCATTGATCATGCTTGATCAATGGTTGTGGAAAGGTTTATAGAGTTTCCTCAAATTTTTAAGGTTTTCTCTAGAACCTTACCCTACATATATATATATATATATATATATACATGGTAAGGTTCCTGTAGGAAAATTGATTTGTGTAGGAAGTGTTTTCATCCATTGGATCTAGAGATGGATGGTGGAGATTAAAAATATGGTTATGTTTAGAATCTATTTAATGTATTATAGAAATTGAGGGTAAGATCGTCCATTAAGTATTTTAATTGAGGGTATGAATGTCATTGTGTTAATGTATTATGGAAAGTGTTTCTCTTATCTCCTAATTTTATGCTACCACATTATCTTTCCTCCCCTAATTTCATGCTACCAACATTATCTCTCCTCTCTATTTGTAAGAGAAACTCACACATTTCAAACATGCAATGAGATATTATGATAAATACCTACTCATGTTATGATAAAACAGTATTGATGTTAACCTATTTTGAAATGTTATACTTCAAAACACTACTGATATTGTGATAAAACACTACTGATGTTATGATAAAACACTATTGATGTTATAATAAAAACATTATTGATAAAACATTACTTATGTTATGATAAAACACTACTGATGTTATGATAAAACACCTAACATGAAGAAGTAGAATTATCAACAAATACAAAACAGTTACCTTACAAAAATTGGAAAAAAGCGCCAGATACATACTAACTAAAAACCAAAAAAAAAAACCTTGCGAATCGTCTTGTAAAACATCTGCCATATCTATCTATAATTCGTTTCCAGTAAAAAGGGTGTTTCCTGTTATAATCATGTTTCGTATGAATTGATAAAAAACGAACTGCAAAAAAAATATAGAAGAAGATCGATAATAGAGAGTATAGCAGTTCAATATTATGAAGAAAGAACAATTCTTTTATTTGTAGAAGATATGCAACGACTTTGTTTTGGAATATGATTTTTTTTGGAATATGATTAAATTAGTTTGAATTTTGAACAAGATCATTAATAGTAGAAGATATGCATATCGTAATTTATGGGATTTGATTGACTTGAAAAAGAGTTAAAAAGTCCTAAATGCCCTTAATCTTATTATTTAATCCAACGGATGAAAACTCTTCCTACACTTCCTACACAAATCAATTTTCCTACAGGATCCTCTACATATATATATATATATATGTATATATATATATAGGGTTAGGATATTTTGAGAACCAAGGTGAGTTGTGAGAACCATAGGAACCATTTTGGACCTTTGATCTTTATCATCCAATGGTTGAGATTTCATGTTGGGTTTCTTTTGTCTTTTTGTGGATAATAAAATATAATAAGATTTTTTGATTAAAATAATAGGGCTTAAGGGTATTTTAGTAAAATACACCATGAGAGAGAAGAAGAACAAATATAATATTATATTAATATTTTATTTAAAATATTAAACAAATCAGATTTTTTTAACTTATTTTTTTAATTTTGATTTACTTTTTAAAATACAACCACTAACTTCTACCAATTACACCAGTGTAAGAAAACGAAAAACATAACCAAAATTACAAAATCTTACAATAAAACTTGCCACTAATCAAATACACCAGTGTAAGAAAACGAAACACATATTTACACCACTGTAAAAAAAACACCTATATACGAAAACATATTAACCAAAATTACCAACAAAAACATCTATGATTCGAATTACACCACTGCAAAAATGCCCCACAAACATCAACAAAAACATCTATAAATTCGAATTACACCACTGTAAAAACACCGAAAACATCTATAAATCATGTAATATATCCGTTACATCAATGTAAACAAACAAAAAAGTTGCCTAAAAACAACAAAAAGGCCAATGTAAAACATAGTTACACCAAAAATATACAACCTACATCTAAAAACTAATCTCTACAAAAATATTGTCCACTAACACAAACAATTACACCAGTGTAATTTTTTCAAAAATAATAATAATAACAATATGTAACCATTCATCCTTACCATCCTTCTTCATCATCAAAGCATCTTCAACAAAACACCACCTCCACTGTGGACACCACCTCCATTCATCTAACAGATCTGTGTTTTAACAATACCCAAGTCATTATTTCAACAAAAATAAAAAAAGGCACAGAAAATAATAATAATAATAATAACAGAAAAAATAATAATCAATACAGAAAATAAAAAATAAATAATAATAATAACAGGAACATAAATAATAATAATAATAATAATAACAGTAACAAATAATAGTAATAATAATAATAATAACAATAATAATAAAAACCTTACCGTCGTCAGCCACCACCATCGTCTGAGCGACCACCACCCCTGAGCCACCACCACCCTCAGCCACCACCACCCTCAAAAACCGTCTTCAAAACCCTCCCCACCGTCTTCAAAAACACAGATCCACCCCCAAAAACCCCAAAACCCCGTCAGATCCACCACCAACCACCATCAACACCGTCGCCACTACCCACCGTCACCACCTTTCGTGTCGTCGTCTTCTGTTTTTCTGTTTTTTTAGAAAGAAAGAGAGAGAGAGTGACGGTATATGTGTGTGTGTTTTAGAGAGAGAAACGAAGTGAGAGAGAGAGATGAGAGACTGTATGTGTGTGTGTTTTAGAGAGAGAAAGGAAGTGAGAGAGAGAGATGAGAGACTGATTGCTTTAAAAAAACGTTTTTAAACATGTATGGTGGGGTGTGGGTGGGGTGGGGTGGAGTAGGGTAGGGGGTGTGTTATTTGACTAAAATGCCCTCCATTATAATAATGTTAAGTGGGTTATGTGTCGCATTATTATTGGGTTAGGGGAGTTCTCAAGTTCTCGCAACTCAGGGGAGTTCTCAAAATATCCGGATCCTATATATATATATATATATATATATATATATAACATAATATATAGTTTTAGATTTATTATAATCCTTTGCCAAAATTAACTTTTATGTCAATATATAATATTAAGACAAAATTACAGAAATCAACCTTTATGTTTAGCTAAAATTGTAGGTTCCAACCTTTATGTTTTATTTGCACCCAAATCAACCTTTTCCTATTGATTTTACTACAGGTTCCAACCTTTGTGACTAACTCCGTTAATTTTCATGGCTAAGTTCCCTCACATGCAAGTCATGTGAGGGCAGTTTGGTCTTGTAGGTAAAGGTTGATTTGGGTGTAACGGAGTTAGTCAAAAAGGTTGGAACCTGCAGGTAAAGGTTGATTTGGGTGTAAATGGAACATATAGGTTGGAACCTGCAATTTTTGCCAACCATAAAGGTTGATTTCTGTAATTTTGTCTAATATTAAATAAAAACTATATCTCATGGGGCTAACATTTTAAACCAGTAGCTATGATAAACGAGTTTATATATTATTTTTAAACATACATATTCTTTTTAATATAACATTTTAGGGTGAGGCTAACATAAAAACCTTGATAGCGTAAGAAATGTAAGAAGTAATATAGATCGTTAGATTAGACGGCTAATGAAGGGTACGATCGTAAAAAACCACGCGTCATTAAATTCCACGAAAATTTTGCCAAGAGCGAATTAGTAATTGTGACGTAAAACTGCATTAAAAATTTAATGATTAAACAACGGTGGGAAATTGAATTACAATTACGTAAAAATCGTTACAAAAGAAAAAACATTGAAATTAGGGTTATGCAAACTGAACCTAGAACAATGCAGACGAAGAAGATGAAGAAAGGTAACTTAATTATTTACAATTATAATACATATTATCATCATTTTGAAAATTAACGAAATAATCCTAATTGATTATCATGATTAATTGAAAGACGATCAAAACAATTGCATGACAAAATGACGATGAATGTTAGTGAAGGTACGTTGTATATCAATTTTTTAAAGTATGCTTGTAGATCTGCATGGCTAACTTACTGTTTCATCTACTATTATAATTTTCTGTTACATGTGTAAATTTAGTAAATGCATCTATATTATATGTTGTTGCGTTTAAATAATTTTGTTCTTGCGTTTAAACAATAAGGTGTTTGTGTTTAATTAAATATGGTGAATTTGTTGTGTTGTAGATCCAGATGATGAATTCCAATCCCCTTTGACTAGTTTACAAAAAATAATCATCTTAGATGCATTGAAAACAATACACTTGACTCAGACAATGATTTTGAAACGCTAAACAGGAAGTTAAAGAATGATAGAAAAGTGAATTCAACAGAGTTTGTGCAATATAGTCACAAGAGACTTAAGATGAGATATTTTCCAGCTAATTTTATGGCCACTGTAAATTACTTGACAGATTCAATAAAGACTGATGTTAGAGGGATGGGATTTGGCAGCATACTATCAATGGAATACGAGTCAACTACTACAGCATTAGGATACTGGTTGTTGAGAAACTATGATGATGAAACAAGCATACTAAATTTAGGCGATCATAGTATCAAAATAACATCATCAATAGTACATGAGGTTTTTGGAATTCCTAATGGAAAGATACCTGTTCTAGAAAAAAATAAGCCAAGGAAGGGTGCTGATACTACTATCGATGAATTAAAAAACCAGTTTGATAATTCACGAATAAGTGTTGGAAGAGTTCTAATACCAATTGGAGATAATGTAGATGGTGGAAGACTATTCAAATTGAACTTTCTGGATGCCAGGAATATAATATTCGGTGGAATCACAAAAACAACAATAGTGAATCAAAGATTTTTATTAGGTATTGGTGATGAATGTGAAATTCCAATGATGAACTGATGTGGGTATATGCTTGAATGTTTGAGGAGAACTAAAGCTGGATGGCTTGGTGATAAAGACTATTATAATGGAACAGTTGCATTATTGAATGTGAGCACATATTTCATACGATTATAAAACTAACGCAAGTGTTTTTTGTTTTAGACGCAAGTTGTTTTAAACATGTTAATTGTATTTTTTGAACTATTAGCTATTGCACCTGCACGAATACAATAAGATACATCATAGTGAACTCGGGTTCAGAATACCAGCAATCTCTTACATCACACACAACTCGTTGGACGAGATGCAATCATACCTACGTAACAATGCTCCCTTGAATCATTGTAGAATAAAGGGCAGTGGTGATGATAATAAAAGAAAAAAATCAATACCAACACGTGTAGATATGAAGGCGTAGATGATGTTATTAGAGCTATAATGTCTATGCCTTCACAGCTTCTGTTGGATAATGATGACGCTAAAGAAGTCTGTGCATTGCCAAATGTACGCAACTCATCGACTACAATTGATTGTTATGAACAGGAGCAAGCTGCAGTAGAAGAATTGAATGATGATGATGCGTATATTGAAGAATATTTAAAGATAATCGATGAGGAAATACAAAAGGCACATGGTAAACACATTGAAGTTGAACACATAACGGTAGATAATGAGTTGAATAAAGAAACTGTTATTGTTCATGATGGGGAAGATTACAACTTACAAGAAGTTCATAATCCAAACGGTAATGAAACAAGAAGATTGCATGAAGATGATATTGATAATCTAGAAAATTACATTGATGAAGACTACATGTTACCCGAGGTGTGCACACCATTGAGTAAAAAAAGTGTTGAATTTGAAGCAAACAATGAAAGTAATGAACAGTATAACATGTATTGGGACGATGTCGATGAGCTAGAAAATTAGTATAACATGGATTTGGGGACACAAACACAAGAAATGTTTAAATACTACATAACTCAATATCCGATGACCGGTGTTGAATACGACAAAGAAGGGTATGAAAGAAGCCAGAAAGCTTAAAAGGTAATATTTACATATGAAGATGTTTTTTTTTTAAATATGCAAGTTGTTTTTGTAAAACGCAAGTTGTTATTTATATAAAACGCAATTTAATTTTATTTAAACGCAAATGTGTTTTTTATTATTCATGTTCATTGATAAACTAAAAAAAATATTAAATGTCATTTTATCAAATTCTATTAATTAGGTATGGATGGATGCAATGGATAACAAAATGAGAGAATACAAGGAAATTGAGGAAGAGATGGATGAAATGGTAAAACAAATAAAAACAAAGTACCTTTGGTGTACTGAGTTGATAGAAAGATATGCAAAGTGGGATTCATTTATAAGTAAAAGAGTAGGTGGAAAAGAAACAAATAATGATGACGAAAATCAGGAGTATAATGACACAAAAGAGATTGTTGTTCGTTTAAACGAAGGAAGAGAAAATGAACAAGGTTTAAGAATTGAAGAGGTATATGAGGATGTGGTTACTACAAACAATATACCTGCCAATGCTAATGAAGCAATTGTGGAACCAATGATTGATACTGATGAAATAACTGACTCAGCTATAGATCAACTACAGACTGTCGATCACTGTCGTTATGCTATGAAAAGCACTTGTTTGGGGGATACATTTAGACAAATCAAGCAAGAAAAAAATGACATGTCTAAAAGACAGGAACACAATTCTCTGACAATGAGAACACCATTTGTTGACAGAGTTGTCGCCATGACTGAAAGAGTTACGGACCATGAGCTCAAAATATACCAGTACATTATGTCTCCAATACCAGAGAAGTAGTAAGCAACTTTCCTTATATATTTACTTATGCAAATTAAAAAAAAATGACATTGTTTATAAATGAGGGCAGCAAAATAGTATTCCGTTCAGAGATGGGAACAAATACTCCGAAACTAATGTTTGAAAGTATGTATCATGTTATATGGTTAAACACACATGTCATTAACGTGTGGACTGAAGTCCTGAACATCAAAGAAAAAAAGAAAAAGAAAGGTTCATTGTTGAGATTGTTTTGCCCAACAAACATGAGGGTAAGCTGTATAAAAAAATAAATTAAGCAAATCATTAATGTGTCTTACCTTTGTTCCATATAATATTGCAGCCAGATGAATATTATACAAAGGAAGAGAGTTGGGAAAAAAGGCATTCAGTCTTCACAAGCAATATGTTAGATCTAATGAGGAAATTAAAACTGCAAAGCCTACAAGGATTTGACATAATCATGGTGCCAATGCTTATAGACCTGCATTACTACGTGGTAGGATTCGATATCCGGAATGCCATTGTAGAGCTATAGGACAACTCAAACGATGAAACAAACTTTGAAGAACGATACAAAGGAGTGCCACAAGTGCTGGTAACAAAACAGTAAAAAAATAAATAAATTTGTTAAACAGTCATATATTAATGTACGAAATAACTTTCTTATCTTGCACTTTGCTTGTAGCGCCATACGTTGTATCTTTGCTTGAAGACTATCTGCAATAGTAGCAACAACATCGAAAACCTCGCCATTGTACCAATAAAACGAAGAGAAATGAGCTGGCGGACCATGGAAAACGCAGTAGATTGCGGACTGTTTGCAATGCGGCATATGGAGACATACAATGCACAACAAGATTGGACATGTGAACTGGCAAACGAAGGGGAGTTTCAAAAAAAGCAGTTAACTGTGTTACGACTAAGATACGTAGAAAAGATTATACTGTCTCACTACAACTTGATACGAGAGAAGGTAGTTGCTGACGCAAACAATTTTCAGAAAGTGCACAACAAAGGAACAATGATGGCTAACTTGTACAAGAAATTAAAGAAAATACAGGATGAGATATAGAAATTTTTATGTTTTGTTTTTTTACACGCAATAACATTAGTAAATAATACGCATGATCATTTTTGAAAAGAGTTTGAATATAAATAAAACTATTAGCTTTGATTGTTGATAACACGCAAATGGTTTTATATTTATTCGCAAATATATCAAATTAACTGTTGAAAATAATAAATCAATAGTATTTGATTAATACTAAAACGCAATTGCTTTTATATTAAAACGCAAATATAAATTCTATTGTTAAAATTCTAATATAAAGTAGTGTTTACACATCATCAACACAATTGTTACATGTTTTACACACCACAAAAAACAAATTATTCGTCTTGCACATCATCCATCACCTGATCCTCATCAAACCCATCTGCATCATTAACTTGAACATCTTCGTTAGGTTCATCAACAAGCTCAAGATTCTGACCAGTTTGCTCCTTCACATGCTTACGTCTGTCATGGCCTATTTCGCCACAAATCTTGCATGCGCGTGGTTTTTTGCCAGTGCGACTTATAGCCTTCTCTTTCTGTGACATGATCCTCTTTTGTTTACCTCGACCTATATTCTTTATACCGTTGGGTAATCGGACAGTTGCCTCCAACGGTTTGTTGTAGCCGAGCAAACTGGCATATCTATCATATTTACTCTGCCCCGATTTACTAGCCCTAGCCTGATCAACCTTATCCATCATCACCTTCATCTGATCCCTAACTTTTTGAAGCTCAACGACATCAGATATTTGATTGTTGGCAAGATACTCACCAGCAAAAGCAATTTCTCTCGCAAGTTGTTTAGCCTGCTGGATTTTATCATCCTCAAAATCAGCAGTATCAAACGCGTGGCTGATCTCATTTGGAACAACCTCCTGCGTCCACCATTTCAATACATATCTATTTGGGAAAATTTTGACTCTATACAACTTGAACACAAAGAAAATGTGTCTGCGTAACAATCCATATTGTTCATATCTTTTGCATCTGCATATGCCAATTTCCCCTTCAGGATTCTTCTCTTCCTTCTTGAACAAAACCTGTGTTTTTAGTTAAAACGCAAACAATAAATGTTAAGACATAAACAATAAATGTTAAGACACAAAACATCAAAACTTTGACTCAAAATCCGAAAAAAAGTTACCTGTAACAAACCTTCTCCATATGCCTTCGGATCCTCAACAAAATTCTTCAAAAACCCTTCATTATGTTTTTTTTGGACATTTATCAAATCATTCGCGGCATATATTTCATCTTGAATGTAAAAAAAAATGGTGCGTGTGAAAATCTTGGTTGCTTGCGCCTCAAGTGGATTGTCGGTCCAAAGATCAGGATTAGTGTGCCTGGAGTCATGATCATTTTTCCTGTGGGAAAACCTTTGGGCCACCATTGATGTTTCAAAATGATTTAAAAACTCAACAAGTGTTAGTTGAGAATTAGCAGCTTGACAGAATAAGTGGTTCTCGCTCTCTGATCTTGAAGTTGTTCGCATCAGACCAGACATAGGCTCGTCACGATAGAAAGCTGGAATCCACATCGATCTCATCTCAAACATATCGGTAAGCCAGTTATTGTCATCCAGATGGTAACTAGTCATTATAACACCCCATTCAAAATCAAACTTCTCTAGGCTAATCGAATCTGTCCAAACTATACTACATATGCGACGTTTGAATTCATCGTCACTACATAACGCAGGTCCAACTTAAAAAAAGGTTTAAGCAAACATAACCAATATGGGAACATAAAAAAAGGATAAAATATAAAAAAATACGCAACTTTAAAGTAGTTTGAATGCAACTGTTATAATGATGATAAATTTTTAACGCAAACGTTAAATGAAAAACACACAAGTATAAGATAAATCTAAAAGGGTACCTTATGAGAAAATTTTTTCATTATATGCCATAAGGAAAGTGTATGTCTGCTATAATGAAATACACACTGTATAGCATTCTTCGTAGCAGGGTCCTGATTAGTAACAACTACTTTTGGAAGTTTTCCAAATGATTTAACAAGCATCTCCATAAGCCACTTGTATGATTCCGTAGTTTCAGAAGACAACAAGCCAGCACCAAGGGTTACATTCCGGCAATGGTTGTCGATACCAGTAAATGGGACAAATACCATCTTGTATCTAAAAAAACCATAAAAATTAATATTAGATAAAAGAAATATACATAACATGCAAACATATATATTATAAAAAATTGGGCCTACTTGTTGTTGTTAAATGTCACATCAAATGAAATAACATCTCCATACTCCATATAGTTCTTCTTGCATAAAGCATCAGCCCAGAATAACGCAGTAAGATTATTATTAGAATCAGTTGAATACTCAAATGAATGGTCCGGGAGGTACTTTTTCTAATCATTCAACTTAGAAACAATCATATCAGCATCATATACACCAATGAAACCGTTTAATCCACTTTTAAAATTTTTGCAATCAACAGCAGTTGCCCCAACATTTTCAAATCCACCATATTTTGTCCGCATAATATTGAATGCTTTCACTGGACCAAGGTTCAATGAAGATAGCTCACAAATCATTTCTTCTTGAACATATGTTAAGTGCCTATTAGCTTCTAACAAATGCATATCAGACTGGGACACAAAAGGATGATTGTGACCTTCAACAAACTTATAAATCTTGTACTTCTTTTCCATCCGTAGAACCACAACAAATATGTGCTTTGCACCCCGTGCGGATAGACGGTCTTTTCCTCAGCCTTTTCGTCTTTTTGGAACTATCTCCACGAATAACTAAATCATCAGTACTGCCTTTCTTAAATCCCTCTTTGTAACATCTAAAATAGTTAATAGTGATAATATCCCCAACAACACTTTGAGTACATTTCCTGGCACAGAAACCTGACTTCTTTGCATACTCTTTATAAAACTCGTATGCAAGTTCTAAGCTCTCGAAAACTATTCCAACTTATGGTTTGGGAATTCCTTCAACCTCTGGATTAAAAATTTGTTGTGCTTCTTCTACAACATCTTTTTCGCACAAATCTACAAAATTTAAGATTAAAACGCAGAAGTTGGAATTTACCAACACATAAAAAATATCAAATCATCAGATTAAAAATAAAACATTCAAACGCAATTTGATTAAAAATAAAACGCAAATAAACAAATGATTAATAGTGACATTAGAATGCATAAAAAACTAAAGTAAAAATATAAAAAAAACCACTAAGTTTGGAAAAAAAATATAAAACAACTAAATTCAATTATAATTCCATTACACATCTATCAACAAACTGAAAAAAAAAATTCACACCGGTATTGCAAACATACCAAATTAAGTAAATGATTGTACAAAAATATAATAACAATACCTTCAACTATAAAAAAACATTTAAACGCAATTACTAATAATTAAACGCAAATAAACAAACTGTTAATAAAATGACATTAACATGCAGGAAAATTACAATTAACATGCAGAAACTTACAATAAAAAAAATTCAATCAGTTATAAAAAAACATATTAAATCTAGAAAAACATTGTAATATACAATCACAAATGACAGTATGATAAATCTAATAGCAAAACCTTGAACTCTTCGGTGTTCTTCGATAAAGTTAAAATCATCATTCGAATTCAATTGACCTTCATGATTTGGATCATCAGGCACAATATCTGAAAATAAAAAGAACAACTGAATCACATATCAAACAATCGAGCTATAAAATAAGTAAAATTAACACATTACTTTCAAAATCTCCATCTACATTCACATTGATGTCTGGAATTTCATTAAGATCTGCAAAAGCCAAATATAATTCAACATAATTCATATCAATTAATCATCAATTGGATGCTGATCAAGTATATATCAATCACGCAAACATGATATATGAATCTTCAATTATTATTTACCAAACATGATGTATGAATCTTCAGTTGTTAATGCAACTTTAAGAATTTTGATACAGTTAATGAAAATCGCCGAATGATTAAACGTAGAATTAGGTATAATATGATTTTGAATTTAAACGTGATCATGCAGTTATATTTTGATAAATGATTGCAACGTGATTACGGGGATAGTGAAAAAGACTATATTACCCTTTGACTGACGTACTTAATTGTAGGTTCCCAAAAAAACCGTCTGCCAGGTGGCGAGTTCTCGTTGGTTCTTACATTTTGTACAATTATGTACTTTGTACTCTATACTTTCTCAACATTTTAAATCACTAGCTTAACATACATCTTCTTTTTAATGTATCTTCCTTTTAATATATCCAAATATACATCTTCTTTTCCAAACATACCTCTTCTTTTTTAAACCAGTAGCTATGATATAGATATAGATATATAGATTTTTGTTGTTTCCTAATTACGATATTTAAAATGATTTTATTATTAATAACAAAGATATATTACAAGTCACTAGAGCACATAATGTACACGAAACAAATTCACCTAAAACACATAAAAAAACCCTTAAGGTATTGAAGGACGTACCTTTTCACCTGCAACCGAACCTAGGGGCGTCTCCGAATTGAACACTGATATATACTATGAACTAGTAGAAATTCTCCTTGTATGATACATGAAAAAACTTGTATATATTATAAAATAAAATTTTGAAAATTTTCTGTATCGAATATTAATTACAATACCGAAAAATGCGAAATAATAACAAAACTTTATCAAGAGAGAGAAGGAGGGAGAGGGAGAGTGCTAGAGAGGGTGAGAGAGCAAGAGAGGGGAGAAAGGGAGAGAATGAGAGAGAGGGAGAGTGGCTAGTGGGTGAGATAGAATGAGAAGAAGAGAGATAGAGTGAGGGAGAGAAAGAGGGAGAGAAAGGCAAACGTATTATATTTGATATGACTTAAAAATAAGCACAAAAAGGTATTATATTTGATATGACTCATGAAATGTAAAGAAGTCGAATATTTACCATCTAATAAAAACATATTATATTTGACCCAACTAATTTCCGAACAAAATCTAAGTTAAAACGTAGACTAGCTGAAGACATCCATAAAAATAAACAAGATACATATTACGTTTGACATGACTCATTTTTTAATAAATATTACCTGAAAATGTAAACCAATGGAAATTTATACCGACTCATAGATAGAAATAAGCATATAAAACTTAAGGGAAGTAAACAATGACATTTTACATAGTTTTTAAAAAGTTAGAATGGTAAGCGTCAACAATAAAAATGGAGGTTCACAAAAAGACAATATAAAAAAAACAAATAAATAAATAAAAACCCAAATACGGTAGCTAACAGCATCCTCTGTTATATGTATATGACAATAATGAAACATAGGATGATACTTATATAAAAGACTAGTGGGAATTTCTACGCTACGTGGCGAAAACTCAGTCGCTATCGGTCCAATTCATTACGGCAATGACATTCGGTATAATTCATAATATGTGCAATTGAAAACTCTAAAAAGAATATTGGTACCGGTTTCGTTAGGGTACTGATACTCGTATAGTCCATGGTAAAAAAAAAAACACTCTACTTTATATGGGATTTCGTTGAAAAAAAAAAGGAAAAAGTTAAACAAATCCACATATTAAATTCTTTTTAAAAATTAACAAACGTAAGTTATGAAACAAAAATCAAATAAAACCATAATTAAATAGGTTAAAGACATAAATTATTTGAAGTATAAGCGGTAAAATTTTCAACTTTGCAAAAGTAATATATAAAAAAATAAAAAAAATACAATAGAGGGAATATATGTGAGACATGACTCCCACCTCATGTAAATTGTAACTCAATTATTAAGGGGTTGTTTGGTTGATTAAGTGATTAAGGGGTTGTTTGGTTGATTAAGTGTTGAATCATTAAGATGTTTGAATGGTTAGGTGGTTTTGAATCAAGGGCGAAGTATATATGGGGCCAGGGGTGGCCCTGGCCCCCGTGTTTTTTGGCGCAGTAGTGGAAATTTGCGATTTTCATAGGTAAATTGAGTCCGGGTTCAGTCCGGCCCCCGCCGATTTTCCACTACCGATCGAAAAAAATTGAGTTCGGGCCCACCGATTCTGAAACCAAGCTTCGCCACTGTTTTGAATGATTAATTGCTGAATGGTTCAGCTATGCACCAAGTCTCAATGCTTCAACTCTTAACCATTTCATTCAGGATTCTTTTTAGGTTGAAACAAACAATCTGAATGTTAAATCAATTAGAGCTAAATGGTTTAGAGCCTCGTTAATAGGTTACCAAACAGGCCCTAACTATCCTAAAAGAATACAAAGAAACCTTAGTGGTTAAACAATAAAAAAACAGAGAATTACATCGGGGCATATGCATTTTGTGTATATATATATATATATATATATATATATATATATATATATATATATATATATATTATAAGGTTATATTGGAAACCCTTGTTATATGGTAATCTCTGGAAACTCTAACTTCCCGAATTTTTTTGTATGAAAATTTTAGGGTATATAATATACATGATTTTAAGCATTTCGGGGCAAAAAAATCGAAAAAGCGCCGAGCCGTTTTAAAAAAAAAAACCGTCTTCGGGTAAAAAATGGTTAACACGTGTTAGTTTCGCTTAAGATGTGTTAGTCAAAACTTTATTTTATTTTTTTAAAAAAACTTCTTGGCACTTTTTTGATTTTTTGGCTTAAAATCTTGTATATTAAATGCCCTATTTTTTTCAAAAAAATTTTTGGGAAGTCAGAGTTTCCAGAATTTACCATATAACAAGGGTTTCCACATTATCCTTGCATAATAATGTGTGATTAAAGCAAAAAAAAAAAAAATTCCTTTATATGAAATGTGTGGCCCAGAATGGTTCTCTCAGTTTTCAAATAGGGGTTAGTTCTCTTAGGATCCCTACCCATAGAATTAATTATAAAAATCTCAAAATATTTAGAATCATATAATCATACATCATACGGCCGTCAATAATTTACATTTCTTGAGTTTATTCTTGCCTAACGTTAATTTCTGATTTAAAAATATTATATATGCACACTAGCTTTTATCCCGGGAGTGTCCCGGGGTTGAAATATCTAATATAACATAATAAAATATCTAATATGATAACATAATTAATGATTTGCCAATACACATGATTAATGAATAATAATATTATTATTATTATTAATATTATTATTGTTTATTTTAAACAAATCTCTGCCATAAGTTATCATATTCAAATATAAAAAAAGGAATCTCTGCCTATGAAGTTATGTTTATCGTTTGTGATTTATTAGTAGAGTAAAATATATTTGAAAACAAAACCCCACAAAAATATTCTCCGTTTTTTATATAGCACTATGGTACTCGTTGGAAAGATAATAAAACGCTCGTTAATTTGGTGTAATTTTTTTCTTTAAAAATTTTCGTATATAAAAGATATTAACGTTTAAAAGTTATGGAAGGAAACATTAGAGAGAAAATTTAATTCTGTTTTTAAATTCTTATCTTTTCCTAAAATAATTATAATATATATAAATTTATTAAAAAAACTCAAAAATTAAAAAATCCTACATGATGCCACATGGCACATTCAAGGAGGGGTTGAGGCCTCCATTGAATGCCACATCATCAAAGTTCAATTCTTTTATTATAAGTTATAGATTATAAGTTATAGATTATAGATTCATATTTGGTTATAAAATAATAAATAAAAACCCATTGTAAACAAACCACACATCCCACTGTCTCTCCGACCAAAATTTGGTTTAGCTCATTTTTTAGTACATATAGATAGAACCTGACTTTGTGTTTGTCGGGCATATGGTTCTTTCATTCATGTTCAATGAACTTAAAACTTTGCCTACAATTAAGCTTACGATAATGGTAATGATATTATCATAAGTAATTGATGCGAGAACAAAATCAGGCTGTTTACGAAGCTTTGTGATAAAGTTAGGGAATTTAAATGTTTCGCCATCATTGGTATATATATTCAGAGAGATGATGTTTTTGTTTTGTTTTATATGAAACTAGATTATACCCCGGGAACGTTCCGGGGTTGAGAAATCTATTATGATAGCTTTTATCCCGGGAGCATCCCGGGGTTGAAAAATATAACAATTCTAATAATACTAATACTAATAGTAATAATTATTACTCTTGTAATTAAATAAATAAAAAAATAACATTGTATAAGGTGACACCATGTGTTGCAGTATTCCACAATTCTTTCTCCTAGTTTCTCTTGATGAAGTATACCTATGTATCTTTAGAAGAGTAAAATTCCAATGATAGCATGGCGATTGGGCTGAATTTCAACATCGTAAATAAGAACCTGGTTTAAAAGACAAAACATGATTAATAAATAACCTGAACACTTTGTGTTTTTTTTCCTGTATGAACGAAACCCCACAAAAAATAGTTATTTTGTTCTCCGTTTTTTATATAGCACTATGGTACTCGTTGGAAAGATAATAAAACGCTCGTTAATTTGGTGTAATTTTTTTCTTTAAAAAATCTCGTATATAAAAGATATTAACATTTAAAAATTATAGGAGGAAACATAAAAGAGAAAAATTTAAATTTGTTTTTAAATTCTTTTTTTCTAAAATAACTCAATTTAATTTTAGTAGATTAGATTTTATATTATTATTTGCTTTTTTTAATTTGCCACATGGCATGACACGTGGCACATTTAAGAAAGAGAATGCCTCCTAGAATGCCAGGTTGAAAAATATAATAATTATAATAATAATAATACTAATAGTAATCGTAATAATTATTACTCTTGTAATTAAATAAATAAAAAAATAACCTTGCTATAAGGTGACACCATGTGTTGCAGTGTCGCGCAATTCTTTCTCATAGCTTCTCTTGATGAAGTATACCTATGCATCTTTAGAAGAGTAAAATTCCAATGAAAGCATGACGATTAGCCTGAATTTCAACATCGTAGATAAGAACCTGATTTAAAAGAAAAAACATGATTAATGAATAACCTGAACACTTTTTTTTTTCCTGTATGAACGAAACCCCACAAAAAATAATCGTTTTTTCTCCGTTTTTTATATAGCACTATGGTACTCATTGGAAAGATAATAAAACGCTCGTTAATTTGGTGTAATTTTTTTCTTTAAAAAATCTCGTATATAAAAGATATTAACGTTTAAAAATTATGGGAGAAACATAAGATAGAAAAATTTAAATTTGTTTTTAAATTCTTTTTTCTTAAAATAACTCAATTTAATTTTAGTAGATTAGGTTTTATATTATTATTTGTTTTTTATTTTTTTTGTCACATGGCATGACACATGACACACTCAAGGAGTAGAATGATTCTTTGAGTGTCATGTCATTAAAATTGCTTTCTTTTATTATATATATAGATATTCATTGTTACAAAGCAATCAAGTTGGTGATAACCCTGTGGCCTAGTGGTAGTAAGATTTCGGCTCTCCAATGAGACTCAAGTTTGTTCTTAAATTTTGTCATTTTTTGGGATTATGGCAATGAAGGATTTGAGCTAGGCCTTGTAAGGTTGTTAGTTCGAATCCATGGGCGGATCCAGGATTTTTTCTTACGGGGGGCACAAATTGGTCTAGTTAAAAAAGTTGGGTTAAAACAAGTTAGGTCAAATTGGGTCGAGTACAACCATTTCATACTTATCCACTTAATGATATCGTTATGCCATATATTTAAGAACATTTAGGGGGTGTTTGGGATTGATTATACAAAACTGATTATGCGTTTTGGAAAAGCAGGGGTGGAGCTGCTTATAGATTATTGCGTTTTGGTAGCCTAAAAAACTGATTATCTGCGTTTTCAAAACGCAATCCAAACACTAAAAACTGATTATCTGCGTTTTCAAAACGCAATAATCTAAAAGTCAGATTCAAAACGCAATCTCAAACACCCTCTTAGAAACAAAAAAAAAAAAAACAATCGACTAAATAAGAAGAAAAAAAAGTATATATGTCGCCAGTTAAATAAAAATGCATCACTTGAGCTTATATAAGAAAAAAACAAGTATTAACAATCTAATATGCAATTTAATATATATGAAAACCTATGTAAATAATAACAAATAATATGGGAAGAGTTTATATTGGTTTTATTACATTAACATGTAGCGCAAGTATATTCAGACTTATAAAAATTAGTATTCAATGAAAGTTTCCAAGGATAAAATAAAATTCAAATTATATGATTACATCTGGGCTTGGGCTGACCTCTATCTTAATTATTGTGGGCTGGAGACACTGGTGTGCTGGACTAGACCTACGGTGGGCACATGCCCACCCTTCTATAATGCTACATCCACCAATGTATCGAATCCCATGCCCACCCGGGTTTTAGTCCCACCATGTGTTACGTAAGAGACTTCTACTCTTGTGGCGGCACAACAACTGTCAAGTGGTAGTTGGTGGTATGGTTTTCCGGGGTAACGCCCAAGCCAAACTTTGAAGTCAACATGGGCCCGGTAAAGACAACATAGGTTAGCCAAAGTGGGGCAACAAGACTCTCCAATTCAGGAAGGGGACAAAAATTAGATTGTACCTGATCTGCCCAAATAAACACACACATCCATTTTTTAGAAACACGGGAAAAGAGTAACAAAAAGATTATATACATATATATATATATAATCGCACGCAACTTACCTGTTTATCTGGTACGTTGCATCAAATGCAAGAACGTCCCCAAAAGCTTGATAGTTTATCTTCGATATCTCATCAGCCCAGAAAGCGTACCTAAGCTCGCCATTAACAAGGCTGTACTTGAAATAAAAGTTTGGAAAATGCTTCACCCTATCATTCAACTTGTCAATCAACATCTGCGAGTCCCTGTTTCCAATGAACATACGCATGCTCCTAGCGAAATTCTTGTAATCAGCAGGGGTGCCCTTCACGTTATGGTGTTCGCCTTTAAGACTAACTTGCATCCTATGCGCTACTGTTGGGCCAACCTTGTTGAGACTTACACGATGAATTAATTCTTTCGTTGCGAAATCCAGCTTCCTCCCTATTTTTGTTAAATATCCGTTATAAGCAGGAACCAGGATATGATTGTGGGCCTCTTCAAAGTGATAAATCTGCCACATCAACGAAATGTTGCATATCTTAGCTCTAATGCTTGCTTTACAGTCGCACACTTGGAAAGTTGACTTCCTGATCTTCAGCGAACTTTCATCTAACGAGTCGAACTCCCTTTTGGTTTGGGGTTTACCCACCTTAGAGCACAATATGTACCTATGCGTAATGACACCTCTAGCCATTTTCACAGTTCCAATCCTAATGGAAAAAACACATTTCTCCGCATACGACTCGTACATTTTAACCACATCTTCCCACTCCCTATACCTAGCATTCATGTCCGGTTTATACTATCATCTACTATTGGTTTCTAGTAACGAGTACCATTGGGCGTGAACCAGTAAGCACACCCAGCCCCTGTAAAAAAAAACAAAAACCAAAAAATAAACACACTATTTTTCCTTTAATTTTTTTTCCTGTACAACAGAACAAACCCTATTACAAAAAACCTTATTTTTCCTTTGCAACAGAACAAACTTTACACTGATGTAAAAACAAAAATCCTATGCCAAAAACACCCCACTAAACCAAAAAAAAAACAATAAGGCTTTACACCTACACATAAAAACCCTAAAACTTTCCTACCAGATTCATGAAACAGATACACACAGCAAAAAAAAACTAAAAAAATAAAAAAGGGGGTAGCACATATTACCATCATGATCAACTACAGCCAGTTGGCTCACGGGGGAAATGTTGTAGGGATCAGCAGAACACCCACCATCATCCGACGAGAAAACTCCCCCCTCGATAGACTCCTGAAACACATCACTCATTTCTTCACCCTCGTCGAGAGAAATATGTGGGCGGGAAAATACAATCTTGGGATGTGTATGACTTGACAATTATGGACAATAATTAAACTTAACATGATTAAAAAAAAATTGATTGTACATAAGGAGAGATAAACATAATGTTTAGACAAAAATGGCCATTAATAAAATACACAAAACAAGCCTATGTGTCAAAATTTTATTGGTCCATTCTAGTTCTCAAGTTCTCATAACTCAAGGTGGTTCTCAAATGAACCCAATCCTACTCTTATAAGTATTTAAATATGATACTTTATAAAGTTTTAAGCATGTTGTTACAACATGCATATTTTTATCTACGTCTTGATATAAATTTGTTCAAAACCGAGTTATGAGTGATGTTATACAATTGAGCAAAACTAGTCACGGTTAGGGATTTTTTTTAAGTGACGCTGTTCACATTTTTCTTCATTCTGATAACTAATAGACATTATCAAATTACATATATACCATTGCGACAAGTTTATTTTTATCTGCGTTTCCATTAAATTATTCTTCAAAATGAAAGAGTCAAATAGAATTGTTTTTTACCGCGATGAAGCGAACTAACATCATTCAAACAACATTTGTTATTTGTTTTTATAGGTTTTGATTGATGTAAAACAAATGTCGATAGTAATACATGTGCTGGTATCATGCATGTACTATAACGAGCCAGCCACTTAGCGAGTACACAATATATAATTGAAAGAACTAAAGGCTATACACTATGGTTAGGCCTTCAAACGAACCGAACGAACACGAACAAGGAACGAACACGAACAAGGCCTTGTTCGTGTTCGTTTATTAAGGAAATTAGGTGTTCACGAACAGTTCATGAACGCTAACCAAATGAGATTTTCTGTTCATGTTCGTTTATTAAGAAAACACTGGTTTTCGTGCTCGTTTGTGTTCATTTGTTAAATTTGTTCATGAACGCTCACGAACACAATCAGACATTAATGAACACAAACATATCTGCATAAATACAAAGTGTTCATGAACCGAAACAAACACAAAGGAACATATATTAACTTCCAAATAATATTGAATGCACATACTAAGAAATTAACTAGATTCACCCACAATATAACCTAGTTATACAAACATACTTAGTACTTAACATAATACTGGTAAACATAACAAAGTAGTGTCTAAAAAAAACTAAACTCGCATCTTAAACATGAAGTCTTCATTATTTGGTTATTAAAACTTAAACTCTTTTTAATTATTTATTTAATGATTATATTGAAAATAGGGTTTTTATTGATCTTGTATAGTCATTTACTTACCTCACATAAATTATTTACTTATTTGGGTAAAATAAATAAAAATTAAAGAATGTAAAAAACATTATAAAAGTTAAAAACCTTATTAAACTATCGTACATAAACGAACACGTTACCGAACGTTCATGAACATAAACGAACGAACGGGACCTTTGTTCATGTTCTTTCATTTATTAAATGAACGAACACAAACGAACTTCTCGCCGAATGGTTTATAATATTCGTTAAAAGCGCACTTCGTTTGCAGCTCTAAGAGCATTCACAGTAGAGCCTCCATAATTTTGTGAGAGAGCCTCCATATTAGATACAGTGTGTATAAGTATTTGTGAGTAGAGGAAATGGAGAATATATAGAGAAGTTACTGTTCATCAGCAAATTTGATATGGAACTGTTCATCCTCCATAATTGTTTAATATTTTTGAAAGTGATTGTGAGTAGAGGAGAGAGAAAAAGTAATGATAAAAGTATAGAATAAATATTATTAAATAGAAAGAAGTGAGAAAAAGTAGTGTTTTTAGAGTAATTATGGAGAAAATATGGAGAAGCTAGTGTGAATGCTCTAACTAACTATATGGTGACTTTTCAACCCAACCAATTGTCATAAATGCAAAATACAAAACACATTTGAAAAAAATAAACGTAAATGTTATTATAATGCCACAACTGGTTTGCCCATGCAATCCGTTGTTGCAACAGGTTGAGTATTAAAATATTTATATTTTATTATTATTTTTAAAGGCTTAGTTTAGTGGAAATCCTTAGGCAACCCTAACTTAGCGGTCCCAAGTTCGAATTCCTAACCACACACAGGTGTTCTCCTTGCCTAAGCTCAAACCGTCACGGAGAATTTTTTGTGGTGTGCATGGATCGAACTTGTGATCTATCTCCAGGATGAAAACCCCTAAAGAAAAACCCACCCTACCTTAAACTAGCTGGGCTGAAGAGCATTGGCTATTAATGGCTTAATGCAACCAAGTAATAAATGTTTATATTTTATGTTTTATCATTTTTTATTATTATTTAAAATATTTTTATATTAATTATTGTTAGTTTTTATCTTATTTTATCTCAACATGCCATATTAGTTGGTATTTTAAGTATTATCTCATTTTATAAATTTCGTAGAAGGACTTAAACCCAAGTGTACCTTCGAATGTTCAATTAAATAGTTTGTATCTTATGTATTAGTAGTTTGTTGTGGTTTTTAAATGACTTATTTATAGTGATTTTATGGTTTTTAAATGACTTATTTATAGTGATTTTTTTTCACTTATTTATAACATATTTATTTGTTCTTATATATGAATAGTTATTTAATTTCAAAATAAAAATATGTTTTCAATAATTTTTAGATTATAAACAATAATTATATAAAAATTGGTTTAGGTTAGGTTGAGAGTGTAACTGAAAAAATGGATTGTGATGGTTTGAACTTTGGATTATGTAGGGGAAAGAGAGAGAAATCAGTTTTTTTTTAAATGAAAGGTTAGGTTAAATTGAATTGTGTTGAGATAGATTGTGACAGTGATAGTCTAACAAAAGACACCCTTGACACCACGGTGTGTTGCATTCAAACCTCAAAAGTCCTGGTTTTGAATCCTAGACTTCCGCCAATTTTCCAAGTGTTCTCTATTCACTTAATTTTGAGTTTATTTTTCATGTTCCGTTTTATATTTTTAATTTTACCCTTTATTTATCATGTTTTCTTTATTGTTTTTGGTTACCCTTACTTAACCCTGCTAAATTTCTATTTTATTTTGTTATCTGTTAATCGTGCACTAAGGGGCGGTCACTCACAGCAAATCAGCAATGCACGACGAAGCTACATCTACTTAACAACAATAAGGAACTACGTATTAAGAAGCTTACATATATATATTACTCTTTAATTATTTATTATTTTAATTAATTTTGAGTATGTTTCTTTCTTAACTTTTAAGACATGATGTTTTATAACATTTCAAGTATGTCATTACGACATGCGTATTTTAATGTGTCTTGATATAACACTTTTTTTTCTAAATTGGGTTGTGAATCGTAGTGTACATGTAATCAAGTCACAAATGTGCATGTTATTAAAGATACCTCACATTTAACTATTTTATCCATAACCTTTTCTAATAATAAAATGTAATGTTATAATACAAATCCGAATATACCGTTGAGACATTCTTATTTTGATCTACGTAAATACGTAATTTTGTTCGAATTCGAGCGGTCAAAGATAATTCATTTTATTGTGCTTTACCGTGACAGACCGGTATTTGTTTTTATGGTTTTCGTCGTAAATTTTGTTAGCAGTACCAGTATTTGTTTTTATGGTTTTTGTAATAAAGTTCGTTGAAAATGAGGTTTTTTTACAATAGATAATGTTTTTTTTATCGTAAGTTATAATGAGTGCTAACACCGGGCATTTCACGTGTCGACAACCTTTGATACATATTATGACTTTATTTATTGAGTTTGCCGTTTTGATTACTATGCTGAATACCAATCCAATCCCTATAGATATCATGGGTTAGGATCAAATAAATAGTGAAAGAAAAATAGGAAGTCGTAAGAAGGGTATCAAACGGACTCCGACTAAACTCATTCAAGTAGTATTGGAACTCTCTCATCGAACCCTATGATCATAGAATTTAGGTTTTCGCTTTTTTGGATTTTTAGTTTGTTGTTTTTATAATTTACGTTATATCATTGTGTCTTTTTCTTATTCTCATCATTATGTCATTTTTGGGATTCATTATGTCTTTTTCCTTCAACATTGTGTTATATATATATATATATATATATATATATATATATATATATATATATATACTATATTAATAAGCGTATAGGAAGGGCAGAAATGGTCATTTGCCACTTTACAAGCCTTGAAAGCATGTTGTACAATGATCCAATGCATAAAAACTCTTAAGTGCAAGCTTAGATGCATAATGTACAAGCCCCCTAAGCCTAAGAAAAAAAAAGACTGGATACACATATTAGGGTTTCAAATCCCTCGTTCCTCATCCACCCCCATTGTCACACACACTCTTTCTCTCTCTCTCTCCCACTCTCTCTCTAAGCGATTGGAGATCTAGGGTTTGCAGGGACGCCGTCGCCAGCCACTACAGGAGGTGAAAGTGGTGATTCTGAACCCAAAAATGACAATGGAAGATGGTGTACGAGGGAACCAAGCACAACCTTCTTCTTCATCTCTAGGTATGGTAATGGTTTATCTTTCATTTTTCCATAGGTCCTTTTATGCTTTACATCTCTTGTGATACTCCTGATTCGTTGATGGAGGGATGGTTTGAATGTGTTTTTGGAACTGATTATAATAGCTACAGAGGAATCTCTCTCTAATTCATCAGTGGAGGAGCAAATCAATGATCAGGATGAAGTAAAAGCTGAGGAAGAACTCGAAACTGTTGCGCGGAGTGCTGAATCTGACTCAAAGGACAATGAAAACACTGTGGTTGATGCTGTCTCGAGGTTAGGTTTCCACATTTTTGGTGTTTTTGTTGAACCTGTGGTATGAAAAAACTATGGTTGATGCTGGCTCGTGTTTAGGTTTCCATGTTTTTGGTTATTGTTGTAATTTTCATGATTGGGAAATCATTTAGGGTTTAACTTGTGAAAAATAATTGAAAAACCCCTAAATCCCCAAAACTCTTGTGATTTAGGTGTTTATGGTTTATATTTATTTGATATTGTTTTATGGTTGACATTTTGTTTTGATTTTTGACAGGTTCCTCAAATCTTAGTGTTGTTTATATGGAGATTTAGCCGGTCATCGTCAGGTTGTTTTTTTCTTAGTTTGTACTTTTCAAGATCTTTTATTTACTTTCATTTTATAAAACAAGAACATAAATTTTCATGATTAACTCATATGACAATGTATTTGGAAATTCGAAGATAGCTTTTCTTTTTATTTATTTTGTTTCAAAATAGGTTGAGGGAGAAAAGTCTTAAGCTTGTGAGTGAAGTTTTGTTATCGATATTTGAGTTTTAATAGTTGTGACGAACTCTAGCACTAAGATACCTTTCATTGAACCCAAAGGGAAGGCGTATTCTGTAAGATATAGTTATTTACTTACTTTCAACATGCTTAACTCTATGTTGTCAAAAGCCCCTCGGCGCGCGCCTAGGCGCTCGGGCGCAGGGATGCGCACCTATAGCGCCTGAAGTGGCTTAGGCGCAAATCTGGTTTTTTTTGTTGTGAAAAACGGTGCCTGGGCAGGCGCAGGCGATAAAAAACGAGAGCTTAAACTCATCAGGCTGATTTTCCAGCCAAATTCACGCTAAAAGTTGCCTGGACCTCTTAAACATCCTAAATGAGCTATGAACAATCCTAAACAGCCCTAAAACATCATAAAGTAGCCCTAAACAAGTCTAAAACATCTCCAAAATCCCTAAAACATGTATTTTATACTTTGCGCCTAGGCTCCGGGCACGGCCTATGCGCCTTGAGTATCCCTAGGCGCTTTGACAACTATGACTTAAGTGATTTAAAAAAACTATGGAAGGTGCAATTTGGCTCGAGAGTGTTTTAGCCTAATCGTTTTTCTACAAATGTATTAGTGGCAGCCTATAACACCATACCAGGTTGCATTTTCTCTATATAACTTAAAATTACCCCTTTTCAATAACTGTTGTTTGGTTAATTTTTATTTTTATCAAGTCTTTAAGATAATTGCTAATCAAGCCTTTAATACTAGGCACTTATGGATATGGGTATCACTGTTTCAACTGGACTTGATGTTGTTATTGCTGTAGAAAAGAGTGTCGCCCATTTAACTACAAGAGCTGGTGAAAGAGACCCGTCTGAAATTCCTTCCATATGTGGTGTTCCTACAGCTCCTTAGTATCCTCCAGGTGTGTTTCATGAAAGATAATATATATTCTGCTCCATTGTTTTAATTAACCGTTAGATCAGTGCTTGGTTGTTTGTCTGAAAATTTTTATACTTAGAAGGTGTTGATAATTAGGCAAATGAATTATGCCATGCAAAATAGTAGATGCTTTGATAACATAAAAGTAGGATCACCAAAATCGCATTAAAATCAACAGCCGAAAAGAAGCCGATAAAATACCACTCAAAATTTGTTTACGTTAATACATGGAGTTTATGAACTCATTTGGTGAGTATTGGAAATCGGTTTCAAAAATGATTTATGAGTTTTTTTTCGTTTACCCTTTCGACTACTTTCACCAATCTCGCTCGTTTCATTTAAGCTTAGTTCTCAAAGTTTACCCATTCGACTGGTCGTATAAATAAGTATCCTACAAAATAATATTATCATTGTACCAAAAATATTCATTACTATTATTACTATGCACCACTTATTAGTATAGGTTTGGTGATCATTCTTTGCTTTAAGTAAGTGACACCTTTAACAGTATCTATTATTTATTTGTTAATTTTTTTGAGTTCCTTGACCAATGATAGTATGGAAGACATTCTTCAGATGATTGTGTATGCAACTAAGTGCCTAAAATTGAATTTGCACTTCTTTTCCCTAAAAAAACATGTTCTTTGTGTTCTTCCCGTTCTTGTTGTGGTATAAGTTTAAAAAATGTTTACAAGGATTACTAATAAATGCATTTGTATTGTATATGTGTTTTGCTAAATTACTTAATTCAGTTCTATTTTTGACTTAACGGTTGCTTCGAATTATATATTTTCTAATTTCTTTTACAAATAGCTTATGATAATTGTAATGTTTAAAGTCAATAGCTATTTCTTTCTTCTAAAATCAGGGATTTATTTTCTTTTTAGACGGTAGAAAATGGTGAAAGACTGTAAAGGGTCAAAACTGTGAAAGCGTGCAGAGTGTTGAAATGGTATACTCACACTGATTTCCTAAAATGGTTAAAATTGCAAACTAGGAAGTGGACTGCTCACGCTACTCATACGCTCAGCTCACACTGCAACAGTGCTTTAGTAGGGTCAAATGGTCTATATCTATTCATGAAATTTGAAAAGCTTGTCTACTTTTTCATACTAAAAGAGCTTTATGTGTTGATGTACCTAAACAAAATGCATTGGGAAAATAAATAATTTAAACAGTCCTCCATTGAGCAGATATTGGAGTAAAGCCTTATGTATAGTAATTATCACCAGGCTTTTGTCTCCCAGCTCGTGGATACTACTTTGGAGTTCAGGGGCATGGCTTAACAGATATTCTTAATATCTTGTAGCAGCAAGGAGAAATATTCAACGAGGTGATATTAGAATACACGCTTCTACGTAGTAGAGATTTTGTCTTAATGCTAAAATCTATTATGTTTTGGTGCCAGAGATTTAGCTAATTAACAATTTCGTAGCAACAATTAAAAATTGTGGCCTTTTATAGCTTTTGTCTCAATCATAAAATTTGTTATGTTCTGGTGGTTGAAATTTAGCTAATTAACAATGTGGTTAGTAGTCTGTATCTACATTGGGTTGGAGACTTGGATATATTGTTGATTCCAAACACTCATATCTATATTGTTGGTTCCAAACCCTTCATTGCCTCATTGGTACATAATGTTGAGTTAAAGCTACTATAGGAATCATTATTCATTCAAATTGCATATAAGAGCATTCACAGTAGCTTCCCCATCCCCATTCCCTCACAACCAATCACAACCACATATTACATTAAAAATCATTACAGTTTCTCTCTCCTCTACTTACAACCACTTTCAACAAATATTAAAAAATAAATACAGTTTTCCCCAAAAGATTCCCAAATAATCCTAAATATACCGATAAACAGTAGATTCCCCATTTTTCTTTACTCACAACCACTTCCAACCCCATAAAAAATTATAGGGTTTTCTCTCACAGAATTATAGGAGACCAAATGACAGTGCTATCTATACATGTTTTTAAAATGGCTTGTTTTGAACTGTACTCATTTTGCTTGGAACCAGTTTGGCCCGTCACCGACCATTCATTTAATTAGAATGGTGTTATACTTGTTATATAAACTATTCAAAATACTAGTTTTTATCCCGGGAGCGTCCCGGGGTTGAAATATCTAATATGACATAATAAAATATTTAATATGATAACATAATTAATGACTTGTTAATACATGATTAATGAATAACCTGAACAGTTTGTGTTTTTTTCATGTATGAACGAAACCCCACAAAAAATAGTCATTTTTTTCTCCGTTTTTTATATAGCACTATGGTACTCGTTGGAAAGATAATAAAACGCTCGTTAATTTGGTGTAATTTTTTTCTTTAAAAAATCTCGTATATAAAAGATATTAACGTTTAAAAATTATGGGAGGAAATATGAGAGAGAATAATCTAAATTTGTTTTTAATTTATTTTTTCCTAAAAAAACCCAATCTCTTTTGTTTTTTTATTACCTAATTATCTCTCAACACATGATGCCACATGGATCCTACATGTCATCTCAAATGGAAGAATGGTCTCATTGAGTGCCATGCAGGATATATCCCTTTGGAATATTATAATATATAGATATAGATGTAGGATATATCCCTTTGGAATATTATAATAATATATAGATTATTATAGTAATTAAATTTGTGAAATAACATGTAGGAAAGAAAACATGAAAATTTAAGAAGTGTATATTAAATTGTTAGGTTGCCCTTGTCTCTAGAGATGCATTTGGGGAGCACAACCTTATAGGATCGTTTATTTGAAACCTCCCTCCCCAACCTATAGACAACTACGGCTAACAACATATTCAAAAAAAAAGAGGCTATCATTGCTCTCAACATTCCTTCAAGTATCTAATTGTCTATTAAGTGCTCTTAAATTAATAATTTGTAATTTTCTTTAATAATTGTTATAGTGGAATTAATTGATTGACATAGAATTGAAAACGAATAAAAATTGATAGAATTGATAGACGTACCACACAATATATCGCGAAAACGTTGATAAATAACAAAAAAACAAGTGACATGTCACATGTTATAACTTGTCGCCGCAGCTGCAACGCGCGGGTTTCTTACTAGTATATATATATATATATAGGGTAGGGATTATACGAGAACCAACTTTAGGGAGAGAACCAGAGAACCAAGGTGAACACAAACAAAAAAAAACCTAAAAACCCCACTTCCACTCCCTAAAAACCTAAACCCACCCACATCATTCTCTAAAAACCTAAACCCCCATCCCCCACACCGCCCTAACCCCCCCCCCCCCCCTCCCCAATTGTGAAATGCACATGTGCAACTAACCCCATACCCCCCAAAAAACCAAAACGCTCCATCACATCCTCCCAAAAAGATACCCCCTCTTCCATCATACCCAAAAACTAAACCCTAAAGCTAAACCCATTAAAAAACTTAACTATAATAGTGAAATGCACATGTGCATGTAATACAATTATCTTATTTTATAGTTTTATATAGAGGTTTTTTAAAATTTATTCACCAACAACCCCAAAAAACATAACCCCCTTCCCATCATACCTAAAAACTAAACCCTAAAGCTGAACCCATGAAAAAAAACCTAACTATAATAGTGAAATGCACTTTGCGTTTATTTAATAATCATTGAATAAATTATTTTCCACCTTATATATCATATCATGTCCATTTAATGATCATTTCATTATGGTAATTCATAATTTATTCAAAAGTGTGCTCTAATAGTGAAATGCACATGTGCATACGGTATATGTATGTATATATATAACAGCAAAATGCACATGTGCATAAATCTGACGTAAATATGACGTTAAAAAGCCATTTTTTTGTTTTTTTTTATTTTTTTTGTAATTTTTTTTATTTTTTTTCAGAAAGATTTACACTAAAAAAACATTTTGGTGTTTTTACTTTTTTTTTTTTAGGTTATATAATTTTTTTATTATTTTTTTATTTTTTGGTGGAGGGGTTTTTGTGTTCACACTTGGTTCTTTGGTTCTCTCCCTAAATGGTGGTTCTCAAATAGGGTTGTACAAAAAGCTCGCGACTCGAGGCTCGCTCGAAAAAAGCTCGGCTCGAAGAGGCTCGTTTTGTTTTTGAGCCGAGCCGGCTTGTTTTGTAATCGAGCCGAGCTCAAGCCAGGGGTGTTCAGCTCGTGGCTCGGCTCGATGGCTCGACTCGTGGCTCGGCTCGATGGCTCGACGTATGGCTCGACTTAGGATTGTGTATGTGTAATTTTATTTAGAAAAATAAAAAAAATATACATGATTATGTGTAATTTTATTTAATTTTATTGTTTTTTATTTAATAAATATTTGTAAAAAAATAAAAAATAAAAAAAATATATATATCGAGCTGGCTCGAACATTTACGAGCCGAGCTCGACCTCGACTTTTCAGCTCGATCAGAAAAACGAGCCGAGCCGAGCTGGCTCGGTTTAGGTTCGAGCTCGAGCTCGAGCTGGGCCTGGCTCGGCTCGACTCGGCTCGTGTACAGCCCTATTCTCAAATGATCCAAATCCTATATATATATTGGTGTTGTGCTATATTTTTATAACTTATTGTGTCATATTTCGTGATCTACTGTGTTTTTTGTATCCTTCTCATTTTTGTCACACTGTGTACGATAACTTGACCTTAGATATCCTAATAAATCAAATTGACAACGACTGAATTATGTTGGCAACGCATGAAGGAATTTGCCGATGATCTTCAGCCCAGCTGGTTTGAGGTGGGAGGGTTTACCTCTTCCGAGGGTTTCCGCTCGGGGTTGATCACATGTTCGATTCTCGTGCATAAAAAAAGCATACCCATTAGGGTAGAAAGGGCCCGGCGTGTAAGATGACTCGATCTTATAACCCAAAGCTTGTTAGGACTAAAACTTCACTATTGAACTACGTCTAAAAAAACGCATGAAGGAATATCATTAGTTTAAAAGCAAAGTAAGATATATACAATATACAGTTTTAACTTTGATTTGACATGTTAGTCGAGTTCTCATAAGAATTAAATTCAAGTTGCACTCAAACATTGTTGATACATTATATATTGATGTGATTTATCTATATTCTTCAAAATAACATATTTTCAACATAATACGTCAAATTTTGGGATGTTATAGTGTTACATTATCTTGTAGTGTTACCATTTCATAATATCTTAGGTTACTTTCAAATTTAAATATGTAAATTTTGGACACAGAATTATGAAAAAAAAAATATGATCATATCCGTATAACATGCTCTAATAAAACATTGAAATGATAAAGTGTAGAATAAGCCTAATACCGAAATATTTTGTATCTACTAGATCTTTTGATTTACTTTTCCTTGTGTTCAAAAGTTGCAATAAAAAAATATTGATTAAAAACCTTTCTATATACACAATTTATAACTTTTGATTTTTATTTTTTTTATTTATTTTACTGTATACTTTCAAGTTATGGCGATTGACAAGGTAAGTTATACACTTATATTGGTGGTTATATCCCCGGTTACGGGGACTTCTTTGAAATAAAAATTTTTGTTGTACGTTTAAAAAAAAAACTTATTTTACTTTCAAGTTATGCATTAACGATGCAACTCGTGCCATCTAGATTAAAATGCCGAGACGTAAGTAGAAGAGCATGTGAATGCCACCTGCCCTTGACTTATGATTGTGTTCCCACGTGGGTCCTCGCTTCGTGTTCAAAGCTTCACTGTTAGGTAACCCACATTCCCCTCATTTTAATTACATCATATCATTATCATATGAGTCATCATGTTTTACATATTACTAGGGTGAATCTCCGCATGTTGCAGCGGGTGCATCTGTTTTGTAGTCTTCTAGTTGTTGGGGTTTGTGGCACGTGTGTGGGGTTTGTAGGTGAATTCTAAACATAACCACATTCCAAAAAGAATATGTATAAAAATAAACGGGCGTTTACACTTTATACAACCTCGATCCAGGTTATAAACTGTTGACCGAACATTGAAATTGCCAAATTCGTACCGTTATCTTTAAAGTCTCAAACGCAATGGTTAAGACCTCGAAACGGCCTCTGCAATTAGCAGACCTATTGCTGTCAACAACAAATTTATCGGCAAAACATCCACTAAAACCACGTCAGATGACTTTAGAAAAACATATAAAAATTACCAAACATCCTTTATGTTGTAAAACAACTTCTAACTGAGTTCCGTGTCTAAACGCAATGGTTAAGACCTCGAAACAACCTCTGCAATTAGCGGACCTATTGCTATCAACAACTAATTTATTAACAAAACATCTGCGAAAACCACGTCAAACGACTTTAGAAAAATCTAAAAAAATTACCAAACATCCTTTATGAGTTTTAGTGAAAGTAACATCTCTAACTCATTTAACCCGTTTATTTCAACTTTCAATTATAATCTTACTAAATCTTTGGCTCAAATGACATCCACATCACTTGACCCATTTGTAAGAATACTCGATTATCTATATTTGGGCTTCATGTCCCGGACTAAAAAATTTTCTTTCATTTGAATGATTCTAACCTATGTTGAGTTAGAATCCCATATTCCCATAATCCACTTTATGAACAACTTATTGGTTCTTAACTAACATCATAGAATCCATATTTTCTTGCATCTACACAAGCGTTTAGTTACTAAGAGACTTATTTAAGATAAATCACTTACATTGGCGTCATTCGTGCATTCCATGATCCGCTTATCCATTTCAGCCTTTCCTCCTCAAGCTTCCACCTAGCTTGACAAGATCCACTTCTCCTTACTCAAGATAAATCAAGTTAGTCATTACTTTAATAACTAGCTCATATCATGAGTTTTCACACACTATTTTATTCAAACTTATATTCTGGTCGGTTTGACAAGATCCACTTCTCCATACTCAAGATAAATCAAGTTAGTCATTATTTTAATAACTAGCTCAAATCATGGTCCTAATTATGAACCATCCCTTTTTATATATTATATCGACCCATTAAGTTTAGTGCACATTTCATCTTTCTAATCATCATTAGGCAATCTTATTTTATCAATTACTTTCATTCCTCACACAACATTTTAGTTTGTAAGGCTCTTTCGGATTTCTTCACATATTTATATCAACTAAGCATTTCATCAAACACATAGAGTGCGTACTATATTTTTCATGATTATTCCACTTACCAGACATTTTGCAAGTACCCAATTCATGAGCTCATCATGTAAAACCATTCTAGCCATTATATTAAGCTACTTTCAATTTCAACTAACACACATGATTCATGCAATACATATAGAAATGTGATTCTTATACATCTCATGCGTTAAACATAGAGTTACCACTATTTTAGTAACATCAAAGCTACTAATTGAAACTAAAATCATCATCTTTGCATACAAGCAAGTATTCCTAAATCATTAAGAATGATCAACATCAGTAAAAATAATCAACAATATCACGGATTTAACATTTTTTGCTCAAAACCCAGAAGTGGGTTTTGAAACTTATACTAATTGAGGGTTAGGGTTCTTACCAAGTCTCCAAAACATGTACAAAACCCTTAATTTGCAATCCATCAAGTATTCGCTCAAAACCCCCATGCATCTTTTCATCAATTTGTGAAGTTAGGGCTTGGTTTGGTGCAAGAATGCCCCCTTTTGGGGCTGAATTCGTTTTCCACTTTTCGGGTGTTATTGACCATATTATTTTGACAAAACGTTACACCAATGGCCCTCAAGTTTACCCCGATATTATTTTTTTTTTATAAAAACTAACAACTAAAGTTAGTTTCTAATATTATTTGCTCATTTATATAAATAATAAAATTAACTAGGTTATTCCCATAGTAGAACATAACCCGTATTCTTATCGTCTAAGCCCCATTTTATTATTTTGTTAATCACGCATATTGGCGTAATTATGCGAAACGGGTTTTTGGGGCATTACATAAGAATATTGGGGAAAATGACCCACTTGTTGTATGGTTATTAAATAGGTGGGTTGTTTAGTCAAACAAGCCTGATATGTACCTATGGCGCATAGAAATAGCTAAAATGAGAGAAAACGAATGAAACGATAAAAACCATGTCCGTAGGGGCATAAATGTTTTTATACATGTTTATATGATAAAAACAAAGGATTTAAACAAATAATAACACCTACGGGTGTTAAGGATAGAGAAATCACCTATAAGGGTAATATGGGAATTTGCAATTTGACTAAATGATTGAATTTTAAACCGGTTCACAGTAATTTAAAACGGATGATGCTTTTAGCTTAACAAGTGTTAAAAAAAGTTAGAGAAATGGGGAGGAATTGGGAATAGTGCTTAAAATAGCATAAACAGGTCAAGTTGACCCATAACACACTAGGATTCCCAATGAATGTGCATTCGTAGTATAACCAAGTACGGGTATTATTAAGGTGCCTTGAGTTGATTTTATGGTTTACTTTAATATTATCATGGTCATTATGTGGTAAATTGAGTTTTAACTCATAACGGGTCGTTTTGGGTTAAAAGGTGATAAAAACCGAATGGGTACCTAAGCTTGAGACTTGGTACCTTAAACACATATTAAAATAGTGTTAAACGAGCCCCCTAAGGACCCTTGGAGGTGGCCTTGAACTTATTTGGAAGTGTAACCAAAGTTGTGGTAAAATGAGGTAAAAATTTGGCTAAGTATAGATTGCAGGAAAGCAGCTGAGCTGCTGCCTATTTCACCCCCTCGTGCAACGAGAAGGGGGAAGCTCATAGCCTCGTGTGGTACGAGGCAATATATAAAAAATATTTTTTTATTTCCTATTTAATTTGATTATTATCCAATAAGGTGTTAAACTAATAAATGGTATGCTTAACCATGTTTAACATCAAGTTAAACGTTTTAGGCCCGGAACGAGGATCAACCCACGAGGAGAACCAAACCCGCCCTAACATGTATTTCTTTATGCTCAAAACTATCATTTAAAACATAAATCATAGTAAAGGTTTTTGGCGTTTTGAGTATGTAAATCGTTGGAGAATTATCAAATGTGTTAAGACATTGGATCATGTTTTCATATCTATTAAAGTTATAAATGGTTGTGATTTTTAAGTCCTAATCTCACAAGTTTTACATCAAAATTCCGTGATTACGGGTTTGGCTAAAACAAAATAAAAATAAAAGAATACAGAATAATATAAAAATTTAAAACTCTATTAAACAATCGAACACGTTACCGTACGTTCACGAGCATAAACGAACGAGGCCTCTGTTCATGTTCGTTCTTTTAGGTAAACGAACAAAATATTTTGTTCTTGTTCCTTCATTTATTAAATAAACGAACACAAACGAACTTCCCACCAAACAGTTCATGAACTGTTCGCTGAAAGTTCAGTTTGTTTGCAGCCCTAGGGTTAAGTAATTTTGCATTGAAATTTGTTTATGTGTTTACATTGTTACAAATAGTTATTTTGGCTAATTAAACCTAAGACTTGGCTAATTTGAATAATTAGAATGGTTATTTTAAAAGGGGGCGTTTTCCAAAAGTGCGTGTGTAATTCAATAAAAACCGTCAATTTATGTGAAATATGGAAGTTTTATAAGAAGTACAAATATTAGTGTATTTACTATATTTTGAACTAGAAATATATATTTTGAAACTATTTGGACACAAAAATGTATTTTCAAAACTTAAATACATGTCAATGTGATAATTTTTGAAGGCACGACGATACTCGTCCACCTTTGAGAAAAACATATATAAGTGTATATTTTCTAAATATTTTGTGCTAGGTGTATGATATATAGGTATATGATTAAGTTCAAAGTGTGAATAATTGATCATTGTATGTATACGTGTATATATGTGTATGCAAATGGCTATATACATATACGGTTTTCTTGGAAAAGAAGTAACAAAGTGTACATTATTATTTTCCTAAAAATGGCAAAGTTAAAGGTGTATATCTATACTATATTATAAAGCATATAGCAAGGACAATATGGTAATTTACCACTTTTTAAGACATGTACAATTCATGAAACATAATGTATAACTCTTAAAGCATGGTATGCTAGACTTATTGAAACCCCTTTGGCTGGAGTAAGAGCAGGGCCGACCCTAGGGGTGGGCGAGCCGCACCCCCGGTCGAGGCCCGTTTTTCCGAGGGGCCTAAATATGGATTATTTCTATTATACATTTTATATATAAATATAAAGAATAAAACTACAAGGAAAATATGGTTTGAGAGAAAATGTTTTCCATAAAAGATTAAAATTTGTATATTAATTTGTCATTGCATCACGCGTGGGCCCATAAACCTCTTCAACTTTTATTATATAAAATTTCGATTGTGGGCATGCTACCTTTACATTTTTTTTTTGGTTTTTTTGCCGTTTACTATAATGAGTACACATAAACTAACCGATTTCTCGCCCGTCGCAATGTGCGTGATTGACTTGTTAGGGTCTAAGGGATTTTTTTCTAACTCGTACTAGGCACTTGAATCTTCAGGACCGGCTCTGAGTAAGAGAATCTGAATTTCACCTTGCATCTCATTGGCTGAAACTAGCTATCACATGGATCACCCATCAACAAATCATAACCATTCAAAACCCCATCATCCTATGGCTGATATAAACCAAGTCATCAATCCAAACCCTCATACCATCTCTGTATAAGACCATGCGTAGTGGGGGGCTTTATATATAAAGCCCCCTTCCTAATTGCTCCACGTGGCTGCTGAGTCAGCATGGAGAGAGAAATTGAAAAAAGGGTGTAGTAGTGAGGCTTTATATATAAAGCCCCTGTTTCTGATTGGGCCACGTGGATTTTTTTTAATCTTTTAACTCAAAATAATTAAAATAAAAGGTAAATAAATATAAAAAAAATTACAAATAATATTAAAAACACACAACTAATATTAATTAAATTCAAAAAAAAAAATTACAAATAATATTAATTTTCATCTTCGCTTTCATCGTACTCTTCTTCTTCATCATCACCTTCCTCTTCACCTTCTTCTTCTTCATCTTCGCCTTTGTTTGGAATATACCGAACCAACCACGCATGTTGGACCAAATCCGCCGATAACGCGTCATGTGTTTCATGGTCACGAAGTTCATGAGCGTTGAGTATTCTTTCTTCCACATTGGCTTGCGGTAGATCTTGAACGGCTTCCGGTACATAATTTTGGCATATCGCTTTACCTTCATCTTCTAATATCATATTATGCATGATTATACATGCATACATAGCATCTCGCAGCTTGTCTGTGGTCCATGCACGAGCAGGATTTCTTATGTAATGCCAACGCTGTTGAAGAATACCAAAACATCTCTCTATGTCCTTCCGCGCCGCCTCTTGAACCTTTTTGAAGTGTGCCCGTTTTTCATCGTACGGGTTACTGAAGGTCTTAACGATAATGCTATACCTCAGATATATTCCGTCAGCCAAATAGTATCCGTGTGGGTAGTAGTTTCCATTAGCATAAAAACACGCCTTTGCTACCCTGCCAGAAATGAAATCCTCAATAACAGGCGACTGCTCAAAAACGTTTAAGTCGTTGCATGAACCCGCAACACCAAAGTAGGCCGACCAAACCCAAAGATCGACTGAAGCCACCGCTTGAAGAATAATTGATGGTCCTTTTTGGTCACCACGTGTGAATTGACCTCGCCAAGCGGTTGGGCAATTATACCAACGCCAGTGACGACAATCAATGCTACCCAGCATTCCTGGTAACCCATGTTCATTGGTATGCACCTTGTAAATTTTCTGTAAGTCGTACCAAGTGGGCCTTCTAAGATACCGGGCTCCGTACAACTTTATTATTCCTAAAAAATTAAATACAAAAATCTATAAAAAAAATTGATCTAACTATATACAAAAATATATAAAAAATTGATCTAACTATATACAAAAATATATAAAAAAAGGTGAACCGAGTTTACTTTAAAAAAAGTGATGTACCTTTGCAAAAATACTCCAAAGAATCGCGTGTTGTTTTCTTGGCCATTTTTAAATACTCATCGTTGATATCCGTCGAGTTGCCGTAAGCGAGTATACGTAGTGCCGAGGTGCACTTTTGAATAGACGTGAATCCCATCAACCCCCTAGCATCCGCTTTTTGTTTAAAGTAAGTAAACGCGTTCTCCAAATCTCCGGATATACGTAGAAATAAACATTTGCTCATCCGGAAACGACGCCTAAACATCTTTAGGTCGGGGTAAGTCGGGTTTTCATCGAAGTAGTCCTTCATCAATCGAGCATTTGCCGAAACCCGATCTCGTTCGTAATACTGAATACTGCCTACTTTGTTTTGGTGTAGTGGTAGGCGCACTACTTTGTTCCATATATCTCGACGCAAGCGCAAGCGCACTCGTAACCGTATCTTGCTCCAAGTCTTCGTTTGTCGAATCACCCTCATCAGCTAGAAACTCTTTATAATATTCTCTCGCAACAGATGAGGACGCGCGGGAACCCATTTTTTTTAACTAATGTTATATTTTGTGTTTAAATATATGTGTTTTGTGTGTGTGTTTTTATAAATGTGTGTAGTGTATATATATAAATAAAAAAAAAAAAACTAGCCGTTCAAAGAAACAAAGCAACGGTCATATGACCGTTTGACTCGTCCACATGGCGCGATTTTATTGGTCAAAATCTTATACCATCGGCGTTATCTTCATAAAGCCCCCGCCCTTTTTTGCCTATAGCGCCTGGGTGTTATGGTGTGGGGGGCGCTATTTTTAAAAATTTTGACAAATAGCGCCCCACTACGGTGGGTCTAACTAAACCATTTAAACAAATATATTAACCACCAAAACTTCAACAATCCTCTCTCATTCACATCAAAACTCTAGCAAGATTAAACGAAATGGACAGAGCCGGAAAAGGAAAAAAAGTTGCAAGAGGATGAAACGGCGGTCCGAGGAAGAAAGGTCGAGATTGTTACTGCAGCTCGTTAGTTAGACATTCTATTTTCATCCCACGAAGCTCTCTAAGAACGGTGCATCTACGTTCAATTTCTTTCATTTTTCCTTTAAATTTATGTTCTACGGATTCGGTACTACCTAATCTATGAGTTAAACAATTTTGTTGCATTTTAGCAGGAACACATTACTTTGTTCTTAACGAAACATGAAGACAACCGAAAAGACTTCGTAAATATGCTCAAGATAAACAAAGATTAGGCGTTGTGTGAAATTTTTGAAGTAAAAAAGGTAGTCAACGCACAACGTAGTTCTTCTACAATTATATACATGATTCTGACAATATTATAATGATGAATGATACTATCTATATATCTAAATTTGCTTGTTAAAAAAGCTTTTTGGGTTTTTGCTTATGCAAGACTATAAACGTATTTGAGCAAATAAGCTTTTTGGAGTTGCTTATTCAAACAGATAAACAGATTTGTATATCAAAGAACTGACAAATATTTAGAAATCTTGCATTGTGTTCTTTTAATTTCAAAGGTAAAAGCACTTTTAAAAAGCATTCTCAAACTAAACCTCTAAATTTGTATTGCAACCATTTTTGCAAAATGTAACTTTATATACTGGGATACATTAAATAGAAGAAATTGGGTTCAACCCGTAAGTTTTTGTTACTAATTTCACATTTTAACATATACAAGTTTGACTGTGTGTTTAGTGGTGCATTTGTGTACTTCAAAATCCCAATTCAGTCTCAGTTTATCTCCTTAAACCAAATCCATTTACTTTTGATGATATTGGCTTAAATGATAAAGTATTTAAAGGTTTCAGTTTCAAAGCATCTTTTTATATGGTAGAAGCTATCCAAGAGTCATTTTATTGGTGGGTCCTAAAGAGCGAAGAGGTCAAAGATTAGTGAGATTAACCTCTGTAATTGGGCAACTTTAATTACAAGGACTGGTTTTAGCTAATTTTGGTAGTATTCCTAGGGTTAAGGTCTTTGTTACTGTATATTGTTTTGTCGTTTGGGTGTGGTGGTGTTGTTTTTGTAGGTCTTTGTTTTTTTCCTTGGCTTAGTTTCTTGCCAAACCTGATGTATTTGTGTGTTGGATCAAATTTGCTTCATTTGTGATTTAAATAAGGCTCCGGATATTCACACAAGTGAGCTTTTTATTCACACAACCCTATATGGCCCGTAGAGGCCTCTACGGGCCGTAGGGTTCAATTTTTGACTTATCTACGGCCCGTAGAGGCCTCTACGGGCCGTAGATGAACATGAAAAACGAGGTACGAGGTTCAGTCCTGACTACCAATGATTGTGATCCCCTCTATGGCCCGTAGAGGCCTCTATGGGCCGTAGAGAGGTTTTTTTTTTTTTTTTTTTTTGTTAGATTGTGTTAGAATGTATGTGTTAAGTTTGTTTTTATAAAAAGTAAAATAGCATAATCAACAATTTTTTTTATAAATAATTTTTGAGTTCTTATTTCCGCTGCTTGATATTAGATTAACAATTTATGGTCAAGATAAAGATGTCTAACTAGGTATTGAATTTAGGTATGGAATTTAGTTTATACAGACAATTGTTTTGTTTGAGAGTATTATTTTTGGTTAAATAACGTTTTAATATCATTTTATTATTAAGTTAAAAAAATTTTGTTTATGCTATTTTACTTTTTATAAAATAACTCAACACATCCATTCCAACACAATCTAAAAAAATAAAAAAAAAAAATTAAATAAAACCTCTACGGCCCATAGAGGCCTCTACGGCCCATAGATGGCTGAAAAATGCTCGTAGAGGCCATCTATGGGTCGTAGAGGCCATCTTCTCTACGGCCCATAAGGGTCTCTACGGCCCATTTATAAAAAACATCTACGGCCCGTAGAGGCCTATACAGGCCGTAGTTATGTTTTTTTTAAGTGTTTTTTATTAGTTTTAAGCATATTATTTGAGTTTTTTATAAATTTTTTTTTTCATTTCTTATTATAAAAGTAAAATAGCATAAACAACAAATTTTTTAAGATAGTAGGAATCAAGAGCGTGTTCTATAAGATTGTCGCTTCGTGACCCTGATTACTGTCCGGTCAGCTTCGCTTCATCTATAGGGGGTTGGCACGTCCGTTACCCAAAAACCAACTTGGCGACCCCATACAAGGTCTGAGCAAAAGAAGTTCACTCGGCTAAAGGCCCCTCCAAGTCGCTTCACCCCCTTTTCAGGTCTACCAATCCCTCTGGGGAAAAGCCCTCCCTAACTTTCACCCCGTACGCTAAGAAATCAAAACGCAGCACATGCCTCTAGTTTATTATGTAGATTTTTTTTTGTTTTTATTATTTTACCTATACAATAAGAAATCAAAACGTTTTTTTTATAAAAAAACTTATAAAACATAATTAAAACAACAAAATACAAAAAAAACCAAAAAATCTACTGGCCCGTATAGGGCTATATGGGCCGTAGAGGGAACATATCTACGGGTCGTAGAGCTCTCTACGGCCCGTATAGGTTTGGAACTTGGTCGTAGAGGCCATATATGGGTCGTAGAGGCCCTTGCCTCTACGGCCCGTAGAGGTCTCTACGACCCGTAGACAAAAAAAGGTTTTTTTAAAAAAAATGTTATTTTTATAAAACAACTTCAAATTTTTTTAAAAAAATTGTTTTCCTACGGGTCGTAGAGCCCTCTACGGCCCGTAGGTAATCATCACCAATGATTGTATGATTGCCAATCATTGATAATGTTTACCTACGGGCCGTAGAGGGCTCTACGACCCGTAGAGGAAGCAAAAAATGGAGTCTACGGGCCGTAGAGCCCTCTACGGCCCGTATAGGGTTGTGTGGATAAATTTCAACCTTGTGCAAATAACATGCCTCTTAAATAATATATACAACTTTGACCGTGAAGAATAAAAGGTTACTTAGAAGTAATCATGCACGTTTGATGGTGCAAAATGCAAAATGAGTGTTTACACAACTCATGCTAGAACTTAGACTATGTGTACTGGGGTTGAAAAATATAACGTCCCTTTTTCTGATTGGTTCACATGGTAGCTGAGTCAGCATGGAGCTTGAATTCAAAATGGGGTGTAATTGGGTGGGGAAAATTGGGGCGCTAATTAAAACTGAATTCAAACCTTCATTTCTTCTTACAAGTGCACGTGGCATTCATTTGTTGGTTGGGAAAGTTGGTGTATGAACTTCTAACCTTTTGATTACACTAACACAAGGTTAATACTCTAAGAAAAAGTCAATTGTATTTCTTTCCATTTTTTACCATGTTATTTATTTATTATGCTATGAAGCGTGAGGTGTATTGTAAAATCTTTTTTAAATGGTTAATAACTTTTTTGTTTCTTAAAAGTTAAAAAAAATAGTGGACTTCTGTGTGTATTTTAGAACATACGGATTAGTCTAGATGCATTTTGGGTTATGTCTCACCTATTTGACCCGTTCCTTTTTTATAGACTTTATTATTTCGGTTTTTGGTTTCATACACCTCGTGACATCACATTCTAGGATACTTAACATCACATTTTAGGTATGTGACAACCTCCTATTAATGTATAATGTGAGCTAAGGTGTATGATTCTTAATTGAGGGGTGTAATGTTCATAAATACCATTAGAGAGAACTACACGGATGGTGTGACAACTCGGGTAATTCTCTCTCTTGGTTTCTATTTTGTCTGTTTCTTTTGTTCATACTCTTGGTACTTACATAATTTTCGTCCCGAAAATTATGTAAGTACCAAGAGTATGAACAAAAGAAACAGACAAAATAGAAACCAAGAGAGAGAATTACCCGAGTTGTCACATCATCCCCACGTTAAAAGGAATCTCGCCCCGAGATTCATTCCGTTGCAGTGGTAACGTGTCTCGATTCGAATGCCTCTTTAGGAAAGAGATGAGGATACTTAGACTTCATCTGATCCTCGCGTTCCCAAGTGTATTCCGGTCCCCGGTTCGAGTTCCATCGAACCTTAACAATGCGAATCTTACTGTGACGTAGACTGCGAATCTTGTAATCAAGGATCTCGACTGGTTCCTCCACTATCCGAAGACGATCATCAACCTTGATCTCTTCTAGTGGAACAATGAGAGACTCGTCAGTCAGACACTTCTTCAGGTTAGATACGTGGAAGACGTTATGTACGTTACCGAGCTCCGTCGGTAAATCAAGTCGATATGCCACCGGTCCGATCCGTTCCAGGATCGTAAATGGACCGACATACCGCGGGTTAAGTTTGCCACGCTTCCCAAAGCGTATGACGCCCTTCCACGGTGAAACCTTTAGAAGCACTTTGTCACCAACTTGAAACTCCAATGGCTTACGGCGATGATCAGCATAGCTCTTCTGTCGATCCCGTGCCGCTGCCAATCGATTACGAATCTGTACGATCTTCTCAGAAGTCTCGTACACCAGTTCTGGCCCAGTGAGCTGACTCTCACCCACTTCGGCCCAACAGAGAGGAGACCTGCATTTCCGTCCGTACAATGCCTCGAACGGAGCTGCTTTGATGCTCGTATGATAACTGTTGTTGTAAGAGAATTCTACTAACGGTAAGTGAGCTTCCCAACCTTTGCCAAAATCGATCACACATGCCCGCAGCATGTCTTCTAGAGTTTGAATTGTACGTTCACTCTGACCGTCAGTTTGTGGATGGTAAGCTGTACTCATGTCCAACTGGGTACCCAAAGCCTTATGCAAAGACTTCCAGAAATGCGAAGTAAAATGAGAATCACGATCCGAAATAATAGAAACTGGTACCCCATGCTTAGAGACAACTTCTTTCAGATATAAACGAGCCAACCGATCCATGGTGTCGGTCTCCTTAATAGCAAGGAAATGGGCTGATTTCGTCAAACGGTCGACAATCACCCATATCTTATCATTCCCGCTCGGTGACTTAGGTAGTTGTGTGACAAAGTCCATTGTAATCCGTTCCCATTTCCACTCTGGAATTTCGGGTTGTTGCAATAGACCCGACGGTTTCTGGTATTCCACCTTGACCTTAGCACAGGTCAAGCACTTACTCACGTATGAGGCTATATCCGCCCTCATGTTTGGCCACCAGTACAGTATTTTTAGATCCTGGTACATCTTGTCTGAACCAGGATGAATGGAATACCGAGACTTGTGAGCTTCATCAAGAACCAGCTCCCGAAGTCCCCCGAATAAAGGAACCCAGACGCGTTTCGCGAAGTAGCGCAGGCCATCAGGCCTTTGCTCGAGGTGTTTGTCGGCACCGTGCATAGTTTCAGCCTTAAGGTTTTCCTCCTTCAAGGCTTCTAACTGAGCAGAACGGAGTTGATCAGGCAGAGAGGAATGGATTGTGAGTTGCAACGCCCGAACGCGACGAGGGTTTGTCGATTCCTTCCTGCTCAAGGCGTCTGCCACAACATTCGCCTTGCCAGGATGGTACTTAATGGCACAGTCATAGTCGTTCAGGAGTTCAACCCAACGGCGCTGTCGTATGTTCAGGTGCTGTTGGTCAAAAATGTGCTGGAGACTCTTGTGATCGGTGTAGATGGTGCATTTGGTACCGTACAAGTAATGCCTCCAAATTTTCAACGCAAACACCACCGCACCCAATTCCAAGTCATGGGTAGTGTAGTTCCTCTCGTGCACTTTGAGTTGACGAGAAGCGTACGCAATCACCTTCTCGCGTTGCATCAACACGCAACCGAGACCATGAATAGAAGCATCACAGTAAACAACGAATAGATCAAAAGGTATTTTGTCTGTTTCTTTTGTTCATACTCTTGGTACTTACATAATTTTCGGGACGAAAATTCTTTTAACGTGGGGATGATGTGACACCCGGCAAATTCAAGTTAACAACGTCGTCTAGATTAAAGTCTACCTTAGCGAGTCACGCGTATTCTGTACTTAACTGGGTTAGTTGAGTCGGGTTATGGTTCGGGAACTGTTATGTGAGTCTAGGGAATCATTAGATGTTGGCCTAGAGGATCGTTAGATGTCAGTCCTTAACCAAGTGTACAAGGGGTGACGATTCGGAGAATCGTCAAAGCATAGGGAACATGCAAGTCTCGAGTCCCGGGAATTGGTGAACGAGTGTGAATGTGTTTATTTACAAGTGTTATGTGTTTACAATCATTATGTGACTTGTCGGTATGTGAAAATGTGTTAACATATGTTAAAACGGGGTTTAACGCGCAAAATACTTGGAACGGGACACTATAGGCGATTAGGGTGAGCTAATCACCTATAGGGTGGCGATTAGCTCACCCCAGGTGGCGAGTAGGCCACACCAGGTGGCGATTAGCTGCCTCAAGGTGGCGAGTAGGGGGCTAATCGCCTAAGGGGGGTGGCGATTAGCAGCCCTAATCGCCTGCAACTGGACCATAATCGCCTGCAACGTGGGTTACGACTAAAAACGACTATAAATACAATATTTAACCTCCTAAACTTCATAACACTAACCCTAGTCGCCCCACAACTCATCCCAACACCCACATAACCTCTGGAACACGATTTTGGATCAAACAACTCGATTTCAAGCATATTTCATCAATCTTTCACAATCCTAAGGTGTGGTTTTCATCCATGCAACCTTGTTAATGTTTTTATTCAAAACCCTAATGTTCCAGACCTGGTTTCAAACAATTGTATCTTCTGAAAATCGTTAATAATCGTTGTTGTGTTGATTCTAGATGCTATGCATGTTGTATGTGTAGGTTTTAATTAAAAGATTGGATTTTTATGATTCAAGAAGGATTATTAACATGATGTTAGGGTAGTTACTGATCTATGGTGATGGTTTGATATAGTAATCTGATTGATTGTTCATTAGGGTTGTGTTTACGCATGTTAGTGTGATGATTACATGATACTTGTGTTATGTTTTAGAAACATGATTGCATCCAGGGCTGCTAGAACAAGGTTAAACAATGTATTTTGATCTAAACATGTTTAGGATACTTGTTTGTTTGATATTGGAGGTTTACACACGTTCTAGGGTTGATTTGGAGTGTTAAACGCGCGAAAAACCAAATCTGGGGTGCAGGTGGCGATTAGCAAGCATAATCGCCTAAGGTACAGGCGATTAGCAGGCTAATCGCCTGCTATGATAGGCTAATCGCCTGCTATGCATGCAATTAGGGGCTAATCGCCTGCTATGTTGTGTTTTTGCATGCTGCATGACCCTAATCGCCTGATAAGTTCTGAAATGCATGTCACATGACCCTAATTGCATGCAAACTCAAAAATTTGCATGTCACATGACCCTAATCGCCTACACTGTAGGCGATTAGCATTCATAATTGCCTGTTGACCAACGTAATTGCTAGTTGACTTTTCCTAATCGCCTGTACTGCTGCTGTATGTATATTTTAGCATTCCGAGACCCGTTTTGACATCTAGGAACATGCTAGGAACCCCGTAACATGTCTAATAACTCAGTAACATGTGTTCGGGTCAGTAACGCGTTAATTGAACTGTGTGCTAGAACTTGTTGGACTGTAACGTATGTTAAGTGTGACTGCATGATTGTGTGTTTGTGAGTACTAGTGTAACACGGGAAGTCTCGGGTCACCAATGGGATGTCGAGTCTTGTACATTTGGTCATGTTAACAGTGAACGTGTTTTCAAACAAACTTGGTTATGGTCTGGACATCTAGGGACAAACTAACCTAAGGGTTATTAGTCTAAGTACTTGTAACTGTCATATGTTAGGTCGCTGTTTTACGGGACTAGCATAGCTTGTTGAACTATTCTATTATCTGAAGTTAACGCAACCTAAGGTGAGTTTACGGCCCCACTTTACTTGGTTTTCGTTTTCGGGGGAGAAAACATGTGTTAAACAACTATTTGGTAACAACTGTCATACTATGGGTTTTCAAACGGTTTACTATACGATCTTTGGAAGTCCCGGGGGGAACCATGAATGTGCTGGTTTGCACAACGGGGAAATGTGAATAGCGCTATTGGGAGTGACCAACCCCACCCGTCGGCATGGAGCGCCGGGCGGGTGCATATTGTCTCAAACAGGAACAGGTTTACTATTCGGGCACAACATCTGGTTTGCGAGTTAGTAATGGTTTTCCAATCGTAGTAGTAATGGTACATGCGCCTAGCTAGCGTACTTGGTTTACAATTGTTATAGTATGGACAGGTTATACTTGGAACTTTGATTACAAACCTGTAAACTCACCAGCATTTTTGTGCTGACGTAAACTCTTACATGTTTTCTCAGGTCGCTAAGGTAGCAAAGTGGAACTAGGGCGCACGCGTCTGCACGGCGTCTAGTTAGAGTTGCATGGTTTTGAACATTAAACATTTGGTTTTATTTGGTTTATGTAACGACATTTAGCTTCCGCTGATGTTTGGGATTTTTAAACTATGTTTTTGAAATTCATTTAGTATTGTTTATTGTGATCATTGACTTGGATCCTGGTTTGTCATGCGCCTCGCGGTAAAACTCCGCAAGTGGATTTTGAGGGTGTGACAGATGGTCCCTGTGGTCTTTATCTAGTTTCACCCTAAGGTACTAACTTTTTTTTTTTACATCTTAAGGGCTTATACTCATGTTTTTGTAACAAATCAGGGTACTAAGCCTAACGACGTTTAAAACTAACAGAATTCACCCCTCACATGCTACTCATGTGAGGGTACTTTAGTCTTTTCCCCTACACATTATAAATAAATATAAACATCCCCCCCTACACAAAAAAAAACCTAAGAGCTTTTAATACCCTGTACAACAAACCTTCTTCCCTCCTCTCGAGCTCAAACATGGTTCTCTGTCATTGTGGCTTGGTTGCTAAAATTCGAACTTCCTGGACTGACAATAATCCAGGTCGTCGTTTTCATTGTTGTCCATTGATGGTAAGATTCGAACTTCCCTCCTCTCGAACTCAAACATGGTGCCCTAATTTTTTTTTTTTTTTTTTGCAGCAAGGAACAAGTTGTGGTTACTTTTCTTAGCTTGACCCCCCAATGTGTCGTGGATGCACTAAAATCATACCTGGGCTTCTGAGGTCAAGAAACAATTTGGAGAAAAATGTTAGGGATATTCACAATGAACTTGATAGCAAAAAAAAAAAAACAATTGAGAATTTGTTGTTCACTAGTTGTAATTTTATTGGTTTTATATTTTGTCAAGTAGGATAGTTTGTTTTCAATGGTTGTAATGTCATGTTTAGCTACTGTAATGGAATGTTTTGTAATGGCATCATTTATGATGAAAATTGTATTGTAGTGGCTTCAATTATGGCATAATCTATGTTTTTTGAGGTGTTGTATTTACTAACTGTATTGGTTTTATAATGGCATCAAAAAGTCAAATATGGTAGCAAAAAGTCAAATATGACCCATATGTTTGCTGTAAGGGTTTTATAATTGTGTACTGACTTGTTTAAAGTCAAATATGACCCATATGAACCAATGATTACTGTAATGGTTTTGTAATAGTGTAATGACTTTTTAATTGTTGACCCATTTGTAACTGTAATGAAATGTCTTTATAAATGACCCATTTGCAGGTCTTAACCCATTTTTTGTGTGGTGAAAGTCTAAATTTGCAGCTGACCCATTTGCCGCAGTAATGGAAAGTTTTTTAAAAGGTCTAAATATATATGTAGCTGACCTATTTGCAGTTGACCTATATGACCCAATGTTTGCTGTAATTGAATGGTTTTTAATGGTCTAAATAAATATGCAGCCAACCCATTTGCAGCTGACCTATATGACCCAATGTTTGCTGTAGTTGAATGGTTTTTAATGGTCTAAATAAATATGCAGCCAACCCATTTGCAGCTGACTCATATAACCAAAGTCATTTCATACCATAATACCAAAGTCAATTCATACCAAAGTCAATTCATACCATAAAGCAAAAGCAAAAGTAGGGTTAGTAACAAAAGACCATTGTATATTACATCAAAAAACAAAAACGCAAAATCAAAAGTTGATCCATTTGAATGTGACCCTTCAAGTTGTTGCCCCTTTTTTACCATTTCCTTTAGCTGGTCCCTTTCCTGTCATGTTTTTTGACCCATTTCCTTTTGCAGGCCTTGAAGTTGACCCATTTGCAACCTTTGTAGCTCTTGACCCATTTCCTTTTGTAGCCCTTGGAGTTGTTGACCCACTTGCAACCTTTGCAGTTGTTGACCCATTTGCATCATTTGTTGACCCTGTAGCCACTGTTTTTGACCTTTTACCAGCCCTTGACCCAGTTGCATCTTCACGTTGACCTTTGCATGTTTTCTTGTTATGACCTTTTTGACCACATTTCCCACAAGTAACACTCTTCCCTTTTCTACTTAACTTTCCATTCTTCACCATGTCATCATCTTTCTCCAAAGCACTCTTCTTCCTCTGTTTTTTAGGCCTCCCAATAGGTTTATGATAAAATGGTTCTTTAATCTGTATAGGACAATTGGACTTTGGCCACAAAGCTCTACCATTAATAGGTCCTACCTTGTGTGAATACACTTCTTTCCATGTGTCAAGTCTATAGCAGGGATCAACCCATGCTTCTGGTATGTCAACCTGCAATGTGAAATTCTAAATTTAATAAATCTTATAATCACAATAACTTATAACACTAATTAAAGACATGGGGAACCTGTTGGCCATTTGCAGCCATGCTCCAATTAGTGGCAACAGCATGCTTGCAAGGAATTCCTGTTAGCTCCCATCTCCTACACGAGCATACTTTTGCAACCACATCAACCACACATTGTTCTATAGCATTATCTTTAAACCAATACCCTGTTACTTGATACAATCTGCCTCCATTCCATTGAACACTGAGTTTTGCTGCTCCTTTTTTAATTAGTTCAAACTTTTCAGCTATTTTTGGGGTTAATACACCATCAGTTTTGTCAATCACTTTCATGACAATAACTATCCTTCTCATTAGATATTCTCTCACAAATTCTAAGGCAGTTATAATTGGTTTATCCCGACCATCAACTAGCCTAGCATTAAAGACTTCACAAATATTGTTCAATAACAAATCTGACTTAGCTCTAGCATTGAACACTCTTAATTCCTCCATTTTTTCATTGAATTCAGGTATTGTAGGAGCAGTGGCTAAGTTCCATAACATGTCTTTGTAAGCCTTGCCATTCCATTGGAGCTTCATGTTTTGGTGTATGTGTCTCAGGCAAAACCTATGTTCAGCTGATGGAAATACCTTTTGCAAAGCAGGAATCAACCCCTTTTGTTTATCAGATATGAAGGTAAAGTTAGAATCGATATTTAATTCCAAGTCATCCCTAAGGTATTCCAAAAACCACTCCCAAGAGCTTAAGGTTTCTGCCTCAACAATGGCATAGGCTACAGGGTATATTCCATTGTTGGGATCTACACCCACAGCTGTTAGAAGTTGACCAGGAAATGGGCCCTTCATAAAAGCACCATTTAACCCAACTATTTCTCTTCTACAAGCTCTAAACCCATGTTTGAGTGGACCTAGGCATATATAAATCCTTTTAAAGATCCTAGATTCAGCTGCAGGGTTATACTCAGGTTCAAACTCAACCTTGATAGTTGTCCCAGGGTTGGTTCTTTGCAACTCAAGAGCATAGTCTCTCAAACTTTTGTACTGATGAATGTAATCACCCATTATAACTTTGGTAGCATATGTCTTTGCCCTGAAAGCCTTCATCTTTGAAACAGACATCTCATATTTCCTCTGCATTTTGTCTTGAATGGATTTTATAGGGATGCCAGGGTTCGTCTCAATCTGATATAAAATCTGCTTTGAAAGCCACTCTGTTGTGAATGGCTTGATGGATCTGCTTTGAAGGCATTTGTGTTGGGGGTTATATGTTCTAACTACCCAAGTGGGCTCTTCTTCTAACTTTGAAGCATACAATGTCCATGGACACTTCTTGCCATCCTCTTTAGTTTTTCTTCCCCCTTCTTTTTGACTTGGGCCTATTTCTTCTTCATTTGGGCCACTACTTGGGCCAGTAGAATCCTTCAACATTTTAACTTTACTTGGGCCTGCACTTTGAAATTGTGGTATAATACCTTTGCAAACAGCCCTTAATCTTCCTTGATCATTCCTAGAGAAACCAAGCTCCCTCCTAGTCTCCACAGCATGCTTTCTAACTAGATCCTGGATTACTTTCTTGTTAGCAAACTCCTGAGTCACGTAGAACAAAAGACTCTCAGCAGTTGCTTTCTTTCTGATCCTCCTTATTTTTCTTCTCCTGTTTGTATCAATGTCTTCACCAGAAGAACTTCCAAATGAATCACTGTTGATTGCATCTGCTTCTTCTACATTAGAATAACCTTCAGTTTGTTCAATGTCATCAGTGTTCACATACAAATTAACATTAAAATCCCTCATATCCACCTCCCCTCATCAATTTCATTTGCAGGATCAACTATTTCATCATCAGAATCATTTGTATCATTCCCTTCATTGTCTTCATTATCTTTGCCTTGACTATTTAATGGATTCATCACATCAGCAAAAATACCTTCAAACACTGCATCAATAACTTGCTTTTCTTGAGAGCACATCAACTTAATGGATTCATCACCATTGTTAACTGGTTGTTTATCTTTAACCATAACCATGCTTTCCCCAACTTCCATATACACACTAATTTCTCTATGATCACCTAAATGATTCAACATACTAACCACATTAAAACGATCGTTTAAAGGTCTCAGTCCGAAGTCTAAATCATCACCAGGAACCACATAATGAAACCACATACTCATGCTATCAGAATAACCCAGCTCTTTAGCAATGTCATGTAGATTAGTTACACAAAACTTTTCTCTGTTCAACAATTCCACATAATCAACCTTCCCATTTTCGTAAACCCTATCCGGAAACATTGAAAAAAAACCCCCATGGTTTAACTTTACACAAAATAGTTGTGGGTAGATTGCTGTAAAACAAAAAAAAGAACGATTTTTATCAAAAAAAAAAAAAGCTCTGCTTTTTTGGTTGATGAATGAACAGAAAAACTTACGATACACATCCTGCTGGTAGTCATCGCCTTCTTGTCTGATCGCCCACATTATGATAATATTTGAAAACCATACTTTTAAACCCTAGTATTTCATATGTGAGAGCCTTTGTTGCTGATGATCGTGGTTTTCAAAAGTGAAGTAGCAGAAGAGTCACCAGCTTATTATTATTATTTTTTGGTTTAAACACAATGTGTAGGGGAAAAGACTAAAGTACCCTCACATGAGTAGCATGTATGGGGTGAATTCTGTTAGTTTTAAACGTCGTTAGGCTTAGTACCCTGATTTGTTACAAAAACATGAGTATGAGCCCTTAAGATGATAAAAAAAAAGTTAGTACCTTAGGGTGAAACTAGGTAAAGACCACAGAGACCATCCGTGTAATTCTCTCTTTTAGCCTATATCTTTACTTATCTCTTGTTTTTGTAAGTTCTGACACACCATGTGGTTCAATCATATTATATAATATTTTTTTGTAAATATTTATTTCGATGGTTATGTTTTTAAAACTGGTATTTTATATAATAGTGATCCAAATATTTGAAAAAAATAATTTTAACCATAATAAATAATATATTTTTTTGTAAATTTTTAATTCTTTAGTTATGTTTATAAAATTAATATTTTCATTATGGTGATCCGAACAATTTGTGTTAGCTCCCCCAATAATTATATTTCATATATAAAATGAAACAACATTAGACATGATAATCTACAATTCATTCAATTAACACACAAACATATTTTAGTAACTAATATTCTAAAATTAAATAATATTTTACATATTTCGTCCGATGTTGGTCTCGATTTTTTTTTAACATATAGTTTGATGAATGAACTAAAATCATGAACAATCTCAAGTTGTTTTGCGAGTTGATGAAACGCATTATTAATAATCAAATAAGTAGAACTAATGTTGTAACAAGTAGGTGAACACGCAACATAAATACGCAGCTTTTGTAGCGATAATGTATTTCAACAAATCTCTACAATATGATAAGAAGGTAATCTACACAGCAAATGTAAATAGCTGACATATAAATATTTATGTAAAATTATCATTGATATCTTTTATTTGTGTGTCCATGTTATTGATATGTGGAAACTAAATAATTTTTACGTTTATAATATTATTATTATTTAAATAAAATTTGTAAGGCACAAGGTGTAGATAGACCACACCGATGTTATACATAAAAAACTAACTAAAGTACTATACAATATATTACGAGAGAATCGATAAACTATCAGAAAACGAGTATTACGTATTAAATTGTCGTTGTCGCCGCCGCATCGCGCGGGTTTCCTGCTAGTATGGTTATGTGTATAATATATATAGGATTAGGTTCCATTAGGAACCACCCTTTCGCGCAAGAACCGCGAGAACCCTGACGTAAAATGTGAATTTTAAAAAAAAAATTCACCGGTGTAAAAACAGGTAACCTCGACGTAAAAAAAATAAAAAAAAATTACAGCGGTGTAAACGACCATAACCCACCTTATTTTGTCTTATTAGGCAAGAGAATATTTTTTTTATATTCAACTTTAATTGTGGTCCACAAATCTCTTTGGATTAAAATAAGTGTGTGGTGGCCGGAAAAGTGAGTTCCTTAGAAACTCCATTGAGTTGGAGAAACCCATGAAACTCAATGGTGACCATTGATCATACACTATCAAAGGTTGAGATTGATCCATCTATATTATATTAATAAATGACATGTCCTTTTTAATTTTAACTTCCCCAAAGGGTATTATGGTCAGATTTTTATTAAGAGTGTTAGGATAAGACAAACAAAAGTGCATGATCTGCTAAAACCATCAAATCCATAAAAGTCCCTTTAACTTTTGCTTTCTTTTTTTTTTAATTTTTGCAATACTTTGAACTGGTTGGTTTGCGTGAAGTTTGTTTCATCTTACAAAAGGACAAAAGAAAAAAACAAAATAGTTATTTTTCTCACATTGATTCAAATTAGTATACAGTTTATCATTTTACAAGTTTTTATTTTTTTATTTTTTTGAATGAATCTTTTTACTAATAAAAAGAATATCTAATTTAAAAGTACATTTGTGACATTAATATATTTTAAATTTTGATTTTGGTTTAGTAGTTACTAATGTTTGACTTTGTATAATATAAATATTCTCAATTTTCTTATTATTAGAAATAGTTGAATTTCTTATTAAAAGGGTTGACGAGTTAACGGTGCTTATGTAACTATTTAAACAGTTAAGAATGTAACCGACACATGTTCCATTTCTATTATAATTACATACATACGTAGCAAAACTGACATATGTAGCCAAAAAATCGGATAGATGTTACGCATGTAACTAACGATGTTAGATTACCAAATAGCAATTATTACATATGTGGATATCTTATGAATTGATTAAAAGGGTTGACGAGTTAACGGTGCTTATGTAACATTTTTGGTTTGACAAAAAAAAAGTTTTGACACAGTACGGTGAGACCATGGACCATGCAAACCTCAAATCATTCACTTCATTGTAAGCAATCATTTTAACATATTTATACGAACTAGTATTTTTGCCCCGCTCCTTGCAGCGGGAATACCACGTGATTGACATCCGGACAATGTCATCCAATGCGACATATGCGAAAACATCAATGTTGTATAAAAACACAATTTTCAACTAAACCACAATGTTCACTTTTCACTCTATATCATCTTCCACTTTTTTAACCAAAACACACTACAATCAATACCATAAAGTGATAAACAGCTTAGCAAATAGCAAGATGCCAACGATACAACACCCACAGCCAAACATTTTTTTCCCATACACACCAATATATAACCATGCCTAAAAAATTCAATTTTACCTCAATAACTATAAATTTTGCCGAACGTGTTTTTATGAAAATAAAATATTGAAAATACAAACCATTAATCAATTTTAGAATTAGATATTTAGAAGATTAGTAAAAATAAAGTGATTCAACTCTAAATAAGAGAGTGAAGTAGGTACTGGGTATAACCCAGATTATATTGAAGACACACAGATCAAATGATCCGATTGAAACCTAACCTACTCCAGCTTTTACCTCCAAAACATCCCTTGTCTTCAATTTTTTTCGTCTAATTTTTGGTTTGCCAGTAAAAAGTAATTTAATTAGAATTTACACACATCCATCCATAACATAACAAGAAAAATACATATCCATTTTTTGGCCTTTTTTTTGTTCTTATACACAAATCCATAAACATAACATAAAGAATTTAAGTAAAATTTAACAAAAAGAACAAGAAAAATACACAGATGTCGGGTATGGGTTCAATACTCTCACTGTCGGGTATAGGTTCGAAACTCACCGATGCAATTCATCTTCGTCTGAAACTGTTCATCTTCGTCTAAAAAAAGCTTAAGAAACACTATCGGGTATGGGCTCCGACGAAGTGGATCTTCGATCTCTCTCTCTCTCTCTCGTGGCTTGATTCATCTTCGTCTAAAACCTAGGAAACAACGATGCGAATGTGGTTCACCAGATCTTGGATATTGTGGTGGTTAGCCAGATCTAGAAGTACAAACCATTTCATGTTCATGTTGTGTTCTTGACTACTTGTGACCATGAAAGTAAAAAGAAGGAAAGAAAATAATAATAATAACAATAATAGTAATAGTAAGGGATACTTGAACATGGTTAATGGAAATTATGGAATCAAGTATTTTCGTGATGAAGTGTTTAAGCTCTGTTTTGATGTTCATCTTTTAGAACAAAAGAAAAAGGTGGGTTTTTTAAGGAGTGAAAAATGAAAAGAACAGCAGAGATAGAGAAGTAGGGGTGAATGTGAAAGTCAAAGAAAAAAAAGTTAAATTGAAGATAGAGTACTTTGTGTCAGTTATGTACAAAAGGAGTTGGTGGATGATATGGGGAAGTTACAATCTTGCCCTTACTAACAAAAGTGAATATGGTAGATGTGGAAAAATGGTGACCATAGGATGGGTTTCAAAAGTTTCTCCAACTCAACCAAGTTTCAATAGGATACATAGCCTATATATATACACACACTTCAACGTGCTAGTATTAAGATAGATCCAGGATCTATGTGGAAGGCTAACTTGACTTTAGGGGTGGTACGTGTGTTACACAGGGAAACTAAACTATGTGTCGGGGTAGAACCCCGTGGTATGGACTAACGTAAGGTTATGAACCTGGTAGCATTATACATAACTTAAACCCAGATAATCAATCACCAACGTATTGACAACCAAAACGTTTTCCATAAACATAAACGTCCCATGTGTATAAGGGGTTTGGGTGCACAACTTGTCGGGTAGACACATCTTCTAGACCTTAGTGTCTTATATGGCTTAGAACACTTGAAGGTTGGGTTCACTTGTCAGACCCTTGGATTGCTACCTGCATTAGCTTTAGGTGAGTTTTCACAACCCCTTTTCTTTTACTATTCTTAAGCATTTTCGTGGGAATTACATGCTTGGTTTGGATATATGGTTGGGCTGAAATCATTGTATCATTATTTGCGCATGAGACTTTATGAGTTTGAGCTCGGGAGTCCTTGCATTTTTTACATTACTGTAGCCATTAGTCTTAGACCAAGGATCAGTTTAATAACATTATTGGGGTTGACATACGCCGCCCTTAAATATGTGCTAAATCCTGCTTGGTTTGTTCCCAAGAGTAAATGTAGTTATTGATTGCAGCTTGTTTGTTTAAAACAGTTTTCTCTAATTCTGAAAGATCATTTTTCAACAATTTGATAGTTCTTTAACTTCTTTTTCAAAACAACATTTGCATCTAGGGACGTACCCAAATCACTAACTAGATTCATGATATGCTCTTTTAACATCTCAATTTTACCTTCATATTCTAAGCATTTAGCACTAACAGGTTTGGAAGGGCTAGAACTTACCTGGTCATGATGCTCAATATAATTTTCTGTTGACTGAATTGGAAAGTCAACATCTCTTTCTTCTATCTTTTGTTCCTCTGAATCATCCTTTCAAGATATTGAATACTCTACATCTGTGGTGCTGGTTAACTTAGAACTTCCTTCATCTGCAAATGATTCACTCTCTTCACCCGACCTGTCTTCATACATCATAGAGCTTGAAACGGACTTTTGATTTTTCTCACTTGTGCTCTTTTCTGCTCCAGTGCTTTGTTCCCCACTGCTTTGTTCCTCTAAACTCTAAGCAGTGTATGTGGATTCTTTTTCATCCTGAACTCTTGTAATCCCTACACACACTTTATCCATTTGTTTTCATCTCTCTCCATGGATCCTTTGGACGCTTTGCGACTGATTCATGGATGTAACGAGTGCCCATTGATCTTTAATATGATCCTTTGTTGATGTGGAGTTTGAGAGAATGGACCCCATGATACAGATGTATTAACCCTCAGCTTTAGGTCTTCACACAGATGATTTTGTTAAACCAGCATTTTGGTTTGGACATTTTAGATACACTTAATTTTTTTTTTTCCAAAAACCAATGTATAACTGATTTAGTTAACATGTGTCAACTATGGATGAAGTTTGGACAAAGGCAGACTTAAAATGGGTCAAAAATTGACTAAATCAGACTTCCACACGTATGACAGGTGTTTTCACACCTATGAGTCTTATAACACACGTATGAGTGATTATCCACACGTATGACTCTTAAGGCAAGCGTACAAGGGCTTCCAAACGTATGAGATTTTTAATTCAGGCGTATGAGTCCTACACCTGAAAAGTTACAGGCGTACGTCTCCTTACAAGTGTATGAGTCATTTTCTTCATGGTTTTAGCTGATTTTGATAAATTTTCGTGAAATTGAAGGTTTGGATGACCTGATTATCAACTTATGTGCGGATTTTGGTCTAGGGCACGATTCCAATACTTAAAACATTCCAAAAACACGAATTATAATCCAAAATTGTCAAAAATCACCAAGAACACAAACTAATGGGTTGTACTCAAAATCTCAGATATGGAACAATCTAATGTTGTTTATCACAATAAGTTGATTCAAACACTTTGTAAAAACAATTGTGATGCTAAAACAACAATAAGATCTAGAAATTTCATTCCATTATAATCAAATTCAATCAAAAACCCAATATTATGAGAAAAATAATTTTTTAATAAAAAGATGAACAATTACTTCAAAAACTCAGATCTGATGCTAACAACATGCGTAGTATTGAGCCATAGCTCTGATACCACTTGTAGGATCGTTATTATAGAAAAGAACTTGATGATACTATGCGCATGACTGATCCGAAGGCGGAATCAACGGATCGGGTTGTTGTTAGATGTGATAAAAATGTTAAAAAAGATAGGAAAATAAACATGCACACAAATCAAATCACACACAGGTATCAGTTCGACATGTCATAGAATAATGAGAAAATGTTTTGAGCAAGAGTTACACAATGAAGCACCAAGGGGTCCTATTTGTAGGACCCATTTCCTACGTCTGAAACCATTCAGGCATAAGACTCCTACGCCTATAAGTGTCCAGGTGTATGACTCTCATACGCCTAGAACAATATCCACATTACAATTCAAAGCGTAAACGACTACTAATGCTACCCGTAAATAACTAAAACAGTATACATAACATATAAACATGCGCACGACTCATATAGACCTATCACTAGCTGAAGACATACACGAAGTGCACTAACAGTCTCCCTCTTGGACCTAGCTAGTGATATGTACACTTAACTAGTCATTGAGCTGAAGATGTAGGGAAAGACGTTCACAGACTCCCTCTAAAATGTAGTTCAATTCTTCATATATAGCAATCTTCAACTTAGGAAAATACATCGCAGTGTAGTAACAAATTGTTAATCAAAATAACCAAGCTTTCCTGCTTCCTCCCAAGTTATCAAAGCTAATTGAAGACTAAGATGAGATCTTATGAAGCCATGACAAAAGCTCAAATTAGCAAGTATTCAAGTCTTTAGAGGGAGATTATTAGTGCACTGTGGTGTATTTTCCCAAGTTGAAGATTGCCAATTATGAAGAATTGAAGACTTCGAGACTGAAGATCATTAGCTAGACCTTAGGGGGAGCATGTGAACATCTATTCCATACATCCCCAGCTCAGTGTCATGTTAAGTCAATAGATAACTAGCTAGGTCCAAGGGGGAGACTGTTAATGCACTTTGTATATCTCCTCATCTAGTGATAGGTCTATATTAGTCGTAGGCATGATTATATGATGTTTATAGTGTTTTAGTGTTTATCAGGTAGCATTGTAGGTCGTTTACACACATTTCGGAACGTATGTATTATTTCCAGGTGTATGAGAGTCGTACGCCTAGAATGACATCTGGTGTAGGAGGTCATACGCCTGTAAGGCTAGGTGTGCGACCAAGGGCCTATAAATAGGACCCTTAGAGATTTTTCATGTAACTTAATTTTGCTTAAAACTTTTGCTCATTTCTAACTATTACTCGACGAAGTGTTGCACATGTGTTTTGTGATTTGTGTGTGCTTATTTCCTATTTCCAAACACTATCCTAAACATCTAACAACTAATTGGATCATTGATTCCGCCTTTTATCTGGATACGCACTTAGTGTCACAAATTCTTGTCCAAATCACGATCCTGCAGATATTATATTTGGAGGGAAAATTGAATTGAGAAGTGAAAATATGAGTTGGAAAATAAATAAATTTAACAGGCTGAAGAAAATCCAATGAAAAAATAGTTGGACAAAACATGGTTGTGATAACATATTCTCTTTTTTGCATATTTTGATTTTAATTTTTAAAATATAATATACAGAATCAAAATTTGAATTTAATTTCGTATTAAATATTTTTATTCCAATTAATTAAATTATAAAAAAACTATAAATTATGTAAAGGGTATTGATCTAAAATTTATAATTAATTGTAAAAGTTGTGACGATGTGAAGGGTGATGTGAAGTTTGTCACGATTTGTGTATTGTGGGAAAAGTGGGAATTATTTAGGGAGGTTTGTAAATCTGATGTGACATAGAGATGAGTGTCTAATTTTGTTTTGGTGGTTTGTGGGTGCTTTTAGATTACAGAAAACATGTCTTTGGCGAAGCTAGAACCCTTGACTTTAAAGGGAACAAAAGAACAATAACACCTTAACGTCAGTGGCTTTACCAATTGAACCTAAGCCCTTACCCACCCCAAGTTGCCACACAAAGGCTTATTCTCGGATATTGGACTGGCCTACGTAACTAGTTTATTACAAAGTACAATTCTATATATAACATTTCAAATTGATGTGAACACTAATAATATTTGTTTTTATGGATTTTTGGATCAATGTAAATCAAGTGTTAATATCCTTTTGATCGTATTATGATTTAATTTTATTGGTTTTTCATAACGATATGACACGAGCCGAATCAATATCAACCGAGTTCCCAACGCGTAGCGCGGAATCGTTTTGCTAGTTTCTAACAATAGCTATTTGTTTTTGTAGACCAAAAGTTTCACATAGACTGCCCTAAAAGGAGCAAAAGAAGTGATTCAGCATTTGATTTTGATAAAAGTTTGGTTTTTAATGAACTCATTTGTATCTTTTGCACTTGACGATTTTTTATATATGTTGAATACATACTTTATAAATTGCACCTGAACTTGGAAACTTATATTTGGTTTGTTAAAAAAAAAAACTATTCATTGTAAGACTAGTAACTCTTGCACTATACGTTAAATTTGAAAAAGTTTGGGATCATTTCCCTTAAAAAAACAAAGATAATACTAAAATATCCTTAAAAAACAAAGATAATACTAAAATATATTATCATAATAGTCAATTTAATTATAAAACTAGTTGTATAAAATCACGCGCGTTGCGCGTTTTACAGTCGAGATTTAGATGAGGTGTTGATCAATCAATGAATTATACAATCGAGATTCCATTTTGGTTTTAAACGTTAAAAAAAAATAAAGAAATCTACACATAAGGTAACACATGAAATTTGTAATGAAATTACATAGTATTATGTTATTTATATTAATAGTATATAATATAATAAAATTTTTAAATAAAATAATATGAATAAAATAATAATGAAATTACATAATATTATATTATTTGTATTAATAGTATATAATATAATAAAGTTTTTAAATAAAATAATATGAATAAAATAATATTAAGTTTAATATGAATAAAATAATATTAAATTTACTATTCATTTAGTTTGTAAATTAATAGTATAATAATATATATATATATATATATATATAATAATGAGGGTGACACATACATGATTTTGATTTTTTTTTATATTTATCTCAAGGGTTTGTGATGGTGGATGGTAGCACCCGCGATAATTTGGGTAATGACAACTGAGCCAAGAATGTATTTAGAAATAGGAGACATGCTCATCAATACATCAAGAAAGTAATAAGAGTGTTACACATATGAGGCAAATGCGTATGCACATTCATTAGAAATGACGTGACATGTAAACAATGATTTTCTTAGTGAATGAGAAATTAACAACACACAGGACAATGCCATGAGAAAAAAAGAAAAGATTTTGCAAAAGAAATGGTAAGGACAACACATACATAACAAAATGAGAATATTGAAGGGATACATCATTTAATTTAAGAAAATGTTGATTATCATGCATTTTTATTCTCGTCGAGTGAGGCCAATGTTAAATAGATATGGTGGATATATTCCAATCACCTCTTGATCTAGTGGTATAAGGTATTTATATCCGTTTTTAAGTCCAACAAATGAACGATATTTAGGTGGATTTTATGAGCAGATTCTAATTCTAAAACTATAGGAGCGGAGGGAGGGAAAGAGTGGGTGAAGCGCCATGTGACACTTGTGAGGTCCATGTGGGGGGGGGAGGGGGGAGGGAAGAGGGGGGAAGTGACATGTGACATTTTTTTAATAGAAAACTTTAATATATTAATAAACATAATAATATTAATAATTTAAACCGAAAATTTATTAAATTAATAAAATAATAATAAAATAAATAATTAATATTAAAAAATAATATTTATTAAAAAAATAATAAAAATAAATTATATTCCAAATATGAAATTCAAACGGTTACTGTTCCAAACCGTTTGAATTTCAAACTTTCCCCCAAACGTTTAAATTTCAAAGTTTGAATTTCAAACTTTCCCCCAAACGGTCATATTGAGGAGCAAGAACGCCTCTGGAGCCAACCTACCCCTCCTCGTGAGTACTGCTCGATTCCCTCAGATGCGAGATCCGATGGTCGCGATAGCTCACGTTCCGTGTCTCTCGAGTACTACACACTCGAGGACTGGGACAACTACTCTCCATAGTGGAGAAAATTAGGATTAAATAAGTAATTTAGGAATTATGTAGTGTTTAAATAAGTAATTTAGGAAATGTGTTTTAATATTAGTTGTAATCTGTGTTAAATTTTAAATATTATGTAATCTGTGTTTTAATATTAGTTGTAACATTAAAACCTTAAACATTAAAACATTAAACATTACAAATAAAACACTAATGTAGATGCACGTTTTGCGACTAGTGATTGGATTAGGCATTTAACATGTGTTAGTTTGTTGTTCTGAAGGGGCAAAGGTAATATGGTATGGGCGAATGTGTGTTAGTTTGGGCGAAGGAAGAAACAGGCTGGGCGAATGTGAATGAAGGCAGAAGACTGTGTACATTCGTACTGTTAAACATAGTCCACATTCGCACCATGAAAACGGGAGAATGTGCAGCAGCTATATATATGTTTTGTTCATTTTGTTGGTTAGAATAGTTTTGGAGAGTGTGTGTTTTATGGTCAGGTTTCTCTCTAGAGTGAAAGTGTTTTATGTTGAATTAGATTAACTTGTAAGGTCATTGTAAACATATTTTGATCAAGTTATCTATAAAAATGGTGATTGAAAAGGTGTCTTACGTGTTGTGATTTGCGTATTATCGTTTTGTTCAATTCTAGGGTTTCCGCACCTGGAATTGTGACTTGTATGATCATAATATCCTGTTTTAGCTAAAATTCTTCATCTACAAAGTGGTATCAGAGCCATACGGATCATACAACAACAAAATTGATAATATCAGAGCTGATTTGGACTTAATTTTGATCAAACTTCATCTGTTTTTGATTGAAAATGGTTTTTGATTGATTTTGAAGGTTTTTTATTTGAATTTGTGGTTAAAATCAAGTTTTCCAAGAATTAAAGTTGGTCCAAATCAATTCCGAATCATAACCTGATTAAGATCATCAAAATCTACAAACTTTTGAAAATCTCAGATCAAAATAACCATTTTTCAAAGTGTAACCGTTTTTCAAAGATGTTTTGGGCGAACCTAGAGAGAAGTGGGCGAATCTGGACCAGTTAGGACGAACCTGAGTTGTTTTTGGAAGAACGTAGCATTATTCAGGTCGAACCTAGGTTGTTGTGTTGAATTTTTCCACATTCGGGTAGAATTTTCCACCTTCGGTTCATCGGGCGGGCGAAAGTGGAAAAATAGTGGGCGAAAGTAGATTTTTCCGGGCGAAAGTGGAAAGGGTTTGGTGTTTTCTACATTCTGGTTTGTGTGCTACATTCGGGTGAACTGATTTGGGCGAAAGTAGCATTGATTGGACGAAAGTAGGATCAGAAGGGCAAAAGTAGAAATTTGTTTGGAAAATTTTCTAAGTTTGGTGAATTTCGAAGTTCGTGAACATCATGTGGAATTTTCCAACTACACCGAGACCAGCAACGACACAACAACAGCAGCAAGTGACGATGGACCCATGGACAGTGGCAGCCCAGAAATCGAGCACTCAGTCTTCGCAACCGATCAATTACATAGCGATGACTAGCTCGATGCCTCAGAGTGTTGTACCTACACCACCACAACCTGTGACAGACTATTGGGGAGTAGCAGTCGCGGTGGTAAACACTCAAACTACCAATGCTATTTCTACACTAATAAATGACTTATCTCCAGGTAGCGGGAATCGGCCACCCAAGCTAATGGAGATGCACGAGTATAACCAGTGGCAGAAGAAATTCAAGATCCATCTGGAAGGCATGGGGTTGGAAGGTACGGAGGCGTGGCATATTATAGCAAAAGGTTGTGTTGCACCAATTCTGGAGAACACCGGTGAACCTGTTCCTTTGGAGAATTTGTCAGACGAGGAAAAGAAGAAATTTGCTGTGGAAAAGAAAGCATACTCCCAGTTGACTCAGGCGATCTCAAACGATTTGCTACATCAGTTTGGATCGTGCACTACGTCGAAGCAGTTATGGGATGTGCTAAAGAATCGTCATGATGGTAATGAAAAGACAAGAAGGTTGAGGATGGAGGAATTAAGAAAAGAATTTGAGAACTTTACTTATGTCGGGAACGAGACATTAAAAGAGTTGACTCCTAGATATTGTCATTTACTAACTGAATTTTCTAGTTATGATATACAGATTCCGATGACAGATCTGGTGGACAAGTTTGCAGATGCTTTACCACTGTACTGGGATCAACATGTCGAGCTTCTCAAAGAGAAGGATGCTTACAAATATTGGACTATCAACGAGTTTGTTCAGAAGCTGGAAAATAAAGAGCTCGAGGAGAAGAGGAAAGCCAAAAGATCTCAGATTCCTCAGAACCCAGAGTTATATTATGGTGGTACTTCAGCAACAGTGGGAAACTCGAGTGCTGGTGGTACAGTGGCACCTCACATAGCCTGTATTTCAAGTGTCATGGAACCACCAAAACAACCCATCAACTACCTAGCACAAACCTCATCCTATTCACAACCATCATATACACCACCACCACAACAATACACAAATTCTTACATTTCACCATTCTCTCCGATGCAGCAAGCAGCATTCTATACTGCTAGCCAACCACGACAATCTCCTCAACAACCACAATACATGAATCAAGTGAACCCAATTAATCAGCAACCGGTGGTATTGGAGACATCCAATTTGGGTAATGTGACTGTGGAGGTTGCTCAGCAACATATTGCATTAGTCTTTGCAATGGTTTCATCATATAACGGTTTAGTTGCAAGTCAAATTGGGAATAACAACTTGACCAATGAAGACTATGCACAAATCGACAAAGAGGAGATGGAGCTGATTGACATCCAGTGGGCTTTTGCGAGTATTATGAGAAGGAGCTGTTGTTATCTCCTCCTCGATAACAACACAAGCCACATTCCCACTAGTAGTTATCTCCTCAACACCAATCTGCATCCCAGACCAGTCAAACCGTTCATCCTGCTGGATCACCAAAGCTTGATTCTGATTTGAATTCTGTGGCTACTCATTTGGTGTAGTGATCGGTATAACTGTTTTGTTTGTGTTATTTGGTGAGTGGTTTTGATTCTGGTTGGTTGTCTGTTTTGGTTGTTGTTTGAGGTGTTTTGTCGATTTTGGTAATTGTTTTGGTTTTGATAGTTGTTGTTATTTTGGAAAGAAACTTGGTTTTGGTTTTGTTGTTGATGGTTCTGATAGTTTGAGTTGAAAGGGTTTCTATTACCTTGCTTAGGTGGCTGAGTGCATTCTCTTTTAAAGTGACCCTTGCCTCCACAGTTAAAACATGTAACCTTCTCCTTATTGAAGCCATAGGTTGTATTCGGAGAAGTTCCCAAATCATACTGAAAGGGTTTCTATTAGCAGTCTCTGGATTGTTGATAGTGGAGCTTCAGGCCACATGACCGGGGATCTGGCTTTATTGTTTGACGTGAAGAACATAAATGGAGGGTATGTTGCATTTGCTGGAAATAAGGGAGGATATATCACGATGGAAGGAAGTGTGAGTAATGGGATTGTGAGCTTTGAGAGGATATCGTATGTGAAGCAGATATACACTTAATCTGTTGAGCGTCAGTCAAATCTGTGACAAACAATTCACTGTTTATTTTGATGACAAATCTTGCTACATTCTCAAACCGGGCTTCGAAATTCCAAAAGAGTGGGTTATGTTGAAGGCACCTCGCGTCAACAATCTTTATATTCTTGATATGTCCAAGGCAATGACAACCCAGGGGCAAGTAACATGTTTTCTATCAAAGGCGACCGAGAAGGAATCAATAATGTGGCACCGAAGAATGGGGCACATTCATATTAGGAAAATGAATCATCTAGTGAAGAATGGACTTGTCGATGGTGTGAATGTGCAGCATTTCCATTTGAATGACAAGTGCGTGAGCTGTAAGAAGGGAAAGCAACACAGGCAGTCCCACAAAGTGAAGAAAGTTAACTCTGTTGAGATGCCACTTGAGCGATTGCACATGGACCTATTCGGACCTGTCAAACGCAAAAGTCATCTTGGAGAGCTTTACTGTTTAGTTGTCACTGACGACTACTCAAGATTTTCATGGGTGATGTGTTTGCAGCATAAAAGTGACACCTTTAATAACCTAAAAGTTCTGTTCACTCGATTAGAAAACATCTATAATCTCAAGATCAAGAGAATTAGGAGTGATAATGGGACGGAGTTCAAAAATGCCAAGATGGATGATCTTTGTGCAGACAAAGGAATTCATCATGAATATTCGGCTCCGTATACCCCACAACAGAACGGTGTTGCTGAACGTAAAAACAGGACTCTAATTGAAGCGGCTAGAACAATGCTTGCAGACTCGAATCTTCCAGTAATGTTCTGGAACGAGGCGATTTATGCAGCAAATTATACACTTAATCGGGTTTTAACGGTGAAGAAGTTTGGCAAAACTTCTTATGAGCTGTTACACCGAAGAAAGCCGAACTTGGAGTATCTAGAACCTTTTGGGGCTCCGTGCACGATGTTGAATCCAAGCGAGAAGTTTAGTCCGAAAGCTGAAGAGGGTTACTTTGATGGATATGCAACCCCGCTCAAACGGGTATACAACAAGAGAACTCGTCAGGTGGAGGATTGAGCTAACGTAGAAGTTCAACGGTATACTCAGAATGTGCAAGGGATTGGTCCTGATTGGATGTTTGATTACAAAGATTTCTTTGAATCGTTCAATCTAGATAACTTGGTTGAAGAGGCCGTTATTCGATTACTTTACGAGTGTGAAAACGCGGCGACTTCACCGTTGGTGCGTCCGATTACCGTAACTCCTCCAACAGCTTCTAATGATACCAATGTTCCTGTACCGGAGGAAGAAGTGTTTCAAGAGGCTTCCACAACTCTAGATACTTCAGAATCGGAAGATGATGGAGAATTTGAAGAAGTTATTCTTGAAAATGCGACAGAGCCAGAGGCACCGCCAGTGAACCCAAATCCAGATGTTGCTTCATCGTCTAACACGGGTCATGATCTGGATGCAGTTGAAAACTTGACTATTCAGACGGGAGTTACTGTACCTGAACATCCGGAATCTCGGATTCACCGTATTCACCCGCTAGAGCAAGTTATTGGTGACCCTGGAAGCAGTGTAATGACGAGAGGACAGCTGGGAAGTGTTAATTCACCAGAAAGTTTTGGTGCTTTAGCTTTATATGCAAAAATACAAAAATCTGGTAGTCAGAATGATTGGTCGTTTGCATGTTATGTTTCGCAGGTCGACCCGCGGACATATAAAGAAGCTCTTTTGGACGACGCCTGGGTTGAAGCGATGCAAGAGGAGTTGTCACAATTTCAGAAGTTGGGAGTCTGGACGCTCACTGATTTACCTCCAGGTCGGAAGAAGATCGGCACCAAATGGGTGTTTAAGTGTAAGAAAGATGATCGAGGAGTGATTGAACGGAACAAAGCCAGATTGGTCGTACAAGGCTTTCATCAAATCGAGGGGATTGATTACAATGAAATCTATGCACCTGTGGCACGCATAGAGGCAATTCGAATGTTTCTAGCGTTTGCCTCTTACAAGAAATTCAAGGTGTATCAGATGGACGTCAAGAGTGCATTTCTGTACGGGAAAGTCAAAGAGGAGGTTTACGTCGGGCAACCACCGGGCTTTGAAGACCCTATCCACCGGGATAAGGTGTATGTACTGAACAAAGCAATGTATGGTCTGCACCAGGCTCCACGCCAGTGGTACGAGGAGCTGAGTACGTACCTCATGTCGAAGGGATTTAAGCGCGGACTCGTCGACTGCACCCTGTTCACGAAGAAAACAGGAGATGATTTGCTTCTAGTTCAGATATATGTTGATGATATAATTTTTGGCTCAACTAACGAACTTTTATGCAGGGAGTTTGAAACTGTCATGCAGGAAAAGTTCGAAATGAGTGCGATGGGGGAGATGCAGTTTTTCCTCGGCTTGCAGGTGGATCAAAGAACCACGGGGATTTTCATTCACCAGACGAAATACGTATCCGAAGTCTTGAGCCGGTTCCAGATGGAGGATTCCAAGCCGATGGTGTGACGTTCGGCAAAATTAAGGTAAATCCGTACGTAATTAATATATGTAATTAACTGTTCTAAGCAAGAATTAGTATCAATTAAGTATAATTGAGTATTCGGAAAATAGCGGAGTCCAATAATTGGCATAGGAATGCCTTAGTTTAATTAGAAGTGCGAAGGAATCGCATAAGAATAAACTAGTCCGAAACGGACGTTGGTGATTACCCCGTGATAATTAAATAACCGAAAATGATCCTGAATGCTCGGGATATAAAAAAAAGGGTATTTTTATGAAGTATAAAGTGTTTTGGAACCCCAAAACTATAAATGAAAACTCCGAATTAAAATCTACCGGTAGCGAATAAAGTTCGCGTATCGTACCCGATGCGCGTAAAATATATAATTTCACCCGGTAGGAGCCTAAATAATTTACCAATACTTAAACTAGGCTATGTTTAAAGGTAATTGGAAGTTAAATAAATGTCCGGAATAGCTCGTAATTAGAACGCGCAAAAACCCGAAAAACTCTAACCGAACCGATTCAAATCTAACTAAATACTTGGTAGATATTTTTGGAACATAATGTGGGACCCACAAGGCCTTTTTGGCCAGCCATGGGAGCCTCCATAGCCACCCTAATGTTGGCTAAAGTAAGGCACATTATGAGTGTTTTATGCATGCTTAAGATATTTTAACTTTATAATCCAAAAATACACTTTATAAACCATTGAACCCTCATTATTTTCATCACAAAATCAGCCCAAAACCCCCTAAAATTCTGTTGTGGCAGCCGTGACTTCATACCCCACACCCACCTCCATTTTCAAGCTAATAAAACATCTAAATCACTTCATTCCTACCCTAAATCAAGTGTGTACAAGTGCTTGGAGCATAACCCTTGGAAGACACACATAACCCCTTCATAATCTAGTGTTTTTGTGACTTCCCTAGCCTTGTGCTAGTAGTAAGTTTCCTAAAACTTATCTTGTTCAAGTTTTATTTATTTATATGTTTGACTTGCAAGTTGTTTTTGGGGTGCTCTTTAACTAAAGTTTTTAAACAAGGTTTTGTGTGTGTTTTCTAAAAATGAAATGAAATGTTTACAAAGATGATCATAAACATAAGTTTTAGGGTGGTTGGTGATGTTATTTTGTTACAAAAATATTGTATGTTCTAGTATTTTTTTTAGAAGTTGTTTTGAATGAAAAACATAAATTAGCACCTAAGACACCTAAAAATGGTTTTGATCATAATATTATGACTAATGGAACCACTTGAACATGAAATAATTGTAACAAAATGTAATGAAGCTAAAATCACAAAAATAAAGTTGTAGACTTTAAAAATACAACTATGAACAAATGGACTCCAAGACTTAAATCAAACATGTTAGTAGGCTTAAAATGACCATATGAGACTAATAAAAGTGTTGGATGGTGAAAAGAACACTTATTGTAAATTTTGACATGTTAAAGTTTACTAGTTTTAGTGGAAATTGTCATTTTTATAAGTCTTGGGAATAATATGTAACTTTTATAAAGATAGAGATTTGAAAAGTTACTTTGGAAAGTCCATGGGTGTAAAATGTGATTTTGGAAACCTTATGTTGAAAAATGTAACTTTGGAAAGTAAAAGGTTAAGAATGAAAAGTTAGATTCTAAAAGGGTTGCTTTTGTAAAAGTGAAGAAACTTACACAAATATTTTACTTGTAAGAATCTTATTTTTATAAAAAGTATTTTATAAAAATATAAATTTACCATATGTGTTGAAAAATATAAATACTAACATTTTTAGAAAGAAAATGGTAATTTAAATAACTTGGGATGTTTTGTATAAAAATGAGCATTTTTACATTTATGGGGATGTAAAAGTGTTGTAAGATTTTTTTTAGGAATAAAACATCTAAGTTAATATATTTTCAATAAATATATTTATATATTTTCGAAAGTAGGAAAATGCGTAAACCGGCAAGTAGTATGATTTCCTACACAAGAAAAATATATGTATAAGTTAAGAAATCGGGGAAGCGGACGTATGTTAATGCCACGAACTATCGGACAAAAGTGTAAAACGAACAAAGTATAAATCGGACAAAAAGTAAATCGGACGGATAAGTATACAAGTATAACTTCCTACAAGATACGAGTATACGTTATTGCGGCGATTACGGACTAATTATTCCAAGTAAGAAAATAAGTATATATTTTGTGAACAAAATATATGCAATGATGATAAAGGGTGAAAAATATACATAAACACTTTCCTAAGTGTTGGAAGTAAAATGGGAGAGTTTGGAAGAAATAAAATAAGTTAAATATGTTTATATAAGTATATGTATACTTATGGGAAAAATAACTACTTAACATGAAATGAATCTCGTTCGACAAGATCTTGGTATATTTATTTTTATGGGGAAATAAATATATAATAAAAGTGAGTCGAGTCGGAAGATATAACGAAATATTAATACAAGTTAGTAAATACATATTGATAAATATGTTTAAAGATCATGACGTGTAAGGAAAACGGGCAATGATCGGGGTTCACGATGACGAAACCAACTAACTTGGTAATTAATACCAACGGTTATATTATAAGATTAAGTGAAACTTGTAACAGGATAAATCATCACCAACGGACCTAAGACTAGGTTATATTCCTAATTAAACCGAATATGTAAACGTGGTGTCGGGAGTTGGGGAAAGACAACTTGCCAGTAAGACACGCACTCTAAGACCAGTGCCTTATTAAATTAGGACACGTGTAGGTAGTCTCACATTGGACTTGGCAAAGACTTTTTTCTGATTTCGTGACACGCTTGAGGTGAGTTTTCACGGCCCCTTTTCTGTTTTAAATGTTTTAAACTCGGGGGAAAGATATGTAAGTAAGAAAGTATTAAATGTGCGGTAACATGTGAAAGTATGAAATGGTACATAAGATGGGCACATGGGTAACGGTAAAGTCACATGGGACGTGAAGTCTCCGCAGTTAACCGTAACCATTTATACAAAGTGATGTAGCCATAGAATATGGGAATAGTACTATTGGTTCTTGACGAGACCCACCCCGGTTGATTAGCGATCAACACGGAAGGACCACGGAGTGCGACGATATTCTAAATTAGTTGTTACCATGTAAACAACTTGCGGGGCAATGAAAAGTAGTCTGGTTTTGGTTATGGGCTCATGGGGAATCCATCGATATTAGGACTAGCTACCCTAATGTTATATGTAGCACATTTCTTATTTCGTTATGCGCACTTATTTACAAATGAATGTTAATTTATTTGTGTGTCAAAACCTGTGAAACTCACCAATATATTTATATATTGACGTTTTCCCGAACATATCTTTCAGGTAACTAGGAGTGTGAAGGCGTGCAATGGCTAGGGCGGGCAAAATAAAGACGAGACGGACTTTTGTTAGGGATTTACTAATATTTCCTATGGTATTGGGAAATAGTCGAAAATCCTTATTTTGTTAAAAACTACATTTTGGGACGTGTACCTAAACAAAATACTTTCCGCCGTCTAATGAACGTTTATTTTCTAAATTATGTGTTTGTTTAATCTTGGCTATGAAACATTTCTCTTTCGTGTCCACGCCACGTGTTTCCGCCGTTGTCGTGGTGTGACAGATGGATACCCCGATTCAGCCCAATCACGGGATTGGAGTTGTCTCTAAGGGGGAGCTGACGGACCCGTTTACATACAGAGCAATCATCGGATCTCTGATGTATCTTACCGCATCTCGGCCAGACATTATGTTTGCAAGATGTCTCTGCGCTCGTTATCAGTCGAAGCCGAAACAAAGTCATCTGACGGCAGTCAAGCGTATCCTTAGATATCTGAAGGGTTGTCCCTCGAGAGGACTTTGGTACCCTAATGATGATGATTTTGATTTTATCGCTTTTAGTGATGCAGATTGGGGCGGCTGTGAGAAGGATAGCAAATCCACGACAGCTGGATGCCAGTTTTTAGGGAGCAGGTTAGTCACCTGGCAATGTAAGAAGCAGACTTCGGTCACGCTGTCTACCTGTGAAGCCGAGTACATTGCAGCCTCGAGTTGCTGTTCGCAAGTGCTCTGGATCCAACAGGAGATGGTGGATTACGGTTTGCAGTTTCTTAACACCCCTATACACTGTGATAATGAAGCCGCGATCGCATTAACTAAAGATACGAGCAATCATTCTAAAGCGAAACATATCCGGATTAAATACCATTTTATCCGTGATTGTTACGCTAAAGAATTGATAGATATGGTCAAAATCCATACTGACTATCAACGTGCAGATTTGTTCACGAAAGCTTTTGACAGATCCCGATTTGAGTATCTTTTAAAAGTTAATAACATAAAAGAAAAACAGGACTAATCAACACCTCGGTTTATCGCTTTTTAGTTTTAAAATTTTTCTTTAAAGTTTTTACAGTTTTTCAGAAAAAATTCAAAAACCCAAAAATATATGTTTTACATTTTAGGGGGAGTCTTTTATCAGAAAAACCAAAAACATTGTAAAATTCAAAAAGTCATAAAAATTAGAAAAACCAAAAATGATTTCTAGGATAAAAAGAGAAAATGATAGTACATCAGCGGGGATCTGACACAGGCTAAAGATATGTATAGTAATATGAGGCGTGTGTTGATTACGTGTGATGTGCTGATAGGCTTCGTAGACTAAAACTTGCGTGCATTAGTGATACAAACATAACGAACTACGCGTTCGTGGCTGAACACCTCATGGGCATATGGTCTTAGTACCATAATTTCGTTTGATAGGATTGCCAAAATCTGAGGTTTCGGGTCGTTATGTTATGGTTATCCGGAATATTCTGATTAAACTTCTATCGTATTGATTTACGGACCTAGTTTCATCAGAATATTTGCTAAAAAGAGCTTAAATGCCAAAACCGAAAGTTACCGAATTGAGGAACTTCATGTTTTTACTGATCAAAGATCATAATTACATCGTATCAATTTACTGATGCAAATCAGTAGTTGATATCAGCCTCAACCTGGTATATATGCACATGTTACTCTGCTGCATTCGATTGCTGACCTGTACACCTCTGTGCTATATATCTTGTAACTTCAACGGATAACTCTGGCATAATCACGCGTTACGAGGAAGCTTTGTGCAATTTCTTGATACGGGAGTATGTCGTGTGTGTGGGAACCACATCGTGTTAGTCTAATACACCTAAATCGTATCATTTTAAAGCATTGCGTAATAGTCTGCATGTGAGCTTATGTGGACCACAATATCAGCAATTGCCGTGTCACATACTGTTTCTAATGATAATATTAAACTAAAAGATCAACGTTGTGATCAGATTTCTCAAACAACTGATATGATCCTCTTATCGGACATCACAAAATGTTTATTGCTTTATTGCATTTTAGTTTCATTGTCAAAAAGATACAAAACTCAAAAAGATTTTAGGTGTGTTTTGATATAAATTTCAGAAAAACCAAAAGTTTTGCATTTCTGCTTTATTTTTAGATAACCGACGGTGTTTGATAGTCAATTTCTGAGATTTGATGACACCATCTAGGCTTTGTATCATTCTAAACTGAAATAATGAGTGTTTGAGACTTAATGGGTTGAAAAATGTTGAATGGGATTCGAATTCGTGATTTGGCAAAATTTTCAAATTTTTCCATTTCACATTCGCCCCTTAAATGGGTCGAATGTGGAAAAATTTTCACATTCGTGCGTTTCTTTAAGGCAAAGGTGGGTTTTAATCTAAATATTTTCACCTTCGGGTATCAGTTCTACATTCGTGCCATTTGGTTGGGGCGAATGTGGAATAATACCACATTCGTCCACTTGAAACGGGCGAAGGTGCATTTCTATAAAAGCTATTTCACAGGTTCGACCCTCATTCTGTTATTTTTCAAAAAATTTTCAAAGTGCAAGAACTTGTTGCCCTGATCTTTTTCAACCTTGAATCTTGTTCCATACTCTTTGCTGATCATTTTACATAGACTTTTACAGGTATTGGACCAGAAACGAAGCCATGATTGGGTTTTTATGTTACGAACCATAGAGTCTTTAATCTGGCATAATTTGAACTGTGTTAATATGAATTTTTGAATAGGATTCACTCCTTATTGGTTTTAGGGGGAGAGTATGGAAGGAATTAGATTAATGAGTTGTTGTTGATGTTTAATCGATTGTGTGAAAGAGATAAACCCTAATTCCTTATAAAAACCAATAAGAATTGAATGATTATTAAAATTGATAGTGTAGTAGTCTTAGTCGGCCATTTTAGGCCCTGTATGAATCAAAATCAGAGACAAAATCACAACAATGAAAATTTTCAAATTTGGGATAAGATCAGATCTACATTCGTCCCTAATAATTGGGCGAATGTGAAAAAAATGAGGTCGAAGGTGATTGTAACAGGGCGAATGTGATTTTTAACTTGATCATTTCCACATTCGAACCTAAAATTCCACCTTCGAACCTCAAAACCCACTTTCGTACCTGTCTAAACGGGCGAAGGTGGAAATGTGAAAAATTTAAAATTTTAAAATTTGCCGTTTTTGTGTTTTTGATGTATTTTCTAATGTTTTATGTGCAGATGGCTGAACAACCCGAGAATGTTGAAGTTCCAGTGGAGAATGTTGTACCAGATCCAGTTCCAGAAGCAGTGAATGTTCCACAAGCTTGGCCATTTGAAGCTACGCATAACTGTTGTGCGTATGTTGGCGACGTGGTGAAGAATACTGAATTTTCCGGGATTGTGGACTTTCTAAGGCGAAGCCGAATCATTCATGCCTTAGCTACACCAGCCATTATCTATAAAGACATCGTGGGGGATTTTTATAAGAACGCAAGATACGATTTCTGGGAAGATCAAACTGTTATCCGAAGCACTATTCAGGGGATGGAGATGTTCATAACAGAAGAGGACATCAGAGAGGCGTTAAAGATTAAGTTTGAAACAAGTACTGATCCCAGAGAACTATCGTGGACTGAGTAGAGGGCTTGCTTTCTTAGGATGAAGTATAAAGGTCCGATTACAGATGGAGCGATGCACAAAGGAAAGCTCAGTGTGCAGTTCAAGTATTTTGCACACATTATCATTCATCTGTTTGGTTGTGTTAGCGGTGGGTATGACGTTATGAGGAAGAGTCTGAGCTCATTAATGGTTGCGTTGACTCTCAACAAACCATTTAATGTTTCTGGAATGATATTGGATCATATGCTCGAGATGCTGAAAGGTTTAAAGAGCAAGAAGTTTATGTTATATCCAAGGTTTCTAATGATGATCTTCGATAACAAGTATCCTGATTTGAGGAAGGATCCAACGATGATTTTGGGTCAAGATAACATGAATATTAGAAAGCTTGTGAGAATGAAGGGTTATAAAGGTGTGCCAGATAATGAGAAGCCACCTCATAGAAGATTATTTGGTGCTTTAGTTAATCCGGGTTACACTGACCCTGGATTGAACAGCAAGGCATGATAACAGAGACTCAGACAACGATGATCCTCTGGTATACGCTGATGCAAACACTAAGAGGAAGAGGCAAGTAGTAAACGCGGGAGCCAAAGGGAAGGGCAAGGCGAAAGTGGATCAGGGTACCTCAAAGAAACAAGTTACTCGTAAGAAGACGACTGCTAAGAAAGGCACAAGTTTAGTTGATGAAGATTCTGTTGACTCAGAAGAAACAGAGGTTGAAGAACAGTGGGATTCAGAAGAAGAGCGTGTTAAGACTACCAAACGTAAGGCCACTGCGGTTGGGGAGTCTGAACTACTGAATAAGACTGTTGAAGAGGTTCTACAGAAATAGACGATTGATGTTGATGAAGGATTAAGTGTTGATATTGATGACTTTGAAGGGTCGACTGTGGTTGTGAATTTGAAGAAACCAAAGCATAAGTCGATGGCCAAGAAGTCTAGTACTAAGAAATTGAGAGAAAAAGAGATTGAACAGTTACTGAAAGGAAAGAAGATACCTGAAGCAGGTACATCATCGAAGTTATCTTCACCAGTAGCAAAGAAACAGAAAAAGAGCAAAGAACCTGAAGTGGCATCAATTCCTGATTTGGAAGCCACTTTAGAGAATGTGTTGAACAAGTTTAAGCCGGGAAAAGAAAAGGCTAAAGAAGTTGAAACATCCAAATCTTCCAAAGTTACTGTTTCGGATGATGTTATGAAACAGGTTAAAAAGAAGATGGATGATATGATGAAGATGATTATTGCACAACAGGCTGAGATTAGCAAGTTTAAGAAGAATGAAGAGAAGATGCTTCAGATTGTCGTTGCATCAAAAACTAACCAAGATGAGATCGAGAAGAAAGTAAAACAACTTGAAGAGGAGAATAAGGATCTTGAGGTTAAGTGCAACAGAAACAGAAGGATGATTAAGATTGTGAAGGTTGACAACAAAGAAATTAAGAAAGAGAACAAGCGTTTGAGTGATCTGTTGGACAAACTGTATGGTGAAGCTCCGAAATTGAAGGAGGGAGAGGAAGATAAAGAGAGAGATGAGGAGCAAGTTCATTTTGAACCTTCTGATGAAGAGAAAGAGGATGATGAAGACGATGATGAATCAGAGGAAAGTTCTGATGAAGAAGGTGATAAGAATGATAAGGATGATGATGATGCTGAGGGATCTGGAAGTAAAGATGATGATGATAATAGTGATGATAGTGATAATGATGGAGGAGATGATACTAGCAAGTTTTCATTTGAGAAGAGAAAGTCAAAGAAAAGTGATGCTGGAGAATCTAGTTCAAAGAAGATGAAAGGTAGTGAGAACGTTGATTCAGATGAAAGTATCTTTTGGAATGAGAAGGTTAGATCTTTGTTTGATGAAGCGAAGGATGTGTATAGAGAAATGCTTGAGAGAAGGGAATGGACTATAGAGTTTACAGGAAAGTTTGCTGAAATCTTTCAAACGGAAGATATGAGGTATGAACTTGAATATAATGACCCTGATTTGGAAGAGGGTGAAGTGTCTGCTGCTGTTGCAAAGGAGATTTTGGATGGTATAGCACAGCGAGCTGGAAAGACACTGGAGGAGATTATGATGGATCAGATGATTCCAAATATCCCTGAAAAGGATATTGGAAATCATTCTGATGATAAGCATACACCTGAGATGGAAGAGATTGAAATTGAGGATATTACTCACGAAGAATATCCACAATACTTCAGGGAGAATAATGAAGATGAGGTATTCTCAGACTTTACTGAACTCAGACAGAGAGAAGCGAAGAAGAAAGCTGAAAAGCGAAGTGAGGAGTTCGTAGAGAAAGTGTTTGGAGAAGATCAGCAGAAACCTTCTAATCAGAATGATGATTTGAAGACATTATTACAGAAGTTGAAAGAAGCTGATGATAAACGACCAAAGCCGGAAGCTCAAGGTGGGTTTTACAGGTATCACAATCAAAAGTTCAAAGGCAGAGCTCTTGGTTGGAAATATCTTGGAAGATTGAAGTGTATAGCAGTTAAATGGGAATAAGAAATCTTGTACTTTTACAGATTTCATGATTTATTAACTCTACCGTATTGGGCGGTTAGAGACATTTGTCGATTCCCGATGACTGGAGCTTCTGTGAACAACACGGCTGTTGGTTGGTTTGCTGATCGGTTAGTCTGGGAAAGCAGAACAAAATGGAATATGTTTAAGCCTCAGTACCCTAGGAGGAAGGTTCATCGGGATGTTGATCCGAGAACTGGAAAGAAGAGAGTTACTTTGATTTATAAAGCGCCTGATGTGATGAAGAAAATTCCTTTGATGCCTTTACAACAGCACTTCAGTGCAGATTTCATTTGCTGGTACTATGATTGGAGAAATGCAGAGGCAGTGATTGTGTTAAGAGATGGAAAGGATAAGTACAAAAAGATCTGTGTGTTTGATCCTATGTGGCTTATCAATTGTACGTTTGAGGATATAATCATGCTTTACTACAATCCAATATTCAGTGATCCCAATGATGCAGAGCAGGCAAAGAAGTATCAGCAAGTTGTTGGAGTTTGTTTTGCCTATGATATCAACTTTGGAAGCAACTTGGATACTAGGTTGGGTAAGAAGGTGAAGATGACTGATGTGCCTAAGCGTTCGGTGAAACGTAAGCTTGAGCCTGAGATGACGAAGGATCAGAAAAAGCAGCTGAGACTCAAGTTGTTGAACAAGATCATGGATGAAGAAAGAAGACAATCCAATCAATAGTCGAGGGGGAGTTTGTAGATGCACGTTTTGCGACTAGTGATTGGATTAGGCATTTAACATGTGTTAGTTTGTTGTTCTGAAGGGGCGAAAGTAATATGGTATGGGCGAATGTGTGTTAGTTTGGGCGAAGGAAGAAACAGGCTGGGCGAATGTGAATGAAGGCAGAAGACTGTGTACATTCGTACTGTTAAACTGGGCGAATGTGGACTATGTCCACATTCGCACCATGAAAACGGGTGAATGTGCAGCAGCTATATATATGTTTTGTTCATTTTGTTGGTTAGAATAGTTTTGGAGAGTGTGTGTTTTGTGGTCAGGTTTCTCTCTAGAGTGAAAGTGTTTTATGTTAAATTAGATTAACTTGTAAGGTCATTGTAAACATATTTTGATCAAGTTATCTATAAAAATGGTGATTGAAAAGGTGTCTTACGTGTTGTGATTTGCGTATTATTGTTTTGTTCAATTCTAGGGTTTCCGCACCTGGAATTGTGACTTGTATGATCATAATATCCTGTTTTAGCTAAAATTCTTCATCTACAACTAATATAAAACATAATATTAAACATTACACATTACTAAAACACTAAAACCTTAAACGTTAAACAAAATAAAAACGCATCATAGACCAGGACAAAAGATTGGTGATGTTGAAGTCGCTGTCGTAGCGTTGACGATAAGCGTCGTGTGTCAGTTGAATTGCCATCTGTTCGCTAACGCCAGGGTGCGCCTGCATCGTCGTTTCATAGACTGTGTGCCATCTCCTACAGTTATTTTGTATGGCAGACCACTTAGTGTGAATTTGATCGACAGTACAGTTGTTCGTTAAGGTAATTCGGTTGAACTCCTCCAATACATTACGCCAAAAATGCTCCCTATCGTTTGGCGGATTCTCCTTAGTGTTGATCCACGCCCTCACCAACTCGAGTTGATCTTGGTTAGTCCACGCTGCCATGATTTAGGTTTGTATTTGGGTTGGTGTTTGGGATTGTGATTGTATGTTTATTGTGTTGTGTTGTGTATGTATATATATATAGTAGTTGGTTAAAAAAAATAAACAAAAAATTCAAACTATCCAAAAGCTACAACATTTAATTTTTTCTTTTTTTTCAACGGTAATATAAATAGGAGAGCCAATCACCACAAGCCACCTCACCTCCACGCCAATGCTTCCCTCCCCGCCTCACCCTCCCGCCTGCTCTCTCCCGCCCCCTTGGGGCGTTGTTCCCGCCGCAACCTCATCTCCCCGCCCCTTCTTCAAGCCTCACTCCCTCCACTCTAAGGGGTGTGTTTTTACCGTTAAAAAATAAAAAATAATATTGGGCAAGATAATCCATTATTGGGAAAGGTGTAAGAGCATTCACAGTAGCTTCCCCATCCTCCATTCCCTCACAACCAATCACAACCACATATTACACTAAAAATCATTACAGTTTCTCTCTCCTCCACTCACAACCACTTTCAACAAATACTAAAAAATAAATACACCTTCTAGTTTTCCCCAAAAGATTCCCAAGTAACCCCAATTATACCGATCAACAGTAGATTCCCCATTTTTCTTAACTCACAACCACTCACACTCACCCCATATAATTTTAGAGACATACTCACATAAAATGGGGGAGCTACTGTGAATGCTCTAAGGTGGGATATATCTTTTTCAAATTCCCACCATGACCACATATAAATATTTTATCTCACACAATGCAAGAAAGTATAATAATATATAGAAATCACCATATTTTCTATGTAAAATGTAAACCAAAGAAACTAATAGATGCCGTAATTGAGAGTAAGCAATGTTGAAAGGGGACTCAACTACAAATTCAAACTAGTAGACAATATGCAAGAACACAATTGGAAACAGAAAACAACACAATATAACATGCGTTTACCTAGTTAATGGTGTTAGAGGGTGTGTATAGACCAAGAATAGTCGAAGCAATACATATATAGGAACTAGATGCATATTTTTAGTGCTTCACATCTTAGGAGGAGTTGTCAGGTCTGATAATCATGCTCTAAATAGCCGTAATCTTCAACCGCAATGGTACGCATGCTATTGTAGTTAAATAAACATCATAAACTAATAATGGTTTTGATAATTGTACGAGTGAAAGAACATTAGAAAAGTGAAAGGGGTGACGTAAGCTAGATAAGTAATTGTAACCAATGTAGGTATTTGGTATAAAGGATCCACTACCAACAAGACTGTACTACTAACCATTCACATTAAACAGAGAAAATAGTTTTAAGTTGTCACGAGAGAACCGGTAATTTTTGTTTTGAACAGCTAATTTCACCTCTCATTTTTTACACCCTTTTATTACACCTTTTTTTTTTGCCTCTTATAAGGCTTGAATTCCTAACCTCCCCTTTAAAACCCTAACACCTTTACCACCACACCACAAAGGATGGGGCTACGAGAACCGGTAATTGTTTTCGTATACATAACCATTAACTAACTCTTCACGTGTTGATGAAGGGGACATATATGAGAAAGAATGGTGAATCTTTGATGAAGGTTGGGATGTCGGATGAAGGCGTGACATGTTTCTTTTTTTGTACTATATATTCCAGATGCGTCAATAATCACACCAGTTATGACTATTAGATATTTGGTGTATCCAGGTGAGCCTTTTGGTAAAAATAAAAGATAATTACAATGTTGAGATATAGAGAGGGTTTTATCCGGAGATACTTTTAATTGAAAATAACTAGTTTTTACCCGCCCCGCGTTGCGGGGCAAAACTCGAATTTATGTCGTCTAATACATATGTCGATAAAATATAGTTTAGATGATTCTATATGGCTGCTAAATACAAAGCAATATAATAATTTGCTGAAAGAAAAAGTAAGATGATGATAATGGTTTCAAATTGGGGAAATTATGCGATTTTAGAAGCACAATACCTAAATGTTCTCTAATCAACTTTTAAACTCTTATGCTCGTTATAACACAGCCGACAATCAATTTAATTTATAACAAATCAGCCCTAATTGTAGTGATACAATAAGAAGATAAAAGCCTTTACACGGCTCAATCGGTTGCACATGAGTAGCGGCAGCACGATCGACTTCAACAGCGTACACGCTAACATCATAAGCAACCAATAATCGCCGTCACTTCCTTCCCTGCCGAAGCCAGCCCTGTCCGTCCGTGTAAGGTTCCGGTCGAAGCCTAACCCTGAACCACCGCAAATAAGATTATCAACTTATACATGTGTAAAAGATTTAAATGGAAACAATATATATCTAGTGCATACAAAATCAGTTGATCCAAGCATTAAATATTAAGATAAGATTATCAATATGGCACACTATCCCATACAGTAGGTTTTTAACAATTAAAATATCATAGCATCATACCAACTGCACTTCTTAGTCCTTATGATATTACTTTTAGGATATTTACATTACAAACACAGGGCACATAATGATCGAAAAGGCATAACAAAATGTCAGCTATGATGATACCGAAACCCATCATCATAGGCACTAAATTGAAAGCAACCCGTCTAAACATGAGGTGGAAAAACATGAACCAACAGATACAGTCAAGCGGTCTGAACTCATAACGCAGTCGCCATTAACCCACCTCCCTCCACAACCTCGCGCCGCCGCACGTCACCTCGCCAATCCGTCACCCTACTCCAAATGCCAGACCACCACCCAAACCCGACCTTTACTGCTGCTTTTTACCCAACCGAACCATATAAGGAGAGATTGAGGTGAAGATGAATATTAGGAAATCATATATTAGTAATTTCAAATCAGAACCAGAAACTTACCTTGAAGGCAATCTATGAAACAACTTTGGGCTTGGAACGATTCCACCTACCGACCGACCGCCTCAGCAACCGCTGCCACCACCGGAGGAGTAGAACCGCATATGGCAGAAGAGGAGCCTGGTGATGAAGAGAAAGAGTGTAAACCTAAGAGAGAGAAGGAGGATTTTTATAGAGAACCTAAATACCAAAACAGCCTCGAAAATACATGGGAATCACAAAAATGCCATTCATCTGGTCCAATAAGAGAACGACACGTGGCGGCGCATGTTATCAGCCTTGCACTGGTCCTAAGACCTACCCAAAATGTTATATTAGATAATGACATATAGGAAATGAAAGAACTTTTCATGTTCGGATTTGGAATCACTCCAAATCATATACAAAACATGTTTAAGGATCAAGTGTTGGATGATGAACATGAGTATGATTGTTTGAGTATGCACAACCATGTGTGCAGGGACTCACGAGAGAAACAGAGGATGGGAAAGAAAACAAATATACACACACTTTTATCTATTTCCCATACATAAAATGATACACATGAAGGCCTTATATAGCCTTTGAAATTGGCGGTTAAATAACCGCTTAACACTAACCGACACGACTATAATACTAACCGACATAACTGTTATCAAACCGACATGTTACTATTTTGGCGCCTTTTTCTTTTACTTTGACTTTAACGGTTTGACCTTCTAAACTTCTTGATTATAATCTTCCAACATTCACGCCCCTAATCAAGAAGTTTTGATCTTGTTTACTCTGTTTCTTGTTCATCTTCTTGCAGTCTTTCTTGTCTTCTTTCTTTCTCTTGTGATTGTCTTGAACCATTGAAAAAACACTAACTTTTGATGCATAAACTTGAATCTCCACTGGCTATTAATTTTCCCATGATCTTCACGATCCTATCTGTTTCCTGATGATCCCACTGATCATAAACAGTAAGGGAAAAGAGGGACAAATCCTTACACTTCTGGATATCCCTTGGAGAAAGCATCTTCATAATTCGATTTCTTCTTGGCCTTCTGCCTAAATCGAATTGGCGTATGGATCGCCGGTTCTTGACTGCCTTCGATTGATCCTTCTTATTAACTTCTGATCACTTCTGTCTTTATGATTGAATCACTCAATCTTTTCTTTCGGTTCTTCACGAACAATATTTTGCAGGCCCTTCTCTTCTTTGATCAAATCACTCGATCTCGTTTTCTTTGTCGTGACTGACTCACTCGGTCATCTTCTTCACATGTTACCGACTCGCTCGGTTTTCTTCTTCTTCTTCACAGGTCTCTTCAGGATCTTGGGCTCTGATGCCATGTTCGGATTTGGAATCACTCCAAATCATATACAAAACATGTTTAAGGATCAAGTGTTGGATGATGAACATGAGTATGATTGTTTGAGTATGCACAACCATGTGTGCAGGGACTCACGAGAGAAACAGAGGATGGGAAAGAAAACAAATATACACACACTTTTATCTATTTCCCATACATAAAATGATACACATGAAGGCCTTATATAGCCTTTGAAATTGGCGGTTAAATAACCGCTTAACACTAACCGACACGACTATAATACTAACCGACATAACTGTTATCAAACCGACATGTTACTATTTTGGCGCCTTTTTCTTTTACTTTGACTTTAACGGTTTGACCTTCTAAACTTCTTGATTATAATCTTCCAACATTTCATACTAAAAACTTCTGATACGGGCCATGTACCTGTTTCCCCAACGTGGAATGCCTAATCATCTACTAACCTGGGAACTGACCCGATAACTGGCCTAATCAACATTGAAGGATGTGAAGGTCATATCCCAGCTGAATAAGAAGGAAGAACCATTCAAGTTAATGTATTTACCACGTTTGCATTCAACATATTTATTATTCTTTCCGTGTTTGCATGCATGTAACCAGGAGAGTGGCGTTACTGCCATATGCATTTTAACACTTCTTGCATAGTTGTAGGAACCATGTTTATCTTTACATTATAAAGTTAAATAATTAACGTTAAGTAAAAAGTCTAATTATTCTTTTGAAGATTGAGTTCTCTCGAATTCCCTTCTCATTTGTGATTTCATTCGCAACCTCACCCTTTCACTACGACGCCCCGTAAAGACCCTCCTCCACCAACAAGTCATTCCCATCCCTGTCCGCGCAATTACTCAACTTGTCGTCATCACCACCATACAGTCACTCCACTCAACTTTCAGCCCTTATCAAAGTCAACAAAAACCTCTATGCAAAACTTAATTCCCAAACTTACAGCAACAACAACCTCGTTAACCACATCAATAACCTTTCGAATCAAATGTCGTTGAACACGTCCGCCCCTTTTGGTCTGAAAACACCATCGGTTATAAATACATCCTACCCAACAATAACGACCAACCACCCAAAATTCACCTTCCAAACATTGATGGTTCCAACCCTCTCAACTGGATTTCCAAGAAAAGAAGTACTTTGATTACTTCTGTCACACCCTCAAATTCCGTTTGCGGGGTTTTACCGCGAGGCGCGTGACATACCAGGATGCAAGTCAATGGTCACAATAAGCGATAACTATATGTAATGGAAATGATGTAATAAAACAAACCACGCAGTTTAAAAGTTTACATGAAACCAAAACCAAACAGCGGAAGCAATAAGTTTACAAAATCATAGTTTAAAAGTATGAATTAAACCAACAAAGTTTGTTTATGCAAGACCAAATGAGACGCGGTGTGACACCAGTGCGCCTAAACTCCCTGCTACCTTAGCGACATGAGAAAACATGCAATGTTAGTCAACACATAACGTGCCGGTGAGTCACAGAGATAAGTTTGTAAAAGTTTGTAATGTTTTGTAAACCAGACCCATCAATCCTTACATCTATACCTGATGCTAGCTAGACATCGTTACATGATACTATAGTGTCGTGAACCACTACTGAACGTTAGAATATCTCAATACCGTCACTGGTTCATCATCCGGTTGGTAGGACAAATATGCACCCGCCACCAAACTCCAGTCGGCCCGAGTGGGGCTTGTCGGGCCTAATAGATCTATTCACACTTTCCCCGCTATGTATCCACATATTAATGGTTCACTAAATGTTTGAGAGGACTTTAATGATGAATAAATGTCACTAAGTATCCATGTGATATAATGTAATATGTTGGTCTAAAAGATTGTAAGCTTGTACCGCATGTTTCTCCCTAAAAAATATGAAAACAATAAAGAATGGGGCTGTGACACTCACCTTAGGTTGCGTCTTCTATAAGAAAAAATTACCGAAACAGTCCGATAGTCCCAAATACCGGCGATCTATCATAAAAGTTTGTATGAGTGTTTTGACTAATAACCCTTAGGTTAACTAGTCCCCGATTGTCCAGATCATGACTAAGGCCCTGTTTGGATACCCTCTGAATGACCTCTGAATGGGATTAAGGTCTGACTGAATAAGAGGTAGAATGATTCAGACCGTTTGGTTCGAGCCTCTGAACTGAACGACATCTGAATGGAGATCTGAACGATTCAGATTTGGAACAAAGTTTGAACCATTCAGAGATTATCCTTGTGTGTTAATACTCGGTCACCATCACAGACCATCGATAGCCTACCATCGTCACCGGTCACAACCACCGGTACCGCCGTTCAACACCACCGTCACCATCAGTAGACGAGGCACCATGCACCACCACTATTCACCATCTCAACAATAAACCATCACCACGCGCCTCCTCTGTACAACTACCTTGCACCACCGTGACAATACCAACAACATCTGCCACATCTCACTGTTTCAAATCGTCACCGTCGTCTTCCTTCCTTTAATAGAACTGGCCGGACGGTGTCACGGCCGGTGAGCTCCTTTTCCTCCGTCTCTCTCTCTCCTAGGCTCTCTCTCTGTCTCTGCGTCTCTCTCTCTACGCGTCTCTCTCTCTCTAAGATAGCAGTGGTTGGGTTCTGTGTGTTTATGTTTGTGGGAAGGATTTTTATAAAGATAGGTGGTTTGTGTGTGACACGTGGTAAGTGTAGGTGTACATGGAGGATAAGAATTAAGAAGACAAGGTGAGTTGTGAAGGTGAGGTGTGGGTTGGAAGGAGAAGGGCAGGTGGGGGGTTTTGATGTTGGGGTGGGGTGGGGTGGGGTGGGGTGGGGTGAGTGTGTGATATTTTTTTTATATTCGGGTGTTCAACCAAACACCACTTAATGATTCAGCACTTAATCATTCAGAACCTCTTAATCATTCAGGCCTCTTATTGGTTCAACACTTATTGGTTCAGCACTTACCAAACAACCCCTAAGTAGGTTAGAAAATGTGTTTGAACATTGACCCGGCACACCAGACAGACCCGACATCCCGTTAGTGAGCCATTACATAAATTAATCAAGTATATATAGTTTACACATAAGGTTCAAGCATAAAACACTTAGGCTGCATCAAAAATTGCATATAAGAAGTCGTGGGGTTGAATGGGTTAGAAAACAGGTTCATTCGCCCTAACATATGTTCATTCGACCTAAACATATGTTAATTTGACCTAAACATGAGTTTATTCGACCTAACATATGTTAATTCGACCTTTGAACATGTGCATTCGACCCATTTGATGTTCATTCGACCTCCCAGGGGTTGGTTTGACCCAACTGCTGTAAAAACTCATAAAACGCAATAAAACGTATCAAAACAGTCTGAAAACATCACGAAACATCACAAATCGAAGTAGTCAACTATATTTACCCAATCCCTACAAAACCCTACAAATTTTATCCCAGAATCAGTCCGTTTCACAACTTTCCCAAAATGGCAAATTATGGAAATGTCACCTCATTGCATGAAATTTTTACCCAAAATGGAAACTCAACAAAATCACTTTGTAATCACATTATTATGCTATCAACAATATTATGAAGAACAAACCCTAAATCTAACATATAAGCCCCAAAATGGGCAAAACATCAACAATAATCTATTGTAACCTATAATAATCCTAAACCATCGTCTAGAACAGTTATAAATCATTATTATATCATCTACGCACCATTCAAACACCAAACAATTCATAAAAGTTCATAACAAATCATTTAACATCATTAACACATGTATTTTTGCATAAAAACTCATTATTAATGGAAGGGTTTTGTTTAGAAAGGTTTTTATCCATGAAAACTTCCTTAAATCAGATCTGGACCTTTGGGGTTTGAGAAAAACGAATGAAAAATGCTTAAAAAGGATTTAGATCAAGAACACACCCTGAATCTCTCTTGTTTACGATGTAGAAGGTATTTTTATGTTAGGATCTGAAAAACAAGGTCAAAAACTCATTCCTACAAGTTTGAGGTTGAGAGAGAGCACTTGGGGGTGGTTAGGGTTTGTGAAATGATGAAAAAATTGCAAAGTGTGGTATATATAGTCAGTGTTCATTCGCACACTGTACAGGTCGAATGAGGAGTTACAAGGGTTGAATAAATGTTGAATGGGTTGGTTTGAACCCCCTTAGGGTCGATCCAACTTCATGAATCCCAGATTTCTATGATTTTGTCGTTTAAACGCGTTTTAACACATGTTAACACATCCTAACACATGAACATGCAATCCTAACATAGGTTAAGCATGTGTAATCATATAAACACCATTTAAATATGTATTTACACATTGCACATCATATATGGACCAATTTATGTTTATCACTTAATTCAATTCATGTAAGTCACCAACAACGGGACTCAAGACTCGTATGTGCTTATGATAACCCCAATGATCCTTCGAATCATTGAACCCTGGACAATACGTAATGTAAATCGACTCAACTGACCCTGTTAAGTACATTTGATAAATGTTTTTCGCTAAGGTAGATTTATATGTTTGTAAAAGTATTAACCTAAATATGCCGGGTGTCACATCATCCCTCTGTTGAAAGAATTTTCTTCCCGAAAATTGCTCAAAGCCGAAAAGGAAAGAGACGAAAAGAAAGAAAAATTTTCCGGTTGCTACATCATCCCCCTGTTGAAAGGAATCTCGCGCTACATTTCACTCAGCTTCAACAGTAACAAGATTTGATTCAAAAGCGCACTTAGGAAAAATATGAGGATATTTAGCTTTCATCTGATCCTCCCGTTCCCACGTGAACTTCGGTCGACGATTAGAATTCCAACGAACTTTAACAATGTGGATTTTACTCCGAAGAAGGCTATGAATCTTATAATCAAGAATTTCAACCGGTTCCTCCACAATACGCAGACGATCATCAACCTTGATCTCTTCAAGAGAAACAATCAGAGATTCATCAGCCAAGAACTTCTTCAAGTTAGACACATAGAAGACATTATGAACACTACCGAGCTCTGCCGGCAAGTCAAGTTTGTATGCCACTGGTCCAATCCGTTCCAGAATTGCAAACGGTCCAACATAACGAGGATTAAGTTTGCCACGCTTTCCAAAGCGTATGACGCCCATCCACGGAGAAACTTTCAGAAGTACCATGTCCCTAACCTGGAACTCCAGAGATTTACGACGACGATCGGCATATCTCTTTTCGATGATCTCGAGCTGCGGCCATACGGTTACGAATTTGCATGATTTTCTCCAAAGTTCCGTACACAAGTTCCGGACCAATGATCTGACTCTCACCCACTTCGGCCTAACAAAGAGGAGACCGACATTTTCGTCTGTAAAGAGCCTCGAACGGAGCTGCCTTAATGCTAGAATGGTAGTTGTTGTTGTAAGAGAACTCCACAAATGGTAGATAACCCTCCCAACTCTTGCCAAAATCGATAACACATGACCGAAGCATATCTTCTAACGTTTGAATTGTCCGCTTACTCTGACCTTCGGTTTGCGAATGATAAGCCGTACTCATATCCAACTGAGTACCCAAAGCTTTAAGTAGAGCCTTCTAGAAATTAGAAGTGAAACGAGAATCATGATCAGAAATGATAGAAACAGGTACCCCGTGCTGAGCCATCACTTCCTTAAGATAGATGCGAGCTAAGCGCTCAAGACCGTCAGTTTCCTTAATAGCCAGGAAGTGTGCTGATTTTGTCAACCTGTTGACAATCACCCAAATGGTATCACAACCACTTGGTGACTTCGGTAATTTGGTTACAAAATCTATCGTGATACATTCCCACTTCCATTAAGGAATCTCAGGTTGTTGCACAAGTCAAACATTTGCTCACATAGGAGGCTATATCAGCCTTCATGTTTGGCCACCAATAGTGTATCTTCAAATCCTGATACATCTTATCGGAGCTAGGGTGAACAGAATACCGGTATTTGTGAGCTTCATCCAAGACAAGATCTCACAAACCCCCGTATAAAAGAACCCAAACGCGTCCTGCAAAGTAGTGTAGGCCATCAGACCTAAGCTCGAGGTGGTTATCGGCACTATGCATGGTTTCAGCTTTAAGGTTCTCCATCTTCAAAGCTTCCTGTTGTGCAGAACGGATTTGTTAAGGCATGAAAGAATGGATTGTGAGCTACAAGGCTCGAACACGACGAGGTTTAGCAGATTCCTTCCTACTCAAGGCGTCTGCCACAACATTCGCCTTGCCAGGATGGTACTTAATAGCACAATCATAATCGTTAAGAAACTTGACCCAGCGACGCTGCCGCATGTTCAACTCCTTCTGATCAAAGATGTGCTGAAGACTCATGTGATAGGTATAAATGATGCACTTGGTACCGTACAAGTAATGTCTCCAGATCTTCAAAGCCAAAACAACCACACCCAATTCCAAATCATGGGTGGTATAATTCTTCTCATGAACTTTAAGCTAACGAGAAGCAAAAGCAATAACCTTCTCGCGTTGCATCAACACACAACTGAGACCATGGATAGGCGTAGAATAGAGTTTATGTTTTAGCATCTAAAATGATGATTCCGATGAGTCACCCCAGTCAAACTTTCGGTCTTTCTAGGTAAGAGAGGTGAGGGGTTGACAATCTTTGAAAATCCCTCAATAAAACGAAGATAGTAACCGGCGAGACCTAGAAATTGCCGCACGTCAGAAGGCGTCCTTGGTGCTTCCCAGTCTTTGATGGCTTCTATCTTAGCTGGATCGACATGAATTCCCTTTTCATTAACCACATGACTGATGTGCGTGGTTTTAGCAAATTAGAAAGATGTCATTTCCCCGGTGCCAAAAACTTGATGTTTAAGTTCAAAACTTTGGTTTTGGGATAAACGACTGATTTTTACTAAACCGGTTTTACCAAGTTTTAAATTTATAAACTAAACAATAATTACTTTAGAAACTAAAACCAACACACAGGCAGAGAACCTGACGTGTATAGTATAACGTCTAGGGTAAGTATTGAGTATCGTATTCCAGAGTTCACACTTTCCCCTACTTCACCTTCATCATTTAACTGATCGGGTTTTAAAAAGAAAAATAAAATTGAGGGGTTCTTTAATAAAAATGGTTTTTTAAAAGGGTTTGATAAAAGAAAAGATAAAATAGTAACCCAACCCATAACCTCCCGAGAAGAATGAAATCCTTAACAAAGGTGGAACATAATCCTAAAGGTGTGCAATCTAAAGATCACTGGTGCGCCCCGTAAAGAATCCTCCCTTTACCACGAAGATCATTCAGCCATCTAGTAAGTACCAAAAACGTGTCACTCAGATCTGGTCCACTACCGGTTTCCTCACATTGGTTCTAGCTCGGGGCTACCAGAAGCTGATTAAACCTCTAGTTAGTTTATTAAGTTAGAGTTGATTTTAGGTTTATTAAGTTAATCATCATTGGAAACCTGTCACAAGATAAACAAATAAAGATTAGGAGAAGATAACACAACAAATAACAAAAAATAAACTACTACTACTAATAATAAAAGTCTACAAATCGAAGTAGGTTCATGAATAATAGAAAGATACAACCATATCGAATGATCAACACAAGAACATAGTTGCTCATAGACAAGCTCTCCATCTTCTAATGCTATTCATCTAATATCTTCATGACCCTCGATGTTTTATTGCATATGAACTACTCTACGATCCCATGTTTGGCCTTGATGATCAAGGTAGGACGAGGCCTAGCCTTGTTGGGTGTGTTAGGATTGCCCTAAGGCCTTCCACAAGACCCCAATACCTCTGGAAGACTCTTGGAAGTTTACCAAAGAAGGCTCAAGAAAGAAAGAAATGAGATGGATATGGGATGATCAAATGGTGAGGGTTAGCTTGCTATTTATAAACCTCCAGGGCAAGCACGGGCGTGCACAAGAGTGGCAGGGGCGTGCTTGCTGTCACACGTACGTTATGCAACTACAGTTATGTTTTCTCTGAACGTTTTGTCTTTGGCACGGGCGTGCCATTGATGGTGGCACGGGCGTGCAGGTGTACTTCAGGAAGTTTTCTTGTTCCCCAAGCTTGCTGCTTTGTCTTATAGTGTGTAGGGCCTCCACGCAAGTGTGCGTGGGTGTGCTGAATCTGTCTCGTGTTTTTATCACCGTTTAAGTCCCGGAAGGGCCTTCAAACATACAGGGAACATGCTGTAAGTACCGTGTCCTCAGGAATCTCCAGATTTTGGCTGTTTTTGCCTGAAAATCTCTTGTTTCCGGCTTGGAGCTCCAGTTTCCTGATAAACACAAATAGGAACGAATTAAGTACCTAAAATTAACATTTTAAGTCCAATTCTAACCTATTATGAGTCTGTTTATACATGTTTTATATGTTAATTATGTGATACATCAATGACCAAGGAATTGAACTTCGCGTAACCAAAAGGCACACTTCGAGAACTTAGAATATAGTTGTTCTCGCCTTAAGAGTTCCAAGACTAGTCGCAGGTTTTCCTCATGGTCCACCCTGCTCTTGGAACAGACCAGAATATCATCAATAAACACGATGACGAATTCATCAAGATAAGGCTTACAAACATGGTTCATCAAATCCATGAAAACCGTTGGTGTGTTGGTGAGATCAAAATTCATGACCAAGAACTCAAAATGGCCATAACGAGTACGAAAGGCAGTCTTCGGAATATAGGCTTCTTGCACACGCAAATGATGGTATCCGGATCTCAAATGAATCTTCGAATAAAATCTAGAACCCTGGAGTTGGTAAAAAAGATAACCGATACGAGGAAGAGGATAACGATTCTTGATGGTCACCTTGTTCAGTTCACGATAGTCGATACACATGCGAAGGCTTCCATCTTTCTTCTTCACAAACAAGATAGGGGCTCCCCACGGGGAAGAACTAGGTCGAATAAAACCCTCTTACAAGAGTTCCTGTAACTGGGTAGACAATTTCTGCATCTCGGGAGGTGCAAGACAATAAGGGGCTCGAGTAATAGGGGTTGCACCAGGTGTAAGATCAATACCAAACTCAACTTGACGATGAGGGGGAAATCATCAGATGACACAGAAACAAGAGCCAGAATGGCAGAATAACCCTTTTGAAGATACTTGTGGCTTTCATATAAGAAATGATACTCAAAGGAGCACCGCTTTTCTCACCAATCACCGAAAGAATCTCTCCATCAGGGAGAGGGATCTGAATAATCTAATCAAAACAAACGATCTCCGCATGATACAACGATAACCAATCCATACCCACAACAACGTCAAAACTACCCAAGGATACCGGCATAAGGTCAATAGGGAAAGATAAACCCAAAAGTTCTAAGCGACATTCCTGAAGAATATATGCCGCCTCAATTTTTTTACCATCAGCCAATTCTATGAAGTACTTAGCCTCTAAAGGTGTAGGTACTATATCTAGCAACTGACTAAACCCTACCGATAAAAAACTCTTATCGGCACCAGAATCAAACAAAACAGAAGCATAACGATCGTTAAGAAGGAACGTACCAGTAACTGTGTCTGGGTCCTGTCGGGCTTCCCCGATCCAATGACGAAAGCACGTGCATTTCTGCCGCCGCCTTCGTTGTTCCCGTTATCGTTCCCATTCTTTCCACCATCACCCTCTTCAGCTTGGAACAATCCCGCTTAAAATGCCCAGCCTGACCACAATTGTAACAACCCTGGTTAGGCTGATTAGTTGTTGGAGGAAAAATCTTGTAACTCAGATGAACCCGACAATTCTGCACCTCGTGCCCTGGTTTCCCACACCGCTGGCACTGAACTCTGCGGCACTGCTCGTTATGATGATAGTTACACTTGTTGCACTTAGGATAACTACCATGATAAGAACCAGATTTCTGCCCAGATTGGGCTCCAGATGAAGGGGTAGAAGAATCAGACTTCTTCTGCTGCTGCTGCTGAGGCTGAGATGGAGCAGAATTCTTCATAGAGCCTTCCTACTTGCGCTTGTTGCTGTTAGGAACCTTTGAAACTACAGCCCTAGGTGGTAGAGCACCTTATTGAACCTTTTGATTTGTTAGCATGTGAGCCAATCTGATCGTCCCTTGTAAAGTAGCAGAATCATTTGTGGTCACCAACCCGCGAACCTCTGGCATAAGCCCAGCAAAATAAAACTCGATCCTCTTGAAGTCAGGAGTAGAAGCTTCCAAACACATAAGAGCCAACTCATGATATCTTGCAGTGTATGCCTCAATCTCCGATCCAACCATCTTATGACTCCACAATTCCTGTTCCAACCTCTTGATTTCATCCCTGGGACAATACTCCGTCTTCAAACGAGAAAAAGCTCAGCCCACGGCATACCATTTGCCTCCACCAAACCCATAGCCTGGACAGTAGAATTCCACCAAGTCAAAGCTGGAACTTCAAAGGTACCAGAAGCAAACTTCACATCATTCTCAGCAGGGCAACCACACATAGAAAACGAAGACTCAACCTTCTCCAACCACCGGAGCAATCCCACTGCTACCTCAGACCCAGAGAAATTGTGTGGCTTGCAATCTATAAACATGTTATAGGTGCAAATAGGAGGAGGTGGGTTAACAACATTATCTGTACCAACACACTAGATAAAGCAAAATGAATACACCACACAAAGGTAAAAATAAGAATAGTAGTAATCAAATTACCACCGAAACCTTGCTGAGCAGCCTGAAAGGCAGCAAGGGCAACTGACACCTGTTGCTGAATCATATTGTTCAGTTCTTCATGGATCATAGTGACGTTACCACCGCCATGACCCCTAGTACGACCACCATCGCCGCCATGATGTCCACCAGCACGACCACCACCATGAGCAGCTGACATATTTTGGAATCCAAAAGAATAAGATATTCAGATTCTTCACTAGTATCAACAACTAGCAAGTATGATAAAGAATCATCCAGATCCGACCAATCCGTATCAACCACGAATCATCAAATCAGAATACCAAGCTTATAAGAATCCCTGAATGAATAATCATCCCGAGGTGTACTAAACCAAGTACAAGTGCAAGATAGTGTGTGTAAGCGAGTGTGTCCATTGGAGCATGAAGGGAAGATGTCCAAATACTGGACAGATATCGAAGGTATGCCGAAGCCACTCTAATGTACAGCACCACCGTGCAAGGATCAACAAGCTAACATCTTCGTCTTCAAATCCTGAAGAAGAAGAAGAATATAAGATAGAAGATAGAGACAGATAGGAGGTAGATACACCAAAGATAGAACAGATGATGCAATACATAAGTATGATGATGATATAAACACCCCGACAAAGTTAGTAAGTTTTCCCACTTGTAACGACTCATAAGTGTGTGACTGTCCAGTATGTGAGACTAGGATATAGACCAGACTGTACATGCAGTCCTAGTTCATTATAATCATTGGCTTTGATACCAATCTGTCACACCCTCAAATTCCGCTTGCAGGGTTTTACCGCGAGGCGCGTGACATACTAGGATCCATGTCAACGGTCACAATAAACGACAACTATATGTAATGGAAATGATGTAACAAAACAAACCACACAGTTTAAAAGTTTACATGAAACCAAAACCAAACAGCGGAAGCAATAAGTTTACAAAACCATAGTTTAAAAGTATGAATTAAACCAACAAAGTTTGTTTACACAAGACCAGATGAGACACAGTGCGACACCAGTGCGCCTAAACTCCCTGCTACCTTAGCGACCTAAGAAAACATGCACTGTTAGTCAACACATAAAGTTCCGCTAGCTAGACATCGTTACATGATCCTATAGTGTCGTGAACCACTCCTGAACGTTAGAATGCCACAATACCCATCACCGGTTCATCATCCGGTACCGTAAAGTTTGGTAGGACAAGTATGCACCTGCCACCGACCTTAAGTCGGCCCGAGTGGGGCTTGCCGGGCCCAATAGATCTATTCACACTTTCCCCGCTATGTATCCACATATTAATGGTTCACTAAATGTTTGAAACGACTTTAATGATGAATAAATGTCACTAAGTATCCATGTGATATAATGTAATATGTTGGTCTAAGAGATAGTAAGTTTGTACCGTATGTTTCTCCCCAAAAATATGAAAACGGTAAAGAATTGGGCTGTGACACTCACCTTAGGTTGCGTCTTCTATAAAAAAAATTACCGACACAGTCCGATAGTCCCAAATACCGACGATCTATCATAAAAGTTTATATGAGTGTTTTCACTAATCACCCTTAGGTTAACTAGTCCCCGATTGTCCAGATCAGGACTAAGTATGTTTGAAAATTTGTTTGAACGTTGACCCAACAAACCAGACAGACCCGGCATCCTGTTGGTCACCCATTACATAAATTAATAAAGTATATATGGTTTACACATAAGGTTCAAGCATAAAACACTTAGTTTGCATCAAAAATTGCATATGATAAGTCGTGGGGTCAAATGGGTTAGAAAACAGGTTCATTCGCCCTAACATATGTTGATTAGACCTAAACATATGTTAATTCGACCTAAACATGTGTTTATTTGACCTAACATATGTTAATTCGGCCTAAACTTATGTTAATTCGACCTTTGCACATGTGCATTCGACCCATTTGATGTTCATTCGACATATTTGATGTCCATTCGACCTCCTAGAGGTTGGTTCGACCTCCCGTCGGTGCGCACCAACTTCTGGTTCTACCCAACTGCTGCAATAACTCATAACACGCATCAAAACAGTCCGAAAACATCACCAATCACAGCAGTCAACTATATTTACCCAATCCCCACAAAACCCTACAAATTTTATCCCGGAATTAGTCTGTTTCACAATTTTCCCAAAATGGCAAATTATGGAAATGTCACATCATTGCATGAAATTTTTACCCAAATTAGAGGCTCATCAAAATCACATTGTAATCATATTATTATGCTCAGATTATCATGTATATGAAAATCCATAATCATCCTATCAACAATATTATGAAGAACAAACCCCAAATCTAACATATAAACCCCAAAATGCGCAAAACATCAACAATAATCAATTGTAACTTATAATAATCCTAAACCATCGTCTAGATTAGTTATAAATCATTATTATATCATCTACACACCATTCAAACATCAAAAAATTCATAAAAGTTCATAACACATCATTTAACATCATTAACAAATTTATTTTTGCATAAAATCTCATTATTAATGGAAGGGTTTTGTTTAGAAAGGTTTTTATCCATGAAAACTTCCTTAAATCAGATCTAGACCTTTGGGGTTTGAGAAAAATGAATGAAAAATTCTTAAAAAGGATTTAGATCAAGAACGCACCTTGAATCTTCTCTTGTTCATGATGTAGAAGGTATTTTTATGTTAGGATCTGAAAAACAAGGTCAAAAACTCCTTCCTACAGGTTTGAGGTTGAGAGAGAGCACTTGGGGCGGTTAGGGTTTGTGAAATGATGAAAAAGTTGCAAAGTGTGGTATTTATAATCAGTGTTCATTCGCACCCTGCAGAGGTCGAATGAGGAGTTACAAGGGTCGAATGAATGTTGAATGGGTTGGTTCGAACCCCCTTAGGGTCGAACCAACTTCATGGATCCCATATTTCTATGATTTTGTCGTTTAAATGCGTTTTAACACATGTTAACACATCCTAGCACATGAACATGCAATCCTAACATATGTTATGCATGTATAATCATATAAACACCATTTAATACGTATTTGCACATTGCACATCATATATGGACCAATTTATGTTTATCACTTAATTCAATTCTTGTAATTCACCAACAACGGGACTCAAGACTCGTGTTTGCGTATGATAACCTCAATGATCCTCCGAATCATTGAACCCTGGACAATACGTATTGTGAATCGACTCAACTGACCCTGTTAAGTACGTTTGATAAATGTTTTTCGCTAAGGTAGACTTATATGTTTGTAAAAGTATTAACCTGAATATGCCACGTGTCACAACTTCCCCATCCATCATGCCCAACCCCTCTCCTTGGCTCAGTTTTACTTCATCGGCGACACCGTGAGTTGACATAATTACCTTGCCAATAATCAGCTTCATGGCACGTGTGCACAATTTTTCCGGGCACATTAACCTTGATTCGGACTGTCTTATTATTAAAACCACCAAGTAGCTTTCTTGAAGCACAAGCACCTGACCACCATCACCACTTATCAAGCTACATTTAAAAAATTATGCAAGTGGGTCACAGGTTCCTTAAACTAAAACTCTAAGCCAAGTTGGCCGTTTTACACCCTACCTCCGTACAAGAAGCATACGGTTTGTCTAAACGAGTTAAAGACAAAATTTGTTGTTCACATCTTCTACAACCCCATTGACCGTCTCATCCTTCCAACCATGATCACCCAATCCACCTCTATTACATGTTCCCGTTACCTCATTCACACTTTACCTACTACATGATTATTGCCTGAATAACTTCAACACTTCCACTTCTTGTGTCTATGCTTTAAGTGCCCTACTAAGTACCATCATGGCCATTTTTTTGTGACCACCATTGTAATAGTACCGACTACTGAAAAGATTAACAAGGACCATTATGACACCCTAGGTAAATCCCACATCGGTTGTGGCCAGGAGAGATCCTTGGTTCATAAGTAATCCACTACCTCTTAAATTGGCAAGGTGTTTTGGGGCTTAATGTTAGTGGATGAGAGGAGAACTCCATAGTTAAGCGTACTTAGGTTGGAGCAATATCAGAATGGGTGACCTCCTGAGAAGTCTCCACCGGGGCAACCAAAACCAAATCCCTGAGCTCTAGATTGGCAACCCATCGGGGCACAGTGGACAATAGTGGTGTTAAGAGGGGTCGGATGTTACAAATGGTATCAGAGTCATTCCTTGTGTCATTCGGGATGGTGGGGCAAACCTCATTGAGGACGATGGGTCCCTAGGGGGTGATTGTAACAGTACCAACTATCGATAAGATTAACATGACCATTGTGACATCCTAGGAAAATCCCACATTGGCCATAGCCAGGAAAGATCTTTGTTCATAAGTAATCCAAAGCCTGTTAAATCACCAACGTGTTTTGACTAATTAGTTAGGCTGTGGAGCACTTAAAAACTCCACAATTAAGCATGCTCAGGTGGGATGTATTACTAGGATGGGTGACCTCATGGAAAGTGTCCACCAGGGTAACCAAAAGCAAATCCATGGGTTCCTGGATGGGCAAACCATCGGGGCAAAGTGAACAATATTGGTGATGCGAGGGGCCGGATGTTACAACCATAGTTCTTGCTCATAGCTGACAACACCATTAATGCTTCCATCTCTCCTACCTTAACACGATTTAGCTTCCTTGAAGAAGCACCCAACATTCCAACTTCCTTGCTTTATCCATGTAAACGTTTTGTGGCATGACAATACTACCATCTTACGTCTCACTGCCTTTTTGAAAACAAACCAATTCACATTCTGGTGGATGTTGGTAGTACTCATAATCCGATTCAGCTAGGAGTAGCTTCGGATTTTACCCTTTTGGCCCAGTCTAAACTGTTTTTCCTGGTCTTTATCAGCAATGGTACCCAATACTTGTCACTAGTTTTTCCCTGATGTTCACCTTACATGAATACTTGACTTCTTTTCCAGATAAGTTCTTTGTTTTGCTATTCAAGAGCTTCTATGTTGTTCCCCAGCTCGATTGGTTATGTTTTTTAGGATGGGTTACAACCAACCTTTTGGTTCCTTCACTTTCCTTTCAACAAGGTGCAGGGATCACTTGTGTCACCTTCTTGTCTAGCTGCCTGCAGCAACAATTACGTACCTTGAGGACAAGGTTCATTCACATGGGTGGTATATTGATACGGGCCATGTACTCATTGCCCCAATTCAAAATGTCCAATTCAGTTCTAACCCCAATACTGACCTGATAACTGACCTAGTCAACAAGGTAGAGATTGAAGCATCTCAGTCGCATAAGAAGCAAGAACCATTCAACCTAGTTTATTTATTTCCTACATTTGCATTCAAATTAGTTGTTCTCTTTTCCATGTTTGCATGCATGTAACTAGGAGAGCGATGTTACCACTACCTGCAGTTTCACATTTCCTTCTTTAATTTTAGAATCTGTGGTTAGCAATCTTTCCAATAAAAATTGTAATTGTTTTGCATATAAAAAGTTCGGCCCAAGATCTTGTTCTTCTTGATTATTCTTTTGATGGAGGGTTCTCTCATACTTAACCCTTATCACTTTCTTATCAGTTTTTTAGTATTAAAAATTAACCAAATGAACAATTAGAGCAATTGCTCTTTCTGTTAGAAAACTTACATTGTGATCGCCTCAACGCCTCTTGTACATGAAGCTCGCGTGTTTCCGAGTCTCTGTACTTGGTGCAATAAACTATAATAGAAAAAACGAAATCATAGAAGGAACTGGGCTTGTGTTGGACACAATTCCCTTAAACAGATTCTTCGTCTGTTCCCAGGGTACACCGGTTCGAAATAGTAGTGGTGCACTGCCGGACTATCCCACTTGCCTAAAAAATAATCGAACTTGGTTGCTACTGCTATGTATTCGAGTTGTGTTTCTAGTGTATGTGTGTTTCAAGAGTTTCTTCATGTATATTTCTCATGTCTCAAAATGAGGTACAAAGACTCATATGTATACATGAACTATGGCTAGTGAAAAGTCTCACATAATTAGAGACTTAAATTTTATTTATTAGCCATAAAACTCTATTCAAGCCTCATAAAGTATCCTTATTTGTCTTGAATTAACCACATGAAGAATATAGTTAATAATTATAATTTCACTAAATTATAATTAAATCTACATTCACCTTATTTCCAACAATCCCCCCACATGAATGGAGATTTATCAAAACACGCATATTTCGAACAAACCCCCACATGAATAGGAGTCATACTCAGAAACAACCTCGTTCCGATTAAATTTCAACAATTGAGTTTTGCATACGATAGGTAGGTGTGACCCTTTGAACCTTCGCTTATGAAATGCACTTAGCCCACTAGCACTGAGTAGAACGCGATGTCTTTGAACTCGTCTGCCGTTTGCGTGGACGACAATACGCTTCACACAAGACTCTCCCTGACAATGTCAAGTCCTCATAGTTGTGTCTGTTATGGTCATGGACACGTGCCTGGTTCTATGAGAGCTCTTAAGTATTGTGCCCCAACAATACCCTTCGAAGCGACCCCACTTCTCTCTCACATAGGTGATCTACTGGGACTGGTTACCTCAGTCAAATCATTAAAATCCATAAGCTTAACCTCAACCTTGTCACTCTTAGGAATGGGCTAGGAAGCTTATCAAATCTTATAGTAAACTCCCTTTTAAAAACGTGGGGTTTTCACCAACTCTCCCCCACAGTGACCTTCGCCAGTTCATACAATTAGGTTGTCCTATTGAACTCAGATCTTGGGATCTCCAGTCAGCTGAGTTAGGTTTCCTTCGCATAAACTTAGCCTTTCATGGGCTTTAATCCCATTCTCATTGACGACTTCTGAATTAACTCTCTGCTTAAGCCTTTTGTTAGCGGATCCGCGATGTTATCCTTTGACTTCACATTGTCAACAGTGATAACTCTTATAGAGATTAGTTGCTGTACCGTATTATGCCTACGTCTTATATACCTATTCTTACTGATACACATTGTGATATGATCTCTGCCAATTACCGATTGACTATCACAACGTATGCATTAGGCCAATGCCCGCTTCGGCCACCTAGGTATATCCTTAACAAGTTGATGTAGCCATTTTGCCAATTCATCCTCTAAAGCGATGAATTTTGAATCCATCATGGATCTAGCAATAACAATTTGCTTAGATGATTTCCATGTTATCGCAACACCTCCAAGTGTGAACAAATACCCACTCGTTTGCCTTGGAATCATTCGTGTAAGATATCCAATTCGCATCATAATAACCTTCAACAACTGCTGGATATCTTTTATATTGCAGCCCGTAGTTTCGTATGTATCCTAATTACCAAAGCACCTGTGTCACGTAATTCCAATGAATTGAACTTAGGTTGCTCGTGTATCTACTTAGCTTGCTTGCTAAGTCTGGTCTGATACAACTCATCAGATACATCAGGCTGCCAATAATTCTTGAGTACTCTAATTGGTTAACAGGCTCACCTCGATTCTTAGCTAGACATTGACTCGTGTCAATGAAATTTCTAGCCACATTAGAGTCATTTCCATTGAACTTCTCAAGAACTTTGTCCACATAATAGGACTGGCTTATAACAAGTCTGTTCTAGGTTCGTGTGATTTGTACTTCCCAAAATCACATCCGTTTATATCAAACCTTCTATTTTCAAATACAAGTCACCTCCACACTTATGTGTTTATTTTAAAACTACCAAATGGGGTGATGAAAGTTTCTTCCTTTCATATGTAGTTTGAAAACTTCTCAAGTGCCATTTTTACATCCTTACGGATTGTTTCTTAAATGGCTCTTCCCTCCACATTGCTTGCACTTTGATTGAGTTTGAGTAATATCACTCATCATGACATTAGACACCCGTGATAAGATAGCAACTATCTATATCTTTGTATTTATTGAGGTCATCCATTATATTACTCAACCCATATTTCTCACACGAACCGTTTTCTGAGCTATATAAGTTTTCCTCATATTAAGCTAAATAGTATCATAACCAATGAACTATTTATTCGGTCCTTTCGATTCATCCTTTTTAATGAATTATATATTTGCTTTTACAAAATTCATTCTTATGTCGTCACATATGTTTGAATGTTCAAAGTTAATTTATTCTCCGTGAAGCATCTAAATTAACAAGTATTAGTCTAGAATGCTTTAGACTACGAATACTTAGCATGTGAACAGAAGATGCCTCATTCTGATTCTTCACAGCCTTAAGAGATAACTCACTATCTCTTCCTAACATTCACGTCTTAGTTTAGACACAAAATGAGATTTTGTTTATCATTCCAAAACCTTGGTTTAAAGAATGCTTCAAAATCATAATTAATTCCATCCATTAGGATCAAGACTCGTTTGCCTTTAATCTCCAAGGCTTCTCCATTGACTCTTTAGGACTTAAACATAAGTCTTAATATAAGTCACTTTGATGAACATATTCATCATCAACAAGTCAATTAGATTGACACTCGACGACGTGACATTCACATATACCTAAGTGATATGTACATATTTTGTTGATACTATTTATTGGGTGTCTCTCCCAAAATATATCACGAATCCTCCATAAAGTTCAATCAACATTGATGGTTTGTAGAGACTCTACACGGCCATCAATATTCTAAGTCTTTTATAATAAATTTCACAATATTTCTCAAAGACTTATGAATAATAACATATATTCCTGTCATATGTTATAGTCATCAAAACTACATTTGTGCATTTCTACGTAAATGCTTTCAACATTAGATGACATATCTCGTTTTTGTGCATTTAACTTCAATACACTTGCCACGTTGATCATGATTATCTTAATGGGGATGGATGAAGAGTTTTTTCTTCTTAGTCACTTAGTTAGAGACTTAAGACTCTAATTAAGACTCTAATAAAACCTCATCAAATGGCATTAAGAACTCTACTCAAGAGTTTCACCCTGTGAAATGAAACCTCATCAAATGGCATTAAAAACTCTACTCAAGAGTTTCAATTATACACTTAATTTAGTCTTAAAACTATAATCAAGTGTCATAAATAAATTAACTCTACTAAAGAGTTTTTCTTCAATTCACCACATGAAGAGTTTTACCAATTAATAATTATAATTTACCAAATTATAATTTCAATATAATCCAAAATATATATAACATATTACATATATCTTTAACCGGATTCATATAAGGATATATAAACATCAAATCTCAAAGTGTTAATCTCTTTAACACTTTATCGTTCGACGAAATAATAGCAATTATATCGTCTCGTGGCATGTTTCGAGATACTCCCTCAATACACTGTTCAAAACAACAACGTTGTTTATACTTAACTACTCACAAGTAGTCGAACAAGTAAATATGTCCAAAACAATATAAGTTGTTTTATATTAAATAGTCTCTCTAGACTATTATATGGTTCAAGTCATCATACTTCTCATACAAGTATCAAACCATATATAATTTGCAAAACACATGTTTTATTCAGACAAAACATTTCTGCTTTCACAAGTATTTTTCATAAACTATACATATTTATGTTTTGATTACACATCAATACCATAAACTCTAATATAGTTTTATTATTTAAACCATTCCTAACTCACTTGTTAGAGTATATGGTTTTCATGACTAACCATTTCTAATTTGTTCATTAGAAACTATACGTGTACCATACAAACATATACGGTTTAAAAATTAACCATTTCTAACATACTTGTTAGAATGCAAACGATTACACATTTCATCATATAGATTTTGGTTATATCAAATAAACCTTTTTCTAACACACCCGTTAGAAATAAACGATTACCAAAATCATTTTAAAGGTCATTGGTTTATATTCTCAACCGTTTCTAACCTGCCTATTAGAAATACACGATTATGACAATCGTTTTAGACCTTGTTGGTTTATATAAAATAAACCGTTTCTAACACCCTAGTTAGAAAATTAAACCATTTACATAAATGGTATTAACTTTGGATTTTCCAAAATATACCCGTTTCAAACTCACTCGTTAGAAACCGTCAATTTTAACCAAACTGGTTTAATGTTGGAACAGGTTGACACACTCAATTCTCCATAAACCCATGAGTTGAAACACCCCATTAAAACCTTTAAGAATATTTGACCCATCTTAATGATATTCTTATTATTTTTAAGTTTCAACTTTGGACTTTTAATTAGTATTCTTACTAAAACCTTCAATAGAACAAAATAAGTTTATAACTTTTTTATTTTCACAAAATTTTCCAAAATAAAATTTCCAACACGTTTGTCTATTTTGTACAATAATCTTTTCTAACACACTTGTTAGGAAATATAAATATCTTATTTTGTCTTTACAAAATCATCAATCTCTAACACGCCCGTTAGAGAAATCAATATATAAGTTTACAAATTAAACTTACTGTTTTCTAAATAATAATTTCTAATACGCTTTATTAGAAATATTTCATGACACGTTATTCTTTCAACGTCGTCGATTCTAACACGCTTGTTAGAAATACATGTTTCAAACCTTATATTTTGAAACACTTTATTTCCAATACTCTTATTAGAAATGTTTCATGACACGTTATTCTTTCAACGTCGTCGATTCTAACACGCTTGTTAGAAATACATGTTTCAAAATCTTATATTTTGAAACCATTTATTTTCCAATACTCTTATTAGAACATGTATACATTTCAAATACTTTGAAATTATCTTTCTAATACGCTTACTAGAAAGAAAACATGATCAACCAAGTTTACATGGGTTTTCAACTAATATGTCTTTTCTAATACTATCATTAGAAATTCAAAAAAAATGTTTAAACACATATTAGAAATGTTTCATAGTCCGGTTTATCTAAATATAACTCAAAACCCATGAATCCGAAAATTAAATCAAAAATTCATTTTGTAGAAACAATCTTTCGGATTAAAGATTGCATTCTCATCATGAATGTAATCCAATTCAAAGTACCAAAGAAAACATGTACAAACTTTCGCGAACCCAAATTCCTTAGGAAGAACATGAAAGTTTGTTTACTAATCTGTTTAAGTTTGTTAGAAAACTTACATTGTGATCGCCTCAACGCCTCTTGTACATGAAGCTCGCGTGTTTCCGAGTCTCTGTACTTGCTGCAATAAACTATAACAGAAAAGACGAAATCATAGAAGTGAACCGGGCTTGTGTTTGACACAATTCCCTTAAACAGATTCTTCGTCTGTTCCCAGGGTACACCGGTTCGAAACAGTAGTGGTGCACTGCCGGACTATCCCACTTGCTTGAAAAATAATTGAACTTGGTTGCTACTGCTATGTATTCGAGTTGTGTTTCTAGTGTATGTGTGTTTCAAGAGTTTCTTCATGTATATTTCTCATGTCTCAAAATGAGGTACAAAGACTCATATGTATACATGAACTATGGCTAGTGAAAAGTCTCACATAATTAGAGACTTAAATTTTATTTATTAGCTATAAAACTCTATTCAAGCCTCATAAAGTATCCTTATTTGTCTTGAATTAACACATGAAGAATATAGTTAATAATTATAATTTTACTAAATTATAATTAAATCTACATTCACCTTATTTCCAACACTTTCAACTATGTATAAGGTATATTATTCATGTTCAAATTGCAGGTAATTGATAAATCATGGTCTAGTTTTGTGCACCTCATTCAACATCATGGATATTAAATTCTTGATATATGTATGTTCTTTTGGTATCTTTAGCGGTTTAGGGTTCAAAAAGAAAAAAAAGCAGTTGAGGTTGTTGACGATTTTCTGCAAAAACGATCATAAAAGTTACGTGGCTAAAAAACGAATGATAACATGTCGAGAATTTTCCAACAATTGAATTGTTAAAATTGTGTTAACCATTTTCTGAAGCATGTTGTTGTCTTGAACACAATCTTTTATTATTAAAATCTACTAGATTATACCCCGGGAACGTCCCGGGGTTGAGAAATCTAATATGACATATTAATTTTACATATGAAATAGAATGATTTGCTTTACAGTTACATGCAAGAAAACTTCGGGCAACACCTAACCTAAAACAATTAAAACTGTATCTCCAATGTTAACGCCTAACCTTATACAATGTATAGCTCTAATATTAATATATAACCTAAAACAATGTATAACTCTGAACAAAACCCCACAAAAAAGTCGTTTTTTTTCTCCGTTTTTTATATATAGCACTAAGGTACTCGTTGGAAAGATAATAAAACGCTCGTTAATTTGGTGTAATTTTTTTCTTTAAAAAATATTTTATATAAAAGATATTAACGTTTAAAAGTTATGGGAGGAAACATAAGAGAGAAAAGTCCAATTTTATTTTTAAATATTTTTTTTCCTAAAATATCTCAATGCCACATGGGATGACACATGACAAAGAAGAAAATGCCTCTTTGAGTGCAATGTTATTAAAATGGCTTTGATTTATTATATGTATAGAATTACATCACCACATATATATCACCATCTCTGAATCTTAAACCCTATAAATTATAATACAACTCTTTAAGATATTTTTTCAATCAGGGTGAACATTATTATATATATTAAAACATAACATTCTTAACAATAGTAGTTTTTTAGATTTTAAAGTTTTACCACTACGTTTCTATCCTTTTGATTTTAGTCACTAAATATATCTATTTTTATGGTTAAGAACTTTTGCAATTGTAATCCAATTATTTTTCTTGCTAAAGATAAGGTCACAAATTTGCACCGCCTTTTACAATTTTTTTTCATTTTGACCACTAACTATTTAACACGGTTAAGTAGCACGGTTTTAAGCCTTCATCCTACAACACTGGTAGCACGGTTTGACGGCCACCGCCCGCAACCCGGGGCGTCGGTAAAAATTCAAATTGTCTTACGTTTCGACGTAAATTTTTTTTAAAATGAGTCGGTCGAATATAAACATTATTATTAGACGGCATAAATTCGACTTGCGCCCCGCAACGCGGGGCGGATAAAATCTAGTTATAAATATAATATAGAACATGATAGATTCACACGCTAACTATTATTCTTTATGTTGAATTCCATATATCATCTCATTATAAATCATTTTCTACTGGCATAATATATATACATGGATAAAATAAAAACAAATCTTAAGCTAAGAAATGTAGGAAATTGGGTTAACAAACTTCGATTGAACTCATTTCAGCGTCAATAAAATCATCTCCTCGAACCATACATACATACATACATACATACATACGTACATACGTACATACGTACATACTTACATACTTACATACATACACACACACATACACACACAGACATACATACATACATACATACACACACACACACACACACACACACACACACATACATACATACATACATACATACATACATACATACATACATACATACATACATACATACATACATACATACATACATACATACATTTGGAAAGGTTCGATAGAAAACTTGTAGTTATGGACATAACTAGAAAACTCCTAATTATATGCAAAATAATAATCAAAAATCATAATTCAAAATTTAAGTCAAAAACTAGAAAATTGGTTCAGAGTTTTTCTTTCCCACACTACAACAAAAATGGGTTTTTAGTTTTTAGTACGCACAAAAGCGTCCTAAAATGTTATTTTATAGGACCTTTTATTTAATAGGACCAACTGTAAAATCGTTTCATGTAAAGGGGTCGTAATAAGTCCTGAAACTTAAAAAGCGTCCTAATATCTCATATAGGATTATGAAACCAATTTTATGGTCCTATAATATGTCTATAAACAACTGAAAAAGTTCCTAATAAAACATATTAGGACACTTTTATAATGTTCTAACATGTGCTTACCTACTTTTAATTTTTTAATACACATACTAGCGTCCTTAAAAATTAATTTATAGGACCCTTATGATGTAACATTATATGTACTTTAGTACCAAGAAAAGGGTCCTAATATGCCAAATAAGATAATGAAACCAATTTTATGGTTGCATAATGTCTATGAACAACCCATATATCGTCCAAAAAAAAGCATATTCGGACACTTTTAGAATGTTCTAACAAGTATAATAGGACAAAATTTCAAAGTCCTAACAAGTCGTATGATACAACGCTTTTTTAAACATTCACACACACAATTTTACGATATGGTTATGGACATCCAAAATAATGGTTTTTATTATACAATAAAAGACCATCAACATATAAAATCCTAATAGTTATTGAGTATATGACATCAACTAATGAAAGAAATGAAACTTTATTATATTTCATATAACCATATTCATAACAAAAACATTAAACATAAATAAGTTATAGCATTATCCAACATAAAGTCTTGTAAAATTTAACAAAGAAATTAAAAGTAATGAAAAAAAAAAGCAGCATATAAGCTTGAGTCATCATGCGTCCTCAATCCTCACGTACTACCTACAAATAAACCATCCACGTATAAGCGTTAAGTTAATTAGATGCTTTGATTAAATATACACACAACCCGTATGTTTTACAAATCAACACTTACTCATTTATATTAGAAAATATTTATATATGTATTTACGTTATTCAAAAACTTAAAAGAGTATAATTTTTTATAAGGTCTTTATTTAAAATTTAAAGTTGCAAATCAGGAATGCATTTACTAAACAAAACTTACTGAACAAAACGTATAAACAACATTTTGTGAAGATAAGAACATTTTGTGAAGACAAGAAGTTTAACCATTAGGTTTATAAAACTAATGAAATAATGTATAACATTAGGTTATGTTTTGTAAACGCTAATATATTATATAATAATACAAATATCAACTTAACTTTAAGACATTAACGGCGTTAAATATTTAACTTTGGCCACGTGTTTTCCCCATTTCCTTCTTCTTCAACCGCCTATGACGATTCGCTTCATCACTATTTTTATTCTTCCAATTTTACCATTCGCTGGTCACCAATCTTTACAACTTTAGTGTTAAATTGATATAATCTTCGTTTTGTGTTTGTTTCTATAAATATTCATAATCGAAGAACAAGACTGGAAAAGAAAGTTGCAAAATGAAATCAAAATAATTTACACACCCAAAATAACCAGAAGATCAATTGGCAAAACTAAAAACAGAAACGCAAGTCCCTGTTCTATTCAAAAAACCCTCAACATGTTTGAAATAAAGAAAACCCTAAAAATAATCAACCATAATCGGTTTATCAATTTGCAGAACTCTCACCGAATTCAATAACATCAACGGTGATCTTCGATTAAAACAGGTTTATCTATTCCGGGAATTCCAATCAGGAAGGGCCAAGAACAGCAAATTTGCACGGGTGAAGTAGAAAGAAATCATAACGAAATCATTTTTGTAATTTTGTTAGTCATACGTTTAAAAGGATATCCATAAATTTTAAATTTTTTGTTGGAAAAAAAAAACTACAAATTTGTTAGAAAAAACCGTCGGCACCGCCTCATGAAACCAAACGTCGAAACCAAACCATGTGTTACTGTTAGAGTATAAACTTTCAATCTTTATTTTATTTTATTTTTTCCTAGGAGAAAGAGACAAAACAAAGCCAAATAAAAATCTGTTTTATTTTTAATACATTTTTCTTTAAAGTTAAAACACTTATTTGAAATCACTTTATGATATTTTTAACCAAACAAAATCAAAATATGTTTTTGCCTTTTTTTAATAATAATATGTTTAAACTAAAACATGTTTCAAATATCAATTTTGATATTTTCTAAAACTAAAACATGTTAAAAATATTAAAAAAATTCCACCATCACGGTTCAACAAGAAGAGATTCCTAATGATGGTTTTATAAATTGGATAATTTCACAAAGAAAACTCCATCATCAACTATTATCAACTACCATGTAACTTACATTCTCTTTTCTTGAACGTTTTTACAATACATGTACATCGTTTCATGTTAGCAAATGGGCAATAACAATCAAGTATCCGCCGCAATGCGCGGGTTGACGTCAACTCGTTAACAATATATATCAATACGCATAATATTAGTGGTGTTCAAATTTATTTCCAGGCATAATTTGCCTTAACAATCAACATCATGACATAAAGAAAAATATCACCAATGACAGGTACAACTAAAAAAATCGTATAAACTATATATCATGCAAGAAACAACAAGGTTACCTTTAAAAGAAGCACGTTATGGAGACTTGATTCAAAAGGGTTCCCCGGAAAAGCCAACTAGGGAGAGATGTTGACGTTTCAAGTGACAGACAGCTTTGCGCGAATGGGAATATATCATGAGTGTAAGGCGGCGGCAGCAGTGACACACAAACGACATAAGGATGCTGGATCGACGTAGAAAATTGACGGTGAACAAAATTGTGTCGGATAGCTGCACGGTGCCATTTACGGCTTTTAAACCCTTCCAGGCGTGGCAGTGGACGAACCTAATAGTGAGGTTGCTTTTAGTTTTGTGACGGACGACACGCCAATCGTCGGCTATACCCGATTGCGCAAGCGCTAATAGGATGAAAGCGCTAATATGGCTGGAAGGGTTTAAAAGCCGTAAAATATAATGTTGGTTAAGTGATTCAAATCCCGACTTTTTTGATTAGTTTGTTACGCTAATTGATATCACGATTTGCTGATTGTTAATGGAGATAATTAATGATTTTAATAATGGAAGGCACGTATGGAAATTGCAAATTCAACGGGATGGAAACTTTGAGAGTCAAAATCATTAATTTTAGAACTCACATATAGATCTATAAATATGTAAAACGTTTTGATGCACATTCCATTTAATTTTAGAAGATTATAACTAATTCACCAAACAATTTAATTTGGATAACAACTAATAATTAACCTTTATTATGTTATATATATATATATATATATATATACTAGCAAATAACCCGGGAGCTTCCCGGGGGTGAAAAATAATAAAATTTATTATAAATAATATGGAATCGACAAATGAGTCTTTTACAACAGACAATTGCACGTATTTTACTTAAAATATTAGAATAAAATATAATATAAATAATATGGATTGGTTATAGAATAGTTATTAATAATAATGATAATAATAATAAGGATGTTATGTTTTTAGATTATGTGAGAATTTGTTTGTTTGTTCATATGTTATTTATGTCACAGTGAATCAGTAATATTATGTTATTATGAAAACACAAAATCACTCAATGAGAGGTAAAAGAAGTGGTTATAATAGTGTGATACAACTCAAAATCAGTCAATCAGAAGTCAAAAAAGTGGTTAAAAGTAAGAAGTTTTAGTCAAACAGAGCTAGGGAAACATCGTTAGACCAAGTTGTCTATGATAACAAAGTTCATAGTTGAAAAGTTGAGACTTCAAAATATAAACATACTTCCAACTAAAGAGGAACATATTCTACTTAACATATAATGTTATGTAGAGATGTTCTATTCATTATAAACAGCAATGAGACATAATCAATCTTAGTTAAAAAACATTTATTTAAAAAGTTAAAAAAATAAAAAGCATAAACCATATTAAACATAATAAAGTATTAAAAGGATAACCTTCAACATATAATCATCTTCACGTAAATTAAAATATGTTACAATTTGACTTATACTTATATATATAGATGTAGAATTCATGATGGGGGTTGAAAAATATAACCATTCTAATAATACTAATACTAATAGTAATAATTATTACTCTTGTAATTAAATAAATAAAAAAATAACCTTGATGTTTTTAATCTTTTTTTTTTTCGTAGTGTCCGTCTACGTTCGTATAGTACTTTCGTCTACGTTCATCTGCAACACCCGCTCTTTAACCCAATTTGCTCTACGTTCGTATAGTGTTTTCGTCTACGTTTGTATAGTATTTTTTGCGTAGCGTTTGTCTACCTTCGTATAGTACGTTCGTCTCCGTTCGTCTACGTTTTTTTTCGTAGTCTTCGTCTACTTTCGTATAGTACTTTCGTCTCCGTTTTTTTACGTAGTCTTCGTCTATGTTCGTATAGTATTTTCGTTTCCGTTCCTCTGCAACATCTGATCTTTTCGTCTCCGTTCGTCTACGTTTTTTTAACGTAGTTTTCATCTACGTTCGTATAGTATTTTTGTCTCCGTTCATCTGTTGTGTTCTTTCTTACCGATTTTCTTGGTTTTGGTCGTTGTTTCGTTGCTACGTAACATCGTTTTACGCCTCCATCTTACACTGCTGTTTGCACGGTTGTGGCACAACGCGCCACAAGATATATCGTGCAGCGCGCGATCATTAAAACACCTAGTTATAATAAATTGGCACCACCTATGTCGAAATTAATACTCAGTCATCAAGAGCAAACAACTAAACTTCAATGCACCAAAACTAAAATGGAAAACATATTCACAAAAAGCATCAGGGCATCTTGAGACACAACTGTTATGACACAATATGGAAAAAAAACACTATGGCTAGTAATTGTGGTTCAGGTGCACTACTCAATATAAAATTTAACTCATTCTAACAGTTCTATAATTTTAATAATATCAAGCTTCCAGACTTTGGCATACTATCTAATATCTATTATATTAGTTAAGATTGTATACAAATAAATTCAATCGTGATGTGGGTAAATGGGTTTGGATAATTGGTCGCGTACCATAAGGTGAACTCTTGTGTCAAATGTTTGAGGTTTTCACATCGAGTTCGGTCCATTCGGCGTCTTTCGCCATACTTGCATGGAAATCATTTACTAAATTGGCATCTACAGAGATTGCTTCATGTATGGACCCTTGTTTTCTTGATGGATTTTAGGACCTTACCCTTTTCAATTGTGGTAGTAATTGTACCACTATACTACAATTTGCTTGCTCAAGAAAAAAATATTGATATATACTAATGGTCAACGACTCATCTTTGATCATTTAAACGGTTCAAAGGAAATTATTAGTGCTCAAATGTAACGATGATGCCATATATTATACTTTGTAAATTAGGCATGGGAACATATAAAGACCTTTTTGGGACATGATGGAACCTTCTCAATCTTAAATATTAATATTGTCGAACAACCGAAACTGACATCAGTATTTCAAAAGAGAAGGCACTGTAGCACCCTCAAAACGGTTTAACTAATTGTCATTCTTCTTCCTGCAACCCCTAATCAAAATAGTGTGCACATGAATTATACATTCCAAATACACACAACACAAACATCAAATATATGAATGATCAGAAAAAAAAGGAGATAAACCTGAAGGAGAGTATGTGAAGGAATAATCAGAAGAGAAGAGCTTGTTGTTGTTGTTGTTGTATCTTCTCTGTTTCCTATCGTTGGAGGCGTAAACCACCTTAGTTTACGGGTAAATTCTTGAGAACACCAGTCTGCTCTCATCTTAAAACTATAAACTGCTGTGAAAGAAGCTTACAAAAAACATGCCGATATCACTTGAAAAAGGAAGAGCTTTGAGCTGATGAAGAATGAGCTCCATTGCCTACCGAAGCACCATCAGTTTTCATCCTCCTGTAGAATAACACATAAGCAGCAATTGAAACCATAACAAATAGTGAATTCTAGGAAAGTAAGGAGCAAAACTTCACATGTGCAGTATAGTGACCACTTCCCAAGTTGCCATAGTGATTAGCTAAGGCATAAAGTTCATATATTTGAGGACGATCATTGTTTTTGTTAGCAACATATTTGGTCAAGTCATCTTCTCTGTTTCCTATCGTCAGAGGCGTATCCAGCAACATCGACGTTTGATTCTCGAGGCTGTTCACAAATCATCTCTAATACCCCTAAAATTTGTATTTAAACTGTGTGCCTAGCTTTAAAAAGCCCTCCCCTTAAGTGGTATTCAATTTCAATACTAATTTGCATTATATCACCACCAAAACTCAATCTCACACACACACATTCAATTCACCAAATCAATTACATAACAACAAAAACCCTAACCTAAACCAACAGAATCCTTACCATTTTGAAAGCAACGATTTCATGAGTATCCACATGAGTAGCTGCAAATCAGAAAACATAATCATACACCAAATCTTAATTCTAGCATACGATTTGTGTAAATAATAATAATAATATTAATAGACCGAGCTTGTACTTTTCTCCAACGATCCTTTCCATGGTGTGACGCAGATTTATAGATTGTTAGACGGATTGCTAAAGAATGAATGGGGATTTATAAGTTATGATTAGTGTTTTTGTTTTTGGATGACAGTTAGGGTTTGATTAGTTGAGGTTTTAGGGAGGGGGAAAGCTTGTTGGTGGTGATGGCTTGCTGGAGAATAAAGAAGGAGACGATCGGCGGTAGGTTTTCAATGAAAGAAAGATGAGAGTATTGTTAAGGAGAAGGAGAAAGAGAAAGAATAATGGAGAGGGAGAGGCGATCGTGAGATAACAGAGTTTTCTCTTTTTTTTTTATTGTTTTTAATTAATTAAAAAAACAAAAAAATTAAAAACATCAAAACTTTTACATTAAGATGCCACGTGGCGATTTCAAGGGGGGATTGAAGGAACCAATGGACGCCACGTCAGCAAAAGGGCTTTCTTTTATATATATACTTATAATACTTCAAGCTAATAAACTACAAAATGCAAGAGAATAACAATAAAGTAGGAGAACCAAGGACAATGGGTCGAACCTGGGATGTGAACCACCGACACTACTTTCTCCACCGTGCATGTTGCAACCTAAATAATCATAAACCATCAACATCGTCTCCTCTGTGCACGAACGACCATCACCACAGCCTTTGTTAGGCTGGCCGGCTAAAAAAATAAAAATAAAACAGAAGGTATAATAAGAATACCTAGGGCTTGACGAAGACCGTCAACATCGTCGTGCATGGCAGCGGCGGCGAGGTCACGAAGGTGCGGCGGCGTATCCTCAAACTCAACCTTGGGAAACACGCCTTCTTCCACGAAAAGAACTCTTTTTTTTTCTGTTTCAAGTTCGAAGAAGTTATATTATATATTGATATATATGTTACAATAATAACTACTTTTCATGTGTTTCAAGTCAAAAATAATATAAATAATAATAAAAAATTTAAGCTTCCATGCACCATATACAAACTTCCAACTAATGATATGAGATATATTTTAAATTAGCAATGAACCAATAACTCATACAAATAAATCGGCTGCACAATTAAATAGAGAAAAGAATAATTTTACAAATAAAATCTTACCATGGCAGCCCATCCCTTGGTTGTTAAAATATATCGTAATCGCAACTACTTCCTCCTTTGATTTTCCTGAATACCTAGTCAACTCAGTGAGCCGAATAGACTCAGCAGCAGCCTAAGCATGCATTCAATATTCTACACCAGATACAACATATTCTAAAACAATCAATCCCCATATCAGTATCTATAATTATAATTAATAATATGATAATACTAATCTAAAAGAACAAATATTTATAATTCAAGAACAACAAATAATAATAATTGAATAAAAAGAGACTAACCCCAGATGATAAAACCCAGATTCTGATCAGATAACAGAGCAAAACAGTTGTTTCCATCTGTGTCATTCATCGTTCCTCTTGCTAGTCGACATAAACGGTCTCATTACATATTCAAATCCTATCAGACTCAAAATCAAAACGTAAGATTTTATACCTTGGCATTGGATATCATCTGCCTCCTCAACTGAGCATCCCTAAGCAGACCCGAGTATGTAATTTCAAAATACACTCCTCTCTGCAGATCAACAATCAAAACATCACCTCATAGATCTATAAACAATTAAACAACATATTCAACAAATAGTACTTAGTAAAATAAATAAACTAATAACCTCAATAACAGCTTTAATCAACGGTTGCTTCAACCGAAACCGGTTGTTTCCATCTGTGTCATTATGATAGAAAACAATATGGTCTGCATCTAAAACAGTTTCAGACAAAATTAGCAAACTCTTACCTACGCTTGAGACTCATGGACATATATCTCTTCACATACAAAAAAATACAAAAAAAAAAAAAAAAACAAAAACAGCCAGATAGAAAACAATATGGTCTGCATCTAAAACAGTTTCAGACAAAATTAGCAAACTCTTACCTACGCTTGAGACTCATGGACATATATCTCTTCACATACAAAAAAATACAAAAAAAACAAAAACAGCCAAATTGGCAACTGTTTTGACCAATGCTTGAGACTCGTATACATATATCTCTTCACATAAAAAAACAAAAAAAAACCATTATTAGTTGAATGAAAATCAAGTTCTTGATAAACTTTTAATATTGTTTACGAAATAGAACCCAATTAAATTGCAACTGTTTTGACCAAACGTTTTCCAACACAAACAGTAGTGACCGGTTCATACACAGAGACGGAGTGAGAGAGAAAAGGGGTAAAGGCGGCGGAGCACCACCGAGCACGGCATCGCGTCTTCGTTTTCCGGCAAGGGCATCAACGTGAAGCGTGGCTACTATTAATGTAGAAAGTGTTTGGGATGGCTCCATGGATTGTGAGGAATAATGGAGGAGATGAACAGAAGGTTCTCGATAGGAATGTCTTGGGTTCTGTTGTAAAGAAGGAAAATAGGAATGGAGCTGGATAGGTTATGTTGGTGGTCAAAGATGGTGGCTGTACCTAGTGGTCAAAGGGGACGGGGACGAGGTGTAGTCGGAGAGAAGAGGAGAGGAGGGAGGTGTTAGGGTGGAGTTGGTTTTGGAGGCGGATGAGATTTGGTGGAAGCTTTTTAGGGTTTTGGGAGAGAAGGATAAATATATACATAACGAAAAAATTCAAAAATAATAAAATTCTCACCTCATTATGCCACGTGGCACATTCAAATGGAGGTTGAGACCATCATTGATCGCCACGTCAGCAAAAGGGCTTTGTTTTATATATATATATAGATATATATAGGATTAGGTTCTATTAGAAACCACCATTTCATGCAAGAACTAAAGAACCCCATCTAGCCAATAACATGGTGCCATGTGTCTTGCTTTTGTTTTATTAGGAGAGGGTATAATGGTAACTAAACATCCAAGATATTATTAATACCCCACCCCACCCCATTCCACCCCACACCCTCTCTCTCTCTCTTCTTTCTCTCTCTTATTCTCTCTCTCTCTCTCGTTTGTGTATCCAAAATTTCCAGATCATATAGAGCTGTGAATAATAATAATAATAATAATAATAATAATAATAATAATAATAATAATAACAACAAAGATGAGGAAATAAATCATTCAATCTTTCCAGATGAGATGTTGATGAACATGAATAATAATAATAATAATAATAATAATAATAATAATAATAATAATAATAATAATAATAATAATAATAAAGAGCCAAGATCTGTTCGAAATCAAGATCCGTTCGAGAGCCAAGATCTGTTCGAGAGTGGCCAGATTCGTTTTTTGTTTAAACCCTTTGTGATGGTGGTTGTGGTGAACCCTAAGAAGGAAGAAGGAACAGGGATGGTGGTCAGGTCGATGATGGTGGTTCGATGGTAGGTCGAAGGTGGGGATGGTGGTGGTGGTAGGTGACGAAGATGGGGATGATGGTGGGTGTGGATCCAGATCCAGATCAGGTATTAGTAGTGGTATTATTATTATTATTATTATTATTATTATTATTATTATTATTTCAAGAACAAAAATTGTGACACCTTTTCTGGACTTTTTTGGATCTAAAAAAATGAAAAACAAGATTGAATTGAAATGATGGGTTTTTTTTTTAAAGCTCAAAGCTGTAAAGGTTTTGTACTGTTCTTATTATTATTTTGTTTTTGAAGGAAACACTAGTGTTACAGATCTGCTCGATGGTGGTCCGATGATGATGATGCTGGGGGTTTGAAAATCAATGAATTTAGAGGTAAATCCAAGTCTTGTTTTGTTAAACTACAACTTCAAACTATTTTAACTTTTGTACAATTCAAAAAAATTGTACTGTTCTTAAAATTAGTCACCTAAGTGTGCTTTTTACATTGGTGTAAGACCCCCTGTTAGTATAGTTGTTTAATAAAATTTAGATCTGGTTTGTTTAATCTTTAAAAAATTATGGGAGTGTAAACCCAGGACACTGATGTAAACTGGAAAATGGTGTAGAAATGGTTTGTTTTTGTTGTAAAATAATAGGGGTTTTAATTCATATAAGAAGACGATGATGATGTTTTTGGATGTGGAATACTTGGAGTGTGTGAATTAAACTGGTTTTTTTACATAGATGAAAATTTTTACATCGATGTGTGGGTATGTTTTGACAGTGTTATTTTTGTACGTTTTGATGTAAACAAAACAGGTTGTTTTGGTATGCATGACGATCCACCTTCTAGGGTAGTGCATGATGTGCACAGCGGTGTTTCGCGCACGTACAGCTGGTGATAACGCAGGTACGAGAGTGTATGATGTGCACAACGCTCTTTTTAATAAAAGTTGTTGTAAATTGTGTAGGCATTTTGTATGTTTGACAAATGCAGGCCCGATTAGGACTAAAAGTGTTTGAATTTTTTCAACAGTGGTGTTTCAATGTTTTTTGTGGGTGTTTACACCAATGTAAACACCATGATTAATTCACATTTTGGGTTTTTTCAATACAATCTTTGTAAAACAAATTGAGTGGGCGAATTTACATCAGTGTGGACAACCCACTATATAGGATTAGGTCATTTTGTATGTGTTATGGGGGTGTTTTACACCAATGTAAACTTTTGTAAAACAAATTGGGTTGTTTTCCAGACTGGTGTAAGAGTAGCGCCTCAGATCTTTGCCAACAGATATTGGGTTTGTTTAGGGGGGTCTTAGTCTGGTGTTTTTTATTTTCTTTACACTGGTGTTTTTTCATGTTCCTTACATTGATTATTATATCACAATTTGTTTTGTCTGGTGTTTTTTATGTTCCTTACATTGATTTTTTATTTTCTTTACCCTGGTGTTTTTTATTTTCTTTACACTAGTGTTTTTTATGTCTTCTTACACTGGTGTTTTTTAATTTTTTCAGGAGCGAGGATAGCTAGTGCGCAATGTTTGTCTTTGGTGTTGACAAATGCGCAACGGGGGTGGCGTCGCGTCGTGTTGGGAAGGGTGGTTGAAAAGGGATGTATTCTTTTCAGGTTGGTGTAAGAGAAGCACCTCGGATCTTGCCAACAAAGAATATGGGATGTAATAGAGGACCAAAGCGCCTCAGACTTTTGCCTATTAGGTATTATTACATTTTGTAATTTTAGTTGGTAGTGTAGAGTTTTCGTTTTCGACGAACAGAGACGTAATTTAGATTTCCATATGTAATTTTTTTTTTTACATGTTGTAATTGTATTTTTTTTCATACACTGATGTAAATGTATCCCCATAAAAAATATGTGCATATTAAAAATCTGCAATTGTTTTTGTATTATTACATTTTGTAATTGTATTTTCCATAAAAAAAATCTGTGCATAGTAAATGAAAAAAAACTGTGCATTTAATTGAAAAAAAAATCTGTTCATTTAATTGAAAAAAAATTTGTGCATTTAATAAAAAAAAATTTGTGCATTTTAATTGAAAAAAAAAGCTGTGCGTATAAAAAAATCTGTGCATTTTTTATTGTAAAAACATATTATTATAAAAAGACAAGTGGGATGGTTTTGGAGGAGAGAGAGGGTGAGTTTTAATATTATTATAAAAATACAAGTGGGATGGTTAAAGTAGGAGAGAGGGAGTGGTCAAGATTACAATAATACCCCCATTTGATTATTTATTATTTTTTTTGACAACCCACTTACTTGCACAAGTGGCACTAAAGGACAAAAAAAATGGTAGCACAATAACATCCATTGGATCACTAAGATCAATGGCCAAGAATGGTTCCCATAGTTCTTGCATAAAAGAGTGGTTCCTATTTTAACCTTTCCATATATATATATATATATATATATATATATATATATATATATATATATATATATATATATATATATAGGGTGAGGTTCCTGTACAAAGGCCATATTTCGTGAGAAGTGTGAGAAAGATTAAAAATTGATACTTAGGCATCATTTTTTGATCTTAGTCATGATGTTTTGGATTGTTTTGCCTAGAAAAACACCAAACAAACAATTAAAAACCGAAAACAATGTATTTTAGGCTTAAAACACCATGCTAAGAACATTAAGCAGTGTGTTTTAAGTGTTAAGTAGTGTGTTTTAGCTGTTTTTTAAATTTAACGACTATCATACATTGCATTGTGTTTTAGATTGTTTTGTGATGTTTTTCAAGCTAAAACAACCTAAAGCATCATTTCTAAATCCAAAACATGATGCCTACATGTCAATTTTTATTCCTTCTCACACTTCTTACGAAATATGTCCTTTGTACAGGAACCTAAACCTATATATATATATATATATATATATATGCACACAAAAAAATTCTGAGTATTACCACTATGATTAAGCGTCCTATTAAGTTATGTTATAACAAAACTTTAGTGAATAAGCGTCCTATAAAACTTATGTTTTATGACTTAAATATCATGTGTCCTATTATGGTGTATTATAATAACAACACAATGATTAAGCGTCTTATAATGGTTAAAGGTATAAGACCCATGTGTCAAGTGTACTATTAAGTTATGTTCTAATATGACTTCGACTAGAAAAGGTCCTATAACATCGAACATTTATGACTTATCTACAAAGTGTCATATTAAGTTATGTTATAATATGACCCCTAGTGATCAAGTGTCCTATAACATTACCACATAATGGGACACCAACAACGAAATGTTTTATAAATTACTTTATTAGGATCTACGTTTTAAGTGTCTTATTAAGTGATATGATAATAGGACCAGAAATAATCACCCATCCTATTAAATAGCTTTTTAGGACACTCGTTTAGTAGCGTAGATTATAAAAGGACCCCAAAAGTTCATTTGTTCTATAAAATAGTTTTTAGGACCCTATTTTACAAGCGTCCCACAAAAAAGGTCCTTAAAAACCATTTTTGTTGTAGTGCCACGTCATCCTCGTTCTAGAAAAAATAAAAGATGTGAATCATAATGCACATGTGTAGTAAATGTCCAGTTAAGCTCTATCGTTTAGTTTTTGGGTTTAGTTTAGCTTTAGGGTTAAGTTTTTTGAATTTAGCTTTTAAGGTTTAGGTTTTGGGGTGGGTAGGGTGGGTGTGAGTATTTGGGTCGAGGGTTTAGGTTTTTGGGTGGGGACTAAGTTTTTTGGTGGGCTGTGGGTGGGGTGGATTTAGGTTTTTAGGTGGAAATGAATGGGCAGTTTAGGTTTTGGGTAAGGGATTTACGTTTTTGAAGAGTGGGTAGGGGGTTAGGTTTATCGGTCATACTACACATATGCATCAGTGTTTTTTAGGTTTTTTTTTCTGAATCGGGACGACGTGGTAAAGAGAAGCTCTTGACCAGTTTTCTAGTTTTTGTATTTAATATTGAGTTATGATTATTTTTATTAATTATTTATTTTGCATTTAATTAGGAGTTTTCTATTTCTCTCTATAAAATGAGTTTTCTATTGAGCAATCAAAACTTTTGCATATAAAATGAATTTTTTTATAAAATGAGTACACTATATATATATATATATATATATATAGTGTACGAGGTGCAACGGAGAACCTCAAAAAAGTGAGAAACTGAAGAACCATATATTTAACATGTTAAATATATCATAGAAATTCAATTTAACGTGTAATAAAAAATATATTTTTTAAAACTTTTGCAGATAAAAATATTTAGAAGCGATTCCAATAAAAAATTAATTTTTGTAAATATATTTTATTTACCTTTTTTTAAACTCATTGTGACACCCGACAAACTCTGGTTAGTGACTTTTGAAAATCCGGTAAGTCTACCTTAGCGAATCGCGGATACATCACGCATAACAGGGTCAGTTGAGTCGAGTCACTTTAAGAAAGTGTCTAGGGATCAATGATTCGGATGATCATTGGGGTTAACACACACACGAGGTATGAGTCCGGTTGTTGGTGATTTGTAGAATCGCCGGGTCCAATGCACACACACAAGTCTCGAGTCCCGGGAATTGGTGAACGAGTGTGAACGTGTTTGTTTTCATGAATTATGTGTTTATAATCATTATGTGACTTGTCGGTATGTGAAAACGTGTTAACATATGTTAAAATAGGGTTTAACGCGCCAAAAACCCAAATCGAAACCCTGAAGTAGGGATGAGCTCGGGACGGTATCGGTACCGAACCGATACCGATCCCGACAATACCGATACCGAAAATTCCAAAAAACCAATACCGATACCGATACCGATTATGCCGGTACGGTATCGGTACGGTACCGGTGTGGTATCGGTATTTTACCTTAAAATACCGAACCGATACCGATCCCGTACCGATACCGATAATACCGAAACCGAAAACCTCTAAATGTGGGTACCGATACCGTTACCGAACACCCTCGGTTCGGTACGGGATCGGTATTTTTTCGGTTCGGGATCGGTATTCGGGACCGGATGCTCATCCTTACCCTGAAGGCGATTAGGCCACCTGAGGGAACCCTAATCGCCTATATGAGGGCGATTGGGGGACCTTAAGGGGCGATTTGGGACCTTAAGGGGCGATTGGGGGCTAATCACTAGTAGTTACTAGCGATTAGCAGCCCTAATCGCCTATAGCACCTGCATAATCGCCCATACTGCACCTGACGACTAGAAACGCCTATAAATACCACCCTTGACCTCTAAAACGCCATTTGTGCAACCCTAGCCGTCCCATAACCTATCCCAACTCACAAACACCCTCTGGAACTCGTTTTTACATCAAAACATCCATTTCCAAGCTTTACCCATCATTTTCTCCTAAATCCAAGGTGTGTTCTTCATCCCCAAACCTTTATATGATTATGTTTTGTTCCCTAAGAGTCTAGACCTGTTTTCTAAATGTTTTTGTCTTTGAAAATCCATTAAAAACCGTTTTTAAACAAACGCAAACCCTTATGCATGTTATATGTGTTGTATGTGATTAAAGGTAGGATTTTGACGATTGAAACATGATTGTTCTTGTGTTGTTAAGGTGTTTATAGCTGTTATGAGTTAGTATGATGATATCCTAGGAGTTTGAAGGTCCATGGTTGTGTATTGTTGATGTTTGGTATTTTGACCCATTTGAATGGTTTTGAATGATTAAGGATGTTATAAGGTGTATTGTTGATTATATGATGTTAGGGTTTGCTTTAGAATGATGCTAGAGCAGTAGGATACTATCGGACAATGTTGTTACGTGATGAAATCTGGATATTTGCTATTTAGGGCAAGTTCTTGCATGTTGGTGTGATGTTTATATGTTAAGCTTACTATTTTGGGAAACGCTCGCATTCGGGACTGTTAGAATGATGATAACTTACGGGTTTTGCTTGAAATATGTTTGTTAATGTGTTATGATTGATATTGGGTGTTTACACATGTTTCGGATCTGATTTGGAGGGTTAAACGCGCGAAAAAGGCGGAACAGAACAGCATAGGCGATTAGGAATCCCCAATCGCCTATGCTGTAGGCGATTGGCCCCTAATCACATGCCCTATAGGCGATTAGGGAGCCTAATCGCCTTTCCACCATGCAATTGCAATCCTAATTGCTAGTTAACTTCTAATAGCATGTCTTATGATTCCTAATCACTAGTTAACTTCTGAATAACATGTCTTATAGCTCCTAATCACTAGTTAACTTCTGAATTACATGTCTTATAGCTCCTAATCACTAGTTAACTTCTGAATTACATGTCTTATAGCTCCTAATCACCAGTTGACTTTTCCTAATCACTAGTTGACTTTTCCTAATCACATGTACTGCTGTTGTAAGTGTATTTTGACATTCCGAGACCCGATTTGACACCTAGGAACATGCTAGAAACCCCGTAACATGCCTAGTAACATAGTAACACGTGTTTGGACTTATTTGTGCGTTATTTGATCTATGTGTTAAACTCGTTGAACTTTAGCACGTGTTAAGTACTGTTTGCATGATTTGTATGTGTTAGTGTACGAGATGAACACGTGGGATGTCGGGTCACCAATGGGATGTTAAGTCTTGTCTCATGTAGTCTGGTTGTCGGTCAAACGCGTTTTTCAAACACATAATGGTCATGGACTGGACATTAGGGACTAATGAACCCACCGGGTTATTAGTCTAACTTTACACACACATCTCATGATAGGTCACCACTAGTTGGGGCTTTCATACACACATTGGTTTACTTGTTAACTGAAGACGCAACCTAAGATGAGTTCACGGCCCCTCTTTTTATATGTTTTCTTTCGGGGGAGAAACATGCCATGCGATTTAACAAACTCAACATTTTTGCATAAACATGTAACTCTTTTGGAAACGCCATACTCGTTATGAACACGCAACTCTTTTGGAACGTAAATTGTTATAAACGCGCAACTCTTTTGAAATTCAACTCTTATGAACACGTAACTCTTTCGGAACACAACACTTTTGATGACTACACGATGAAACACGGAAGTCCCTGGGGGAAACCATGAATGTGCTGGGCACAACGGGAAATGTGGATAGATCTATTGGGCCTGACAAACCCCACCCGTCGGCTAGGAGCCGGGCGGGTGCATATTGTCTCTATTATAGTAGTATAAGCAACTCAAACACGGGCAGCAACACAAGAAAACGCTGTCAGTAATGGTTTCAGCATCACAGTCGTGGTATTAGTAAGAAACGCTTGTTTGTTTATTTAACGCATCTCATGACATGGTATTTGGTGATGAACGCTCAGCGCATGGAAACTAATTGTAAACTTAAACATGTTAACTCACCAGCATTATATGTTGACATGTTTTTGGCATGATTTCTCAGGTCGCTAAGGTAGCAGCATCTCAGGGCTTAGGCGTACGCGTCTGCACGGCGTCTAGCTTAGGTTTCATGGTTTTGTTTGTCAGACAAGTTTGGATACTTTTGGGTTTCATTTTGTAAAACAATGCTTCCGTTGTTATGTCAAATGGTTTAAACTTGTGTTTTGAATTTACATATGTCTCATATAGTGTTGTTTATTGTGACCGTTGACTTGGATCCTGGTGTGTCACACGCCTCGCGGTAGAACTCCGCTGGTGGAAATTTGAGGGTGTGACACTCATAGTAAGATTTTTTTTAGTATTTTTATTGCTCTTTTTTTATTAAAAATGCTTCTAGATGCATTTATATGTGAAAACTCGAAAACAAAATGATAAAAATCATAATTTCTACATGTTAAATTAATTCTTTATGATATATTTAACATTGTAAGTACGTAGTTCCCCGGTTCCTCATTGAAGCCACCCTATGTGTGTGTGTGTGTGTGTGTGGGGTGGGGGGGGGGGGGGGTTAGAGTTTTAGCTTTAACATTTACTTTTAGAGTCTAACGTTAACTAGTATTTAGGACCCACTCGTGCGGCAGGATATCATTAAACCGAATGAAAAGTAGACGTAAAAACGTTGAATCATACACACCCATTGCACCGTATTAACTCGCAAAGATTATACCATAACGTAAAACATATAAAAGATTAACCACAAATATGTGATCGATGAAAAGTATAAACGAACAATTTGTAAAGCCTGAAAGTAATGAGACGAAAGTTTAAAGTGGAAAACTGTTGGGGTTAAAAATGAAAAAAATGCTTGGTGCAAAATTGTATGCCAACTCTGAACTAACTCATTCTTGAATGTGAACAACCGATAGAAATATTTAGAAGCGATTCCAATAAAAAATTATTTTTTGTAAATGTATTTTATTTACCTTTTTTTAAACTCATAGTAAGCATTTTTTTTAATATTTTTATTGCTCGTTTTTGTTTTGTTTAAAATGCTTCTAAATGCATTTATATGTGAAAACTCGAAAACAAATTGAAAAAAATCATAATTTCTACATGTTAAATTGATTTTTTTATGATATATTTAACATTGTAAGTACGTAGTTCCTCGATTCCCCATTGAAGCCACCCCTGTGTGTGTGTGGGGGGGGGGGGGGCTTAGAGTTTTAGCTTTAACATTTAGTTTTAGAGTTTAACGTTAACTAGTATTTAGGACCCACTCGTGCGGCGGGATATCGTTAAACCAAATGAAAAGTAGACATAAAAACGTTGAATCATACACGCCCATTGCACCGTATTAACTCGCAAAAATTATACCATAACGTAAAACATATAAAAGATTAACCACAAATATGTGATCGATGAAAAGTATAAACGAACAATTTGTAAAGCCTGAATGTAATGAGACGAAAGTTTAAAGTGGAAAACTGTTGGGGTTAAAAATGAAAAAAATGCTTGGTGCAAAATTGTATGCCAACTCTGAACTAACTCATTCTTGAATGTGAACAACCGATAGAAATATTTAGAAGCGATTCCAATAAAAAATTATTTTTTGTAAATGTATTTTATTTACCTTTTTTTAAACTCATAGTAAGCATTTTTTTTAATATTTTTATTGCTCGTTTTTGTTTTGTTTAAAATGCTTCTAAATGCATTTATAAGTGAAAACTCGAAAACAAATTGAAAAAAATCATAATTTCTACATGTTAAATTGATTTTTTTATGATATATTTAACATTGTAAGTACGTAGTTCCTCGTTTCCCCATTAAAGCCACCCCTGTGTGTGTGTGTGTGTGGGGGGGGGGGGGGGGGGCTTAGAGTTTTAGCTTTAACATTTAGTTTTAGAGTTTAACGTTAACTAGTATTTAGGACCCACTCGTGCGGCGGGATATCGTTAAACCAAATGAAAAGTAGACAGAAAAACGTTGAATCATACACGCCCATTGTACCGTATTAACTGGCAAAAATTATACCATAACGTAAAACATATAAAAGATTAACCACAAATATGTGATCGATGAAACATATAAACGAAAAATTTATAAAGCCTGAAAAGTAGTGAGACCAAAGTTTAAAGTGGAAAACTGTTGGGGTTAAAAATGAAAAAATGCTTTGTGCAAAATTGTAATATATAAAAAGTATGGGGGATAAAAGTAAAAAAATATAAAATGACAAAACTAGTTACTATTGATAAGTCACCCTTAAATGTTATAATAATAACTAGGGTATTTGCCCGACTCATTGCGGCAAACATTATTGCAGACATTCGATCGGTATCGATTCAGTTCGTCACAATATTTATATGCTACAACACGATACGATACATACACACACTCGGTATAGAAATCAACACATGTTTACATCAACAAAAACTGATAAAAACAAACATGGTACCAGCACTGATGTTGTTCAAACCATATTGATCGTATTAGGTCGTTAAAGTATAGGTACCGATATTCGTTTATCGCTGCATAGAAAGATGTATAAAAGATATCAAAACCAAAAACCATAAAAATGAATATGGGTACCTGTACCGATATTGTTTGGTATGGTTTGGTAAGGTAGTGACACAACATCAGTTTGTTGGAAGCAAAAACAATAAAAGTGTCATATCAATTTGATTCAGTTGACTAAGGTAAAGACACGATATTTGTTATCAAACATGATCACTAATATCATCTAAAAAGATGAATATCATAAAAAAATAGTTATAAGAAAGATCATAAAAATTTTATGTTACTATTCATACTAAGTCTCCAGCTAAGGTAGTGACACAACTGCAGTTTATTGAAAGATATAAATGCACTTATGTGTATGTCCCTAGCTAGGTACTAGATTTAGATTAATGTTTTGGTTGAGATCCTAGAGTTTCGGTAGCGTTTGATGGTTGTAATATTCATTTTGGAGATTTCTAGCCTTTAGGCGTATGAGCCTTCCCCTATAAAAGGGTGCCTTGGGCTCATCATTTGTAACTTTTACACTCTAGATCAATACCCGTTGAATTGATGTCGGATTATTGTTTCCTTATCATTTACACGACTAACAATGACCTGTTTCATTGAATTTTAGCATTTAACTCATGTTTTACGTGCGTAATAAACTTTCGTTCGACAATAAATGAGTCGTACAAGTATCAGAGCTATGATCGATTACACGTGTGTTGTTAGAGTTTTGGTAACAATCTGATCTTGATTTTAGCAAAAACTTTAGTTTTGTTAAGAAAAACCCCAATTTGAAGCTTTAAAGATGGTTTTCGGTGATTTTTTTATTGGTGTTGTTGTTTGGATGCTTGTTTTGATTCCAAAAACGTGTTTAGAAAGTTTTTTTTTTTTTATAAAGATCTAAGTCAAAACAACATGAAAATAGATTAGATCCGAGAAATTTGTTCTAAAAGTTTTGAAACCCCACTTTGTTGTTTTTGGTGTAATTTATCAATTTTAGATTGGATATTTTTGTTTTGATGATGTTTTTGGCAGTATAAACGTGTTTAGATCATAATCTCCCACATGACCTGACATTTGGATCATCAAATACACATTAGAATCAAAAGCCTCGTTTTCCAAGCATACATGATGAACACGTCTCTTATGCCTTGAAACTTATCCTACGCCTCGAGCCCTTTAGGTGTATGAGCCTTCATACGTGTGGAAATTGTTGGGAATCCTCGTACCAGTTTTAATATTTATATGTAAAAGACGTATTTTATATTTTAGTTAATATCGCATATTAATATATCGAAAGTGTGAACAAAACCAAGTAATTACCACCTAAGAATCCAATTGTGCAAACATGTAAATAATTAAACCCCACCATAGGATGTTTAGATTTATACGTCAACGAAACACCAAGTTATCACATGATGGATTGACAATCAATTCCGCTAGTAGACCAAAACATTTAAGTTACCGAACCCTTGAATTAACACCTTGATCAACACTTGCACGTAATACGAGAAAAGAAGGGAGAGAGTGGTGGGGTGTGTGGTGTGGCACCATTCCCAAGGAGGAGGGATGTCACACCCCGCCAAGGCGAAATCACGAGGCGCAAAACGAAAGGTTTTCTAGCACAAGATTCAAGCAAACATCTAAAATAACAAAAGTTTTGGATACCAAATTGTTTAAAAGTTTACAACCATAAATAAAATGTCTTGTTTCAAAGCCAAGTGTTCATAATTAAAACCACAAAAGACGGTATCCATGATGCATGCCTAAATCATATCCCAAGTTCCACCCATGAAATTTAGTTACCTGAAAAACATGTATAAAAACCTTGTCAACATAAAGTTGTTGAGTTTACAGGTTTAAAAGATTTGTAAAATGTAAAGTTAATGAAGTCCATGAATGACCAATCAATGTCTAGCTAAGACAATGATAAATGCGACCGATCATGAGTCCAAAACCAAACCTTGATGAGTTGTGCCTCGCACATTGTACAATAAAGACAATGTATCATCGTATGTAAAATACAAGCACTCTTTTATTTGTATCCAGGTTAGAGTGACTAACCAAGAGTGGGGTTATCAACCCAATTAAACCTCAATAAGATGTATTTTATGATAGTATTGATATGTATCATTCAAATACCAAATTGCACCTAATTCATAAAGCTATGGTAAATTAATGTTGCATAACCCACTTGGCGTGATAGACATTAAATTATATCTTGAAACAAGTATGATGTTTTTTTTTTAAATCTTTAGCAGTTGAGGCTGACATCGACTTTTGGCATAAAAAGATCATCGAAGTTTGGTGGCCGATGAAAGGATAATAACATGTTTGATAAATTTCCTACATTTGATTTATAGAACTTTTGTTGAGCATTTCGTGCATGTTGTTGTCTCAAACACAATCTCTTATATAATATAATAATGGCATTTACATCATATATCGCCATCTCTAGATCCTATATAAACTCTATAAATTATTATGTCATGCCTGAATATAATTTAATATAGAACATCGTAGATTGACATGCCAGCTATGAATATATCCACAACACTACATCAAACAAATATTCTAAACAATTATTCTTGTGTTAAGTATGTGTAAATCATCTTAATTTAATTTTTTTTTATCCGTAACTACCAACAGATGCTACAATTTTTTTTAAAGAAATGACAACTTTTAATTTAATTGTTTACTATTGTGAACTACCACTAGTACAAAATTCCTTTTGAAGTGCGGTGAAAATGTATACCATCGACGTATTTTGACAAATTTATCTGTTGGTAAAGGTCATTCGTTTTTTAAATAATTTATACTACATTATAAAAGAGAAAATATGTCCACAAATGTTTACATAAATTTTAAGATGACATAAGAAAAGTCTCATTCTTAACATCTAAATGTCATGTAATTTTTTCATTTTCTACCCTTCATGCAAAACCTACTTATACATATTCTTTTATCATAATATCCAATTACCATTAATCTATATTTGTAATCTATGATCTATATTATATTATGAAGCATTTGAGAAGAATTTCAAACAAAATTAAGTACTTACTACATTTTATTAAAAAAAAATACAATTTTATATAAAGAATTTATATATAACAAAATTATACAAAAAAGTTTCTACACTTACAAATATATACCTATACATCTTAAAAAGATTGTAAAAATCAATAAAAGTCGAACTTTACGTTAAAAATTTTTTGATGTTTTTTCTTAAAAAAAAGTGTGCACATGAATTAGTTCACGAACCCAAACCAAACCGAAACCGGTTCAAGCACGAACTGACACCAAACACGCACCGGTTTGGAACAGGTTCGGTTCCTAGAAAAAAACTGATATCTGCATGTCTATAAAGTTTTCAGGTTGGGATGTCTTATGTGGAATATTTCCAACTAACCTAACTTCTTAATTTCACTTTCCAATGCCACTAATATAAATTTATTGTTCACTTGATTAGCAGTTATACTGCATTGCTTTTATCATGTGGTAAAGTTATGGATATGTTTCTTTGCAGGTTGATTACATATAAGCCGTTACAACCTCCATTTAATGTGGATCTCATAAAGGTCCCTGTACTTTCTTCTCTTCGGCAATCTCTCCAGATTTGACACTTCAACATATTGAGTAGGACTACTAGTATAATAAAAGTTGCTAATGAGTCAAACTGCTACTTCCATTTTTTTTACCGGCATGTATATCAAATTGCATATGGTATATAGAACGTAGTATCCTATCATGTCTCCTTGTAGCCTTTAAAAAATTACCCACTACGAAGCACAGGTGCTTGCACACACAAACATACAATTTACATATTGATTCTTTTAATCGTTTTAAGATTTGAATTACGTTTCCTCCATGTAATGTCAAATTTAAACCGGCTGGTAATTAATGTATACCAAACCCAAACACACTCAAAACACAAGCAAGCAAACACACTCATACGTCTACAACTTTTTAGATTAGATAAGAACCAAATAGATCATACCAAACTCAACCTAAAATCCAAACTAAAATCCATTTTTGTAGTATTCTCAAGATTATTGGTTTTGATTTACATGTGGTACCGTAAACAAAATATATAAAAAAACAAAAGAAACCTCAGCCAAAACAAAATATATTAAAAAAGTAGATGACAAAATAAAACTAAACTATGGTTTCTGGAATAATAAATAATTTCTGTGACAGAAAACCATGTTTTGTACATACTTTATGGCCTGTTGCCCATTGTTTAAATCTTTAAAATACAAAAGTAAGCTAACATCCTTTCACAAATTCTCATAATATTCTTAATAAAACGCTTGACAACATTCTCTTTTTTTAATATGTGAATCGTCAAATGTCTTTTAAGATTTTTTTTACAAGAATTTGTTAAAAAAGACCATGCTACAAATTCCATAGCCGTATGTACAACTGGCCAATAAAATATGTATAACCTGTAAAACCATGCAAAAAAAAAAATCAATTAATTTGGAGGAGGTGGCTGGAACTGATCGGAGTCCGGCCATGTCGATGGTACAAACGGAAAATCGGGTTCGTCGTCTCGATTTTGCCCGCCCGGCTGCCGGAAATCCAAATAACCCGACGGGTTTGGAAAAAGCAGGGGATAATTTGATGAAGATGAAGATATATTTGATGCTTGTGAACTTGCTGATCCCATTGTAGATGTACTAAACATTTGTTGTGTTAAGTTACGTTGTTGTTGTTGCTGTTGCGGTTGCTGTTGACGAAAATCCACATTACTTTGTAGTAATTGAGAGTATTGCCAATAATCCCGGACCATAGTTGGGTCCGGGAACTGAAACCGGTGCGGTGGCACCGGTGGTTGTTGGCGGATGGTGAATTGTGTCGTCATTGGAGAATGTGAAATCGCGATGTTGGTTGTTTGCCGAATTTGTTGTTGTGGTAATAATCTGACATTTTCGGGGAAATTGAGTTTGGCTCGATTTCCCCGAAATCTAAGTGCGGCTTCATCATAGGCACGTGCCGCAGCCTCGGCCGTGTCAAATGTGCCTAACCATACGCGAGCCGCTTTATGTGGGTCGCGTATTTCAGCGGCCCATTTGCCCCATGGGCGTTGTCTCACTCCTCTGTATTTTCTTGGTCTTTCCCCTGTTTGTTCGGGTTGATTCGGTTCGGTTGCTGGGTTTTGCGGTGTCGCGGAGGCGGTGGCGGTTTCAGCCACCGTGGTGCTCGGCGGCATTGGTGTAGCCTCTTCTTTTACTGTTGAATGCAAATTAAATGTGAAATGAATCAATAAATGCATGCACAATGTGTACACTTTATTCCAATATAATTATTTGATTGAATTCATATTTCCACCTTTTCACACTTTTTTGATAGTAATGTTTTAGCACATTTAAAATGAGATTTTCGTCATGCATGAATAAATATATAATTTGATGTATAGAACAAAACCTAATATATAATTGTTAACAAAATCTGGAATCAATATTATTAATATCGAAAAATGATAATTAATGATTTATAAAGAGGATGTGTAGAGTACCTATGCTAAACGTACTTAACCTGCGTAATAGTGTAATTTAAACAAATAATTTGTAAAATAGAGTGAGATGACATTCGTTTGTTAGAAATAAGTAAAGTAGAAAGAAGACGTAACTATTTAATAAAAGGTGATGGTGTATGTTTAGTACACCGAGATACTTTTAACGTCACCTTTCTTTATTTCACATGAAGATATTTTCTTTTATTGAATTGAAATAAAAATTAAACAAAACTAACCTCTAGAAGATGATGACTCTCCACCTCTAAAATCACCAAAACCACCATAAAACCCCTGATGAAATTGTTCCGGAAATTGATTAACACTCTCTTCTTGATGATCACGGACCCTTTTTTGTCCAGCCAACGAACCCGAACTAGACGAAGAATAAGCCGAAGACGGCGAATCCAGCCCCCGAAACGAGGGTGAAATGTTAAAACCGCCACCTCCACTGCCACCACCAGACCCATGTCCGGATACAACATGAGTCAAAGCACTAACCATAGCCGATAACTCCCCAGACATACTATATTCGGTCGAAAACATATCAGCTGGCGATTGTGGTGGCGATCCCCCTTCCCCTTCACCCGTCGTCCCACGATCATAATCGCCCGAATCCTTAGAATTCGCCACCTTTATAAAGCACATATACTATCAAACAACCGATGATTTCGCTATCTTTAACCGACCCCTTTTAGGGTTACTATCAAACAATCGATTGAAAGAAGAAAATTGTTATTTATAGGATATATAATAACACGTAAGCAGTTGCCAATGCTACAGGATATATAATCCGTACTCCCACCACCACCTTTTGTTATAAGCAAGCAAAAACGCTTTTGTGTTTGAGTTTCTTTACCTAACAAAAACATAAAAAACAAATAAAAATATTCACGAATTTATTCCGATCACACCATGCGTTCTTTTAATGTGTTCCAAACTGGTAAACTACTCTCGATCGTCAACCCCTTTGGACAAATGTCGGTCGTGAAAGATAGTGGTTTCTAGAGAGAGAAAGAGAGGTGTTTAGAGAGAGAAAATAAGAAGATCATCTTTGAATTGTGTTCCTTTTTTAACTTTATGTGAGAGCATATTTAAAAACAAAAGAGTTATTAGATCATACCGACATCAAGTATGGATTGATGACTCCAAAGTTAGGAGTTAGGAAGGAAGGTAAGAATACGAAACAATAATAATAATTATAATAAACATGTACCATCACAAATATATACACGTGTTACATGATACTACCATAGATTCACAAATATACATGTGTGTCATGTTTTAATCTTCTAGAGATATGTTTTGTGTATTTTTAGCAAAATAGGTTATGAAATTATATATACTATATTTTTGCTGCGTATGCGTATTTTTCTTTCATTAATACTTTATTTATTATTTAATTAGATTTTTATGTAATAAATTGTGTTCTTAACTTTCTTTAAACTTCAAAACACACAGTTATTTTGTCATCATACGGGTATTAGATTTTAAAAATCTAAACTTTCATTTGTTGACCAGTAATAATATGTGCTTCAAAAATTCCTAATAATGATCCCAACTATCAATCATTTTTTCACTGGTGAACCTTTTTTAACTGAGCACTAACTGGGTTAGTGGGTGCTGATGTGGGATCCGAGTTGACATGCTGACCTGGTTAATTTACTGTGACGTGGCATGTTATATTATTATACCATTTTTATAAATAAAAAAAAACCCATATAAATAAAAAACAAACCACAAACAGTTTATCTAAATCAAAATCAAAACCCTAAATCCTTCAACGATGAGCTCATCAAACCCTAAAAACCACACCATCTTCAAATCAAACCCCTAAATCACACAATCTCATCATCCTCGCCAACCTCTTCAATAATCGAGTCAGGATGGTGGCGGCGTGCTGGAGGGGAAGAGGGGGTTGGGGTGGGGCAGGAGGAGGATAGTAGAGGATGAAACGACGTCGTTAGAGGATGGTTGACGGTGGTCGGGGAATTCTACTTCGCCTTGTGTAACACCCTGGCTAGGAGGGGCTGGACGAAACGACAGATTGATAACAAACTTGCACAGCGGAAGCAACGATGACTATTATTTATTGTATAATACAATTTCTAATCCAAAATATAAATTACACAACTTAAATAAATAGATTAATATCTAATGGAGGGACGAATCGCGGCGGTCGTCGAAGCAGCTACTGAAGTATTGTCCGCTAGTCAACACTATCTCCAATCAAGTTTAGCTCTAAATCCATAATACCGCAATCCTTGTAGCTCGTCTCTTTTATCCATACCATATACGAACCATAAGCTTGAGTCACTAAATAAATCTTTATCCACAGCTAACATATACCTTGCATTCGTCATTCATCCATAAGCTGTACTTGAACACATGCTTAAATAGTTTGGGTCAGCAACAACGTTGGTGACTTTATGAAAGTAGTAAGTGAATCCAAAACAGTTTTATCATTTCAAAAGCATGTTACCAAGTATGGTGATGTACAAGCGACACCTCAAACCTAACACATAATCCACGTACTGCCATTATGGATTCACCTGGCAAAATACATGTCACAACAGTCCGCAGACCTCAGTGGAGGGTTTTCCAGGCTTCCGGATCCATTATGTGTGGAGGTTTCCCCAAGTAGTACTATCCACATATTAAGTGGCCCAACCCCTGGGTCAATGAGTGTCAATGTAATATCCGGCAGCTAGTATCTTGTCACATCAAGTAATTAAAACACACACAAGCATGTATTCACCCCTAAACGTTTATAAAACACAAAAAGGGGAATGTTACACGAAACTCACATGGATAGCAACGCAAAAGTACCATTATGTAAACTGGTGTCCGGTATCGCGTATCCTCCTCATTGATCCATATGGTGACAATTATTATTAGTATTTCCTGTTTTGGTTGTATCAGTTGCACGTAGGGACGAGTCGAGCGTATGGTTCCTATATTATACTATTAACCGCTATCAAATGATGGTGTAAGCTTATATTAATTTTAGTTATAGAACATAACAAACATTCATAGTCTACTCGTGGTCTGAATGGATGTGATTGTATATCCCAAAGTCTCTCGTCAGCTTCTAAACTAATATATATATATATATATAGTTGGTGTCCTTATATCCAAAGTCTCATATATTCTATAATCCGTTCCATTTGTGTTAGTTCTAATTACGTCCGAATTCTCAAGTGTCCAATTCGTCCAAAGTTCCAAGTCCAAGCGTCATAACTAAAATTCATTCTAATATGTATATAGGTTCCTATAATATATCTTAATATATGTTTATGGTTATACTTATGTCCTAATCTTTAAGTTCGATCATCACAAAGCCCCAAATATCAAGTACTTGGTATCAAAAGTAATAGGGATATTGGATTTTATTAATCCGAACTTTGACAAATTGGCCAATATTAATCCCAACTTTAAAAATTGTTTGTGCCGGTCCCAACTTGTAAAATATTTTCCTTTACTAGTCCTTTACAAATGGTGGTTTTGATCATCTGTTTTTCAACAGAATGAGCTTCATTTTGTTGCTGGTCAACTGATTAAGATCACCCTTAGTAAAGGACCAGTGAAGGAAAATATTTTACAAGTTGGGACCGACATAGGCAATTTTTAAAGTTGGGATTAATATTGGCCAATTTGTCAAAGTTCGGATTAATAAAATCCAATATGTCAAAGTAATATTCATTCTAACACATAATTGGTCTCAGTTTTGTTATAGCTCGGCAAGTCCCACACGCGATCCTAATAAGCGTACTCTATATCATATTTAAGATAGATATCTATAAGTCATTAGTTATACCTCTCCTTTGATCGTCTTGAACCAAGTTTGGCCGATCTGCATTAACTTCATTAGCTTATTTTTAACCTGTGTGGACTAAACCCCAATATGTTGTTGACCAGTCAAGACCCTTGACCCGAGCCCCACATTAACCAGTACCACCACCATTATCTTTAACCATCACCACAATGAAACTCTTCACTTATCTCTATCATGGTCTTAACATCACTTCCAGCAGCGCCAATCCAACCGTATCAACTCCAACACCAGTCACTCCTGGTCCTACCAACCCTTCTGTGAACGAGGAAAAAAAGGATGCAAGTGCAAGGCGCAAATTGTTTGACAAAGAAGGTATACACCTTTTTCCCACCTTCCATTACCACAACAAAATATTTATTGACAACCTTTTTTAATAACAGAACCTGGGAATCCCGCCAAAAGACCGGCCACCGACAGCTGAATACGCGCAGCTTAACAGCCACGTTGTGTTTTTTTTTTGTTTACCATGGATGCTGCTGTTTTCGATCTTAGTGATCGATGCAAATACTGTTTATAACTATTGTATCGCCTAACCTTAGCATGTTTTGTTTGGTATGAATGTTGGTATCATAGGTTGTTTATGTTCTGATCATGCTGCTGAATACGTGCATCATAACAGCTTATAACTATCATATCACTTAACTTTAGCGCATTTTGTTTAGTATGAATTTTGGTATGATCATGCTGCTTCGCTTTATGCTTATGATGCATCCTGCTATTCTTTTCTGTTTGAAGACATTCACATCATACAGTCAACAACATTGCTTGATATCTCGATTCGGTGACAACAATGCTCAACAGTTGCACAACGTGCAACCCGACAACCTACTAGTTTTATTAAAAATTGGATTGTATTAAAACAATTTGTCATAAACAACATTCGCATATGTTAGACCAATGAAATCGATGGGGTTAAGTTAGTGTACAAATGTGATATTCCGTGAAATGTGTGAGAAGGATCAAGAATTGATTTTAAGCATCATTTTGTGGACTCATTCATATTTTTCGAATTCTTTTAGCTAGAAAAACACCATACATAACAATTAAAAATACAAAGCAATGTACTCAAGGTTTAAAACTTAAAACACCAAGACATGAACGTTAAGCAATGTGTCTTTAAGCATAAAGTAGTGTGTTTTAGTTGTGTTTTAAATTTCATGGCTATAATACATTGCATTGTGTTTTAAATTGTTGTGTTTATTGGTTTTTAGTCAAAACAACCCAAAACATCATGATTAAATCCAAAACATGATGCTTATATGTCAATTCGAAATCCTGCTCACACTTCTCACAAAATATGGCATTTGTATAGGAACCTAAATCACATCGGTGGATATAGTTACGTACATCAACTGATTGTAAACTTAGTATTTTTCTTTTAACCCTAATAGTTTTCATTTTACATTTACCCCTACACTTTTTTACTTTACATTTTATCTCATGTATCTTAAACAAACTTTTAGTTTTACGTTTCAATCCAAATTTTTCGAGTTGACACGCCACAACGTGCTGTAGTTCAACGTTTTTACCTCTATTTTCCCATCGAACGGTCACGCTATGTTTTAACTTTCAGTCTATTTTTTTCGCATTATCACGCCGCAACTGGCGCACATGGTTCACTGTTTTAACATCTACATTTCACTAATTTTTGTTTTTTATATCTTTTTTATGAGTTTTTCAGTGTTGTTGGTCACTGAAAACAATGTGGCATTGATGCTAGTTGGTACGATTTTATGTCCTTCACAACAACGCAAGGGCCTTAGTTCTAGTTTTTTTATATGTTAATACAAATTTTATTAAAAATTAGATTCTACTAAAAAAAGATTTTTTTTTTGTCATAAACAACATTCGCATATGTTGGACCAATCAAGTATATCCTAAACATGCTTTTAAGTCATGTATATTCATCATAACATCATCGTACAATCATTTCTCTAACATGTAACACAAAAGCCCCAATTATTTAAGCATTATCATCTTTTGAAAACCTTGATTTTTTGTAGAAGACACATTAGAAAGACTAGCAAGAACCCGCGCGTTGCGGCGGGGCTGCATTATGTTTGGCTGTTGCTTTTGGTCAATCAGGTTGTTGGTGTTGTACATTATACAAACATACTGATAATGTGTAATATATGATCGGAGGGCGTACATTTTTAGTAGAAAGTAGGTGTAGATGTTGTAGTAGAATAACACGTTAAGTTTGTAATAAATATCATGTGGTGTAAAATTAACCCATAGTTTGAAACAACAGATGACAACATAGAGTTTTCTAAATACAAAAAAGATAAGTGAAAAATAATGATTACAAGAAATACTTATGAACACAATATATGTAAGAGAAGTCCTTTGATATTGAAAGTACGTATGAAAATATAAAGCAATGCAGGAGAATACTGGAAACTTGAAGAAGAAGAAGAAGAAGAAGACAAGATTTCAGTCTCTAGTAAAAAGAAGTAGCTAAATACTACGGAGTTTAATGAAACCATACAAAATAAAGAAGGCATGTGGGATGGGTTTGCCGTCCCGTGGTACTAACTGGTCAATTTTATGGTATATTCCCTAATATGGTCCGAACGTATATACGACATTTCTCATGTTGGCGATTGCTTCGTCTAATGAGACACCCATAGATGTGAAGGAGAAGTTTGTGTTGTATACGCTGATCAAGGACACCACCACATTTGATCAAAGAAACCATGATATTGCTCTTGATTAATACAATAACCATGACGTTGCTTTTGATTAACACAACATTTGTCTGATCGTAATTTTTAACCGTAAACTTTTATTACGTGTATAATAATTTAAAACTAAAAGTCATCATGTATTCTTGTGTGACAATTATTTTGGTGGAAGTCCTTTGATATTGAAAGCACGAATAAAAAAAATTTGATGCGGGAGAATACAGAAAACTTGAATCAGAAGACAAGATTTTAGTCTCTGAAAAAAAAAGTAGCTAAATACTCTAAATGAAGCTATAAAAAATTAAAGAATGGTGTGTGGGATGAGTTTGCCATCCCGTGGTACTACCTGGTTGATTTTGTGGTATATTCCCTAATATGCTCCGAACGTATATATACCATTTCTCATGTTGGCGATTGTTTCGTCTAATGAGACATCCATAGGTGTGTAAGAGAAGTTTGTGTTGTATGCGGGGATCAAAGAAACCATGACATTTGATCAAAGAAACCATGAGGTTGTTCATGATTAACACAATAGCCATGATGTTGCTTTTGATTAACACAACATTTGTCTGATTGTAATTTTTAACCGTAAACTTTTATTGCATATTCAATAATTTTTAAACTAAAAGTCATCATGTATTCTTGTTTAACAATTATTTTGGTAGAAGTTATTTGATATTGAAAGCACGTATGAAAATATAAAGTGAAGCAAGAGAATACTGAAAACTTGAAGTAGATGACAAGATTTCAGTATCTGGTAAAAAAAAGTAGCTAGATACTCTAAATGAGGCCATAAAAAATAAAGAATGGCGTGTGGGATGGGTTTGCCATCCCATGGTACTAACTGGTCGATTTTGTGGTATATTCCCGAATATGCACCATTTCTCATGTTGGCGATTTGTTTCGTCTAATGAGACACCTATAGATGTGAAGGAGAAGTTTGTGTTGTATGCACGGGTTAAAGAAATCATGACATTCGATCGAAGAAACCATGAGGTTGCCCTTGATTAACACAATAACCATGACATTGCTTTTTATTGATTGTAATTTTTAACCGTAAACTTTTATTACATATACAATAAATTTTAAACTAAAAGTCATCATGTATTCTTGTTTGACAATTATTTTGGTGGAAGTCCTTTGATATTGAAAGCACGCAAGAAAATATAAAGTGATGCAGGAGAATACTGAAACCTTAAAGCAGAAGACTAGATTTCAGTCTCCGGTAAAAGAAAGTAGTTAAATACTCTAAATGAAGCCATAAAAAATAAAGAATGACGTGTGGTATGAGTTTGCCATCCCGTGGTACTAACTGGTTGATTTTGTGGTATATTCCCTAACATGCTCCGAACGTATATACGTCATTTCTCATGTTGACGATTGTTTCATCTAATGAGACACCTATATAGGGGTGCAAACGAGCCGAGCAGCTCGCGAGCTACTCGAGATCGGCTCGGCAAAAAGCTCGAAACGAGCCAAGCTTTATCGAGCTCGAGCCGAGCTTGAGCCTAAAACAAAGCTCGTTTATTTATCGAGCTCGAGCTCGAGCCTAGCATGTGAAGCTCGTTAGGCTCGTCGAGCCTTATCGAGCCTAGTGTAATATTAGGTTTTTTTAATATTTAATAATATTTACCACTAATTTAAAGTTGTTTAGTAAACGAGCCTTGAGCTCAAGCTTCACTTATCGAGCTCACGAGCCTAAATGAACTATTATTTATATTATTTTAATTTAACATATTAATTAATAATCCTAATCGAGCCGAGCCCGAGCCGAGCTCGAGCTTGAGCAATTAAAAACGAGCCGAGCCCGAGCTTTGAAAACAAAGCTCGAATCGAGCCGAGCTCGATCTCTTATAACTTAATCGAGCTCGAGTTCGAGCCTGATTGAGCTCGGGCTCGGCTCGTTTGAACCCCTACACCTATAGATGTGAAGGAGAAGTTTGTGTTGTATGCGCGGAAAGTATTTATAATTGTCATTTAATTTCTAAGAACATTTTTTGTCTTTAGTGAATATTTTGCAACCGGTTGGACATTAAAGTCACGATATTGGGTAGTCTAATGACCTAGTCAGTCACGAATGGGACGACGCCTATTTCTTTTATTTGAATTTGAATATGTTAGTCAAATTTTTATAATTATTGTTTATTATCTAAAAAATATAAAATAATGTTTATTATTCAATAATGCATTGGAAAGTATAATATTTTAATCTCAATCGTTTACAACCTTGGGTGGGTAGAGCAAACCGGTTGTGGAAAGTATTTATAATTATCATTTATTTTCTACAAACTTTTTTTTGTCTTTAGTGAATATTTTGCAACAGGTTGGACATTGAAGTCACGACAGCGGGTAGTCTAATGACCTAGTCAGTCACGAATGGGACGATGCCTATTTCTTTTGTTTGAGTTTCAATATGTTAGTCAAATTTTTATGTATTATTTTTAGTATAAGTTTTTTACAAGCTTTTATAAAATTGTAATGCATTATAAATATAAGTGCTAGATGTAATAACACTACATTATTATTTGTCATTTATTACACTACATTATTAAATGCTAAAATGTAGAGGGACAATATTGTAAATGAGAAATTATTTATGCATTAGCACTTATACCAAATGCAAAAACAATGTTTTTGTGTGTCTTAAAATTAAATGAAAATTACTATCTTGCCCATCCAGAACCCATTATATAGTAGTAAGTATAGATTAGATCTAGATTAGAAAAGGTTTTAGATAGGGTTTGTAAATGAAAACATTACAAACTCAAATATGGATGTCAAGGGTTTATGAACATAACATCAAAATGAAAGGAAAATGTTTTGGATGAGTTACACACCTTGGACCTTATAGATATAATGGTTTTGTGAGTGTTTTAGGTTAGGAATCCATGGTTTTAGGGTAAAAACTTGTTTTCAGATGTTGGGGCTGAGAGGAAGCACTTGAGGGCGAGTTAGGGTTTGTAAAATGATGAAAACATGTTAAAATGATGTATTTATACCTATTTGTGCTGCATGAGGCAAATTGTGATACCCCGCAATTTCAGGTTCCTGATTTAACATAACTCTAGTTACTTGCACTTAGATTACTTGCATTCTACTTGACTAGAGTTAACTAGATAAGTTACACGTGCACACACTAAATGTATATGTATCTATGAGCTATCATAGATTGACAAACATATGATTAAACTTATGAGAATTTATAAATATTAATCTATGTTTGTATATGAATTTCTTATATGTGCTTGTATATATATGTATATACACAATACATACACTAGGCTTTGACAAGAAAAGCTATAAGCTAACATACATATATACATACACAAAAATGCACACACACATGATCAAGAACACACATGCCTATTCTTAGGACCTAGGCATGGAAATGTCACTATCCTAGTCTATTAACTAACATAGGGAATGTTAGTTAAATCCACACATACATACACATCTAAACGCACGCACACACTCACACTCCTACACTCTTGGAAGCTTCCTTTTGTCTTTAGTAGCCACCCTAGTTCTCCTAGCTTATATCATGTGGGAAACAAACATTCCTACTCTATTAATTAGTGGCCTATATAGCACATGGAGAAATTCCTAGATCAATGAAATGTCACCATCCAAGCATGCTTAATACCTAAGCTAGATTAGCTAGACAACTCTTCCATTCTCTTTAAAAATTCGGCCATAGATACCTAGCACCTAAGAAGCTTCCAAAACTAGCAACTAGACCCTATGATCCATCAACATCCAAACAAGTAAGACAAAACATGGCATTGAACTATCACTATCCTAGCCTATAATGTACTTGGCCGATTAGGAGGAAACAACTCACATGATTTGGCTTTCAACTCATCTTCCTAAGTGATGTAATCAATCTAGAAGCATAGTGAGGTCATGAATTTCACCAAAATGGAGAGACCTATGCTAGACCAAGTCTATAACATTACATACATTTCCTTTTCTTGTTGAAAATGACATGTGAGTATGTATGTATGTCTACGGCTAGGAAGCAAAGAAAAGAACAAGACAAGATGACAACCAATCATACTTACACCTTAATGTACCTTTGATAGACCTCTAGGACTTAACCATAATTAGCATTAGCCGAAAATGGAAGGTTGGATGAGGTTGCCAACTCACGACCAACTCATGGGAAGGACACTAGGCAATTTGCCAACATATAAGCACCAAAGTAGCATAAAACTCTAATCATGTAGCTAGGAAAGGATGTTTGGAACTTGCCATAGAATTCACTATATAAAGGGGTTCCATGAACACTCCATTCTTGCACCACACCACTCAAAATCACCTTCCACTCCCTCTCTAATACTCTCGGCCGAAGAACACCCCTTGGATAGATTATCGAGCACTAGGAAGCCTCAAGTCTACAAGTTTCCCCATTACTACTAGCTAGTATTAAGGTAAGTTCTAATTGCTTATTTTTCTTAAGATCCATCGGTCCTTATTGTGAACCCAAGCTTAGACCCTTTGATCACTAGGATAGGCCCCCAACTAGCATTGATAAGTTGATTATTATGCGTTTAGTAATCAAGCATCTATTATGCGCACATCTTTTCACCTATATGATCAATTATATTATCTAGTGTTAAAGTAATTGATTACACATTACACATGGATTCATGAAACATTTTAGATCAAACTTCTTATACATAAAACATGATCTACACCAATGATGTGGTTCACAAAAGTGGGTGCCCAACTTGTGTGATAAACAAGACCATAGTTTAATATGTCTTAATACTTATAGGGAGATCTTTATTGGAACTTTAGTTACTTTCTCTGCTTTGCTAGATCTCTCGGACAAACACCAGGTGAGTTTCACTACTCTTTTCTCAAAACATACGTCTCAGATGAGACAACTTTCTAAACTATTTCATAGTCCGTTTTGGGACTACTCTACACATCCCGGGTTTGGGGTGCAATGATTCACTGGGTGAATTTGCTTTCACTAATTCATGCTTATGTTCTTGATGAACTAAACCACTCTATCATTGAAGTCCTTCTAAATACCGAATGAGTTGCCGGATGGCAAGCGGGTTACTAGTTGATAGCGCTATTAGGTCTTACAAACCTGACATCGTGCTGGGAGCATGGGTGTGAACTATAATTTAACAATTATCATTGTTGATAGACAATGATGCAAGGCACTACCCCTATGTGGGAACTCGTATATTAGCAGTTCAGTATTACCGGTGTTAGTTATCATGAGTGGGCTAGCTACCCCTGGCATGTGAATTAGCTGATTACTCAATTTATGTGGTCTGGAAGACCTACGCGATTACTCAAACTTGTGAACTCACCAACTTTATGTTGACACACGATTATTATACCTTTTTGCAGGACATTAGTTCCGAGCACGAGTAGGGCATGCATCACATAGCCTTATTGGGATATGGTCACTTAAAACTATTTTAGTATGTTTAATTATTTACTATGGCTATGAACGCATTGTTATGCGCAGACTATTTGTTTAACGGTTACTTTAAATTCGCTTCCGCAACCATTTGTATGTTTTGATTATCTATAAAACTTCTTTTACAACAACGAACTAAATGGTTTGGGCATTTAGAGTCGTTCGTATGACTTATGGCTATGAGATCCTGGCACGTCACACGCCTCGCGGTGTAGACCCCGCAGTGGAAAGTGAGGGTGTGACACAAATGGGTCAAGACCTTCACCCTTTTCCACACGAAGGGGTTTATTTTTGGTCAAAGGGGTTTCAAGAGCCCTTCCCCTATGGTTCACATGAAGGGCAAAGCCTTTTGCCCTTCCCCTAAATTCTACACGAAGGGTAAAGCCTTACCTTACATTTAACACAAAGGGCAAAACTCTTCCCCTTGTTTTGCACCTGAAACACGTATTATTATATAATTTCACCTAAATGTATGCGAAACACATATTTATCATACAATTTCACGAAAAAAAGTAATCCCAATTTACCAATGATCATATAACATGTAAGCATCAATATATTACCTATATTGCACTATTGTTTTACCAACGGACAAGATACGAGACTCATGCGCGTGTGTTTCCCGGTTTCCCGAATCACCTAACCATGACTACTTTATGTGTAAACCGACTCCCGATAATTCCCTAAATCACCGAACTGACTCAACTCACCCAGTTAAGTTCGTTTTGTAAATGTTTTGATAAGGTAGACTTAAGTGTTTGTTAAGAATATTAACCTGAATTTTTCATGTGTAACAATATGTATGTAATATATGAGTAATTATCATTACTATAAATTTAAAATTGAAGTTTGAAGATATAAAGGATTTAACCATCTCACTTCACACACATCAACATCCAAGTACATAAAAGGAAATCCGAAATTATTTGTATATAATCAAACGTTTATGTACAAATTCGTCAACTAATATTTATTCGTCATAGATATTTATATCCACTTGAAGTTGAGCATTTTGTGCTTAGTATATGGACAAATAAGATTGTTGAATTATGCTATAAAATCTTTAGAATCAGTGCGAAACTGGTACAAAGCTGTAACAAAAGTCAAAGTCAAATCATTCGACGGTCAACTATCAATTAAAACATCAATGTAATGAGTAACTAATACTATTTTTGTCCAATACTTGTAGCCCAGTTGGTTGAGGGCCTAAAGTTTCCTATGGGAGGCTTGGGTTCAATTCCCACTAACTACATTTGGAGGACATTGGTGGAGGGGAAATGAGGGATGACCCGGCCATTGGCTTGGGTTCGAGTCCTGATCCCGACCGGTTTTACCGATTATCTCACTGTCGTGCCTTCGGGCGGGTGAGTGGTCGGGTTTTCCCGGGAATTGGTGGCAATTGGTGGCCCGGGTACTCTCGAATACCTGATTCGCCAAAAGGGTGTCCGAGAGTGCTCGGAATTTGATTCGTTGGCCGTTCAAAAAAAAAAAATACTATTTTTTTAACGATCAATAAAATTATATTTCAGCAAGCTAGCGGGTACTAGCAATACACCATACATTGCCAAAAATCAATCAAAACAATAGTACATCACAAACATACTCTATACAAGTTAAAAGAACACCATAAAGACCAATCCAAAAATATTAATAGTAACTAATACTACTAAAGTACTTTTTAAAACATCAAATTTTTACACCAATTCGCTTTTGACGAGATTCGAATCTTTGATATCAAGGGGAGCAACACCAAAACTTCAATGGCTTTACCAATTGAACCCAACCCCCACCCACTAAAGTACTTATTTAATTTGTCATATTTACATATACAAGGATTACATGACAAGAAACTTAATACGAGAACAAAGAGAAAAAATGACATAATGATAAAACATTAAATATTTTAACTCTTCTCATATTAATTATTAACTTTCTAATTAATTAGTTATTAACACTTTATCCTACATATTATCAAAATTTGTCAGGCCCTTTATCAAAATTCATACTATACATACTGAAATTATCATATATTTATCCTACACATATCAATATTATCATACGCTTTACACATATAAAAATTAATCATACGTATACCCTACATATGCAATTATCTTTCGCTCTAACTAGGTTTGCTTTGAAATAATATCTAATGAATTATGAGTTTCATTTATTTAACTAGTTTATGGGTTACAAAAAATTAATAATTTATTTAACATTGAATACAACTATTAAATAGAAGATTTCTATTGGTTTAAATTGGTTCTTTTTCTTTCTACAGGACATTTTCTTCTTATATAGAAAAACAATAAAAGTAACAATTTAAAACACAATCAAATGTATTCTAAGCATTAAATTGTAAAACACACTAATTATCATTAGAACACACTAATTATAGTCTTGCATGGTGTTTTAGATTTAATGATTAGAATACATTTGATTGTGTTTTAAATTATTATTTTTATTGTTTTTCTATATAACATAATACCAAAATAATATAAAACATTTCTCCTAAAATTTTAAACACAATACTTACATAGACTTCTTACACTATATATTACGAGAACATACTTAACATAATGAGTCATTCATTTTTTTCAATCTTAAACAACTAAAAATTAACATCAAATGTAATCTTATTGTTTCTTACACTGGAATTCGAAAAAAAAAATATGAGAAATTTTCATTTTTTTTGTAAGCTACCTAAATGTAGGTTAAATAACTTACATGTATGTAGGTTTGTAAAAGACACACAAAAACACTAATTTGATTGTTTTTTATGTATAAAATATACAAATATGAATGTAAAAAACAAAATATATGAACCATAATTTAGGAAATTAAATAATTTAAAGTTGTTCTTTTTGTTCTCGTAATAATTTAGTGTTCTGAAATGATCCTTACACTATATATATATATAGCCTATATAGGGTTGGGTTAAAATAAAAACCCTCTTGAGTTGTGAAAACCCGTGAAAACCCTATGTAAAAACTTTTTTTTCCTGATTTTTTCAGATTAACTTTTATATTCAATTTTATTAGTTTTGGCAAAAAAAAATCAAAAAAGCGCCGAGTAGATTATTTTGTTACACATGTGTTACATAAACTGGGTTTTATCATACGTTAGCATTGTTACATATGTAACATTTGTGTTACATAATTTTTAAAAAAAAAATCTATTCAGCGCTTTTTTGATTTTTTTGGGTCGAAACTCATAAAATTAAGTATACAAGTTATCCTAAAAAAATTAGAAAAAAACAATGTTGTTACATAGGGTTTTCACGGGTTTTCACAACTCAAGAGGGTTTTCACTGGATACTTAGCCTATATATATATATATATATATATATATATATATGGAGAGTAAGAAAGAGAGAGTTATGATCAAATACAAAGGATACTTTTTTTAAAAAAAGGGTGAGAAAGATTTTATTAACTAAAAGAATAAATATAATGTAATTTATTAACATAAACAATCGTCAATATATGTACTTAGAAAAATGAACATTGACGTAACATTTATAAATTTTGTTAAGTTAAAGAGTTAATTGCTAATTTAGTCCCTGAGATTTGTCAAAAATTGCCACTTTCATCCAATTTTTTTTCGTCATTTTAGTCCCTGTTGTTTCATTTTTTTGTCATTTTAGTCCCTATGGACTATTTTAGTCCCTGAGGTTTGTCAAAATGAATGACTCATTAGTCCCTGTAGACTAACAAGATTTGGATGAAAGTGACAATTTTTGACAAATCTCAGGGACTAAAATGACAAAAAATGACACCACGGGGATTAAATTGACAAAAAAAATATTTGGATGAAAGTGGCAATTTTTTATCAACCTTAGGGACTAAATTAGCAATTAACTCTAAGTTAAATTTTAAACACTTTTTATTTCAAATGGAACTATCTTTGATTTTTAAAAACCACATATTTTTTTATTATTTAACATATTCTATTTTTACTATTATTTACCATCCAACTAAATCATCAGCTATTTGAAAATTTTTAGATATCACTTATAAAAATAATATCTTCGTTATTATTTTTTTTTTCTATTTTAGCTAACATAAGTTTATTTAAAATTTTAATAATGAACTTTTACATTTAATTTATTTGGGTAGTAATATAATAAGTATCTTTAATTAAAGAAATAATTATCCATTATTAAGTAAGATAGAAAGAAATAATATCTTCAATGAAAAAATAAATATGCTTAATTAAGTAGGAGAAATAATATATTTAATTAAAAGCCAAGTATTTATAATTATGTAGAAGAAAGAGAAAGGAAAAAAAAAAACAGATACTCTACAGAATGATAGGTATCCAACTTTTATTGATTTATTATATATAATAATAGATCTAAGATGAGCATTTTGAAATTTATAAATATTAAGTGTTTTATAAAATTCAATTCATAAAGTACAACCAAAGTCAATTAGTCTTTTATACACTAGTTATAATTAAATGATTAATAGACCATCGATTTGAATAGTAACTTGGAACAACTTTGTAGGTTTTGTTTAAGGCATTACACTTTAATCTTATCATTAACAAACTTCGAATAATTAATTAGTATTTACACTTCATTCCTCTTATACAAAAAACTAACTAGCCCTATAATTTTTAAATGACCATACTTTTTCGTGCATTAATATTTTGTTTAAAAAAAGTGAGGCCACAAAAGCAAACATTTTATTCTCTTCAATTTGAATATAGTATTTCTAGAGGTTTTTTTATTTAAAAAACTGACATGTTACATGATTAACAGAGTCTAAGGGTGAGTAATAGTTGAATAGTTAACCGAAATTAAACTACCCTCGTTTGACAAAAAAATTACTGAATCGAACGTATCATTCATATTTTCATATATTTCTAGCTTTTATACCTCAATTTTAAGTCTTTCTAAGCATAAGTTTTAGCCCAAGCTTGTTTTGGCTATTTACAGAAATTAAACAAACCAAACCAAAAATCATCAATTTAACTGAAAAACGAAACTAATTATCCGAAAACTGTTTGCTTAATAAAATAGACTAACCAAAGAATTGGTTTCAGCTTTGGTGGAGGATAATAACCGAATCGACCAATCCATACACGTCTTGACAGTGTCGGTGTTTTCCACCATAAAGTGTAAATACTTTTCTATGGTATTTAAAAATTTTGCTTCATGTATTTTTAATCCGATGCGTTTTAATTAAACACGTTTCACATATATGTATAAGAACAAATTTTATAAAAAGAAGATGATTTAATAAAATGAGATCATTTAGAGTCCTTCAATAGGTTGAGTTAACTTCTTGTGTTGTAAGAATATTGTATTATAAAAAAGAAATGAGTAAATAGCCAAAACCGTTCCTGTGGTTCGTTAGGTTTTGTCAGTTTAGCTGAAAATGAATTTAATTGCCTGAACAATTCAGTAGTTTGACAAAATGAGTCAAAACAGTCCAATTTTTTAATGGGGTTAACTCAACCTAGTTAAGTCAAGGGAAAAATTGTCCCTTTGCCTTCTGATTCGCCTAACAGACCCAAACCGGATCTTTGTTTTGACCCGTTCCTAAAATGCATAATAAATCCATCAAAATTCTTTCTAAATCCATCAAAATGCTACAGCCAATGCTACAATTGACGTACCAAAAGTCTTTGTCTTCAACAAGAAGAAGCAAAATCTTTAGAGTCATTTAGCAGCTACACTTGGTCTAGTTGGAGGAGTATTTGTTGCTTTTCATCATTGCATTCATTTTAGTTTTCTTATACATAACAAGAAATAAAAATAACATAGAATTTGAACACAAAGAGAGTTCGCAAGCTGACCTCAGCTGATGAATTGTAATTCAAAAAAAGTCTTCTCCTATAGAGAAATCAAAGTAGGCACTCGCAACTTTAAGCATTCTTTAGGACGTGATAGCTTTGGCTCATTTTACTTTGGAAAGTTTCCAGATGGGGAGAAGGAGGTGTTCATTAGAGATGAAGAAGACCACCGGCGCCGATCACCGAAACTGTTTACATGCTTCATATATTATGGTGGGGAGCATTTCATTTTTCCGGGAAGAGAGAGGGAAACAGGGTAGATATGATGGTGGTAATCGTCAGACTTGGTGGTAGTGTTGGTAGTGGACGGTTGTGGTGAAAGCTGGGTGGTTTGAGATGGTGGTGAGATGTGATGGCGGTCTTAGAAGATGGTGATTGTGGTGAAAGTGGATGGTGGTATGAGAAGGTAGTGATGGTGTGGTGTGGTGATGGTGACGGTGGTCTAGTGTGGTGGTGATGGCGGCGGTGGTCTGAATTGGTGGTGGTGATAATTGGGAGAGAGAGAAGGTAAATAGATAATTTTTCCCCTGACTTAGAGGGTGCTTGGTATTGAGTTTAGAAATGCAGAAGTGCTGTTGGTCAGAAGTGCTTATTGGCTTTTGACTTTTTGAAAATGAGTTTTGAAAAAAGTGTTTGGATTAGCTTTTGGGATAAAAAACGTCAAAAAGTCAATAGATTGTTTCTTTAAGTGTTTCGCTAAATTTATTGTGAATATTGGTTGTATGGTGGTAGATTTGTAATTTTTTTTTCCAAAAGTCAAAAGCCAAAAGCCAGGATTTCTAACTTCTCAAAAACAACTTTTTCACCCTTACAAGCCAAAAGTCAAAACAAAAAGTGCTTTTGGGTTACACAAACAACTTATTGACTTATTAGCTTCTTGTAAAAACTAATACGTCAATAAGTTGTTTTGAAACTCAATCCCAAACACCCTCTAAATTGGGTTGAGTTAACCCCATTATCAAATTGGATTGTTTTGACGCATTTCGTCAAACTACTGGATTATTTAGGTAATTAGTTTCATTTTGAGCAGGACTGATAAAACCCACTAAACCACAGGACGGTTTTGCTATTTACTTAAAAAAAATTTATTTGAATGATTAAGTGAAGGAAAAATAACTCATTAGTCGGTTGTGGATTTAAACTAAAAGTCGGCTAGGATGGAAGCTTGTAATCTGTAGAGAGAATTGTAAAAGCCGACAAAGTTTATTTTGTACTTTTTGGTTCTCCCAAAATATGGACTCTTCCGCAAGGTGGTCCTTTTAATTTTATTTTCGCCATCAAAAGAAACAAAATAAAATGTGAGAGATTATAGTTTATGAATTGTAAAGTTAAAACTTTTATTTATAGAAGACTTGGATTTCCTGAAAGCAAAGTATTTGGCGTAAATTTTTTCATCATTTTAATAATAGTTCCAATATCGATATCGATGTTCAGTCGCCGTCACCGGCACTCGCATACCTTATGATCCTAAAAACAAAAACAACCACTTAATTTTGAATATAACTTCGTTTTCAATAAAATTAAATTAAACACAGCCGCGTATTCAACTTTTTTTAAAACAAAGTTAATGAATTCGCGTCATTAAATCAACCTAAATGTAAACCAAATACGTTAGAGATGTATGTAATTTATAATATAATGGTGAGTATATAGTTATTTTGTTTTCCTCTTATAACATTTAAATTATAATATTTTCATAAAATCCCAAATATACCATTGTGATTTGCCACATACTTATTTTAGATGTATTTCTATATATATATTTATTCGAAACAATCCATATAAAATATAATATGTTTTTAGTTTTAACATTTTAATACTATTGGATTTTTCTCTTATAATTTTGTATATACAATGCTGTAAGAAATTCAAATATATTGTTACTAGCTTTTTATCCCGGGAGTGGCCCGTGGTTGAAATATCTAATATAACATAATAAAATATTTAATATGACATCATGATTAATGATTTGCCAATACATGATTAATGAATAATAATAATAATAATAATAATATTATTTATTTTAAACAAATTTCTGCTATAAATTATCATATTAAAATATAAAAAGGAATCTCTGCCTATGAAGTTATGTCTATCGTTTGTGATTTATTAGTAGAGTAAAATATATTTGAAAACAAAACCCCACAAAAATAGTTGTTTTTTTCTCCGTTTTTTATATAGCACTATAATACTTGTTAGAAAGATAATAAAACGCTCGTTAATTTGGTGTAATTTTTTTCTTTAAAAAATCTCGTATATAAAAGATATTAACGTTTAAAAGTTATGGGAGGAAACATTAGAGAGAAAATTTAATTTTGTTTTTAAATTCTTATCTTTTCCTAAAATAATTATAATATATATAGATTTATTAAAAAAACTCAAAAATTAAAAAATCTTACATGATGCCACGTGGCACATTCAAGGAGGGGTTGGGGCCTCCATTGAATGCCACATCATCAAAGTTCAATTATTTTATTATAAGTTATAGATAACGAGTCTATTTTTATCTATGTTTTAATATAAATTTTATTCAAAACTAATTCGTGTAAAGACTCACAATGTTCAGCGAGTACATGCTTAATGCCTGCCATATAAATACTTTGTAACAAACTAGTGTGTATGCCCGCGCGTTGCCGCGGGTAGTTTTGTTTTTGAGATGCATGTTGTGTGGCGGGCACTTAAATTATTTTTAATACCAAATTGCTAAGATAACTAATATATTAAGTATATCCTGCAAAAAAGATAAAAACCCAATTAAAACAGATGGCCAGGTAGATGAAAATTACACAGAAAAAATTATTGTGATATATAGGTCACTCGAAACAATGAAAATCAAATTAACGATACAAAAATTTGTAGAGAAATAAGTAAAAGTTAAGCAACTTTAACCGGATATTTAGACAAGTTGGTTACTATTGATAACTTTTTCCAAAAAAATTTAACGTTAATTTACCCAATGTCTAAAATCTACACGAGGCTCATGTAGGAACAAATGAACATCTACAGATAAGGTAGGGGACGCATCAAGATTTTTATATATTTTTACATCAAATACATGAAAATTCTAGTTACATCTTAATTTGTTCCCACATCATATAAATGACGTAATGAAAAAGGCCAAATGCTCATGTAAAATATATAAGAAACAAACACTCCACCCTATATATCCATACAACAAACATTACAGTATGACAGTTTAAATTGCATTAGAAACCTACTGTATGTAAACATTTATGTCATTCTACACATCTACCTGATTTCACATTAGGATTTGAGGGGGAAAAAAGATTCTTACATATTTTATTTTTAAAACTTTCTTTGGTTCGGTCATCATTTTGTGCCACATAAACATTTAACCAAGAATTAACAAATTTGCAACATAATACGATGTTATTCAAGTTATCAAGTACAGTCGAACATGAAGTTGTCTCTTTGAATAAAAATAAAAATAAAGAGTTAGAAGCATTAGGATTTGATTGAATAAAGTGTTAGCTGTTTTACTTCCATTCATACAAAATTAGATTAGTAACAGTAAAGAAACAAACAAACTGCACTATACCTACAAATTTGCAGGAAAAAAAAATCCATTTTATCCCTATAAAGGTCTCACGGATTGAACAATATACTATGCTTATAAGTTATATAACCATGATACCCATCTTGAATATAGTATATTTGATATATCCCTTTGTTGATTAGTTAACATTTTATTAAAAGAATACAAATCTATTAACATCAAGAACACACATACATACAACATACTAATGAAGCATATCAAGGACGAAGGATGTTAAGGGCCAGGGGCGGCCCTGGCCCCCTGTTTTTTGGCGCAGTGGTATAAATTTGTGATTTTCGTAGGTAAATCGAGTCCCTGAAGCAGATGGCATCATCATACATCCGTAATGGTGTGTTTGTGAAGTGTGTACAAGAAATATATACAATTGGAAGCAAAGGTTGTACATAAGGGGCATAAAAGAAAGAAAATGGTAAAAGTTAGAGATTTATGCATGAGACCTTTTGTATGCCATCTTAAAATGATGGTGAAATTACCTTCTTACCCATCTCTGCTCCTTAATAAGGTAACATAGATACGCAATTCCTTTTTAGTTTTGACCAACACACATGATGTTTCATTTGCCGTAGTATGGATGAAGACCCCAGATAGAAGAAAAATTATCCTACAACCTTAAATTCAACACTTATCTTCGCAACACAGTTTTTGATCTAATACTTCTCTAAACATTATTGAATGTTTTTAACATACACAGAATTCCACCACAACATGCTAGACAATTCCATTAGTTATATAATTTTATTGGTATAAAGGTTTTAAGCATATTTTTTTTTTCATTTATATCTTGCAAGCTACAACTTATTTTTTTTATAAAATTCCGAGTATGAAGTTACACCATGCTTATTTTTATCTATATCTCGATATAAAGTTTACTTATAAACCGAGTTGTACGTAGTAATTTACACGTGCGCATGTTGTTAAAGTTGTTTCCCGGTTTAGTATTTTTTCAACAGATGTACATCTTTCCTTTTCTATTCGGAGTATTGGTATTGTGCCGACCTATAACTAATCATAATGAATTATTATTTGGAAAATAAACTTTTCTTTTGAGATTATGTATATATTTTGTATGTTACGAATATTAAATTATCCGTTGAAACTTATTTTAGAATAATAGTTACGTATTTAGGATGTGTCAAATATTATGTGGTGTACACAATACGTATGTAAGTTACTATCACTACGTTAAAAGGAGGCCATGACAACAGTTTTGCATAATCGCCCTCCCACATATTTGTTGGGAATTATGGTATCAAAAAACTAAGCGGACGCGATTTATATATTGTAACAAAAGCCGATTATATATACATATATATATATATATATATATTATGTTTAGATTTATTAATCCGATTAACGAATATTCCCAATCAGGATCATGTTAAACACGTATAAACAAATAAATAAGATAAACAACCATAGGGGGTTTAGTAATCAACCTTTGATGACTAAATTGTAACATGCGGGATACAACGAATCCTCGCTAGTAGGATATTCATGAACAAGCACAAGAATCCTCACTAGTAGGATATTCACGAACAAGCACAAGACACGAACGAGCGAAATTGTAACATGCGGGTTACAACGAATCCTCGCTAGTAGGATATTCACGAATTAGATTTATTAATCCGATAAACAATCGGAATTGTAACATGCGGGTTACAACGAATCCTCGCTAGTAGGATATTCACGAACGGGCACAAGACACACCCGTACAAAGCAGCAACCAAAAGGGAGCGGCGACGGTGGTCTTGGTCGACAACAGCATGAACCGGCATCGGTTTAGGGCTGGTTGAAAAGAGAGAGGGAGGAGGAGGTGTTGTTTTGTTATAAAAGTATGTTTAGGGTTTACCCCTTAATTCTTGTTTATAAAAAATTATCTTACACTAAGCCCCCTTGTATAATATCATAATATTCCTTAATATTAATCTAATTAATATTAAGTCCCTCAAGTTCAAAACTATTATTATTTCAATAAATAATAATCTACTTACTCATGAACATATCTGATTCATGTACCAATGTGTAACTCTTCGGATCCTACCGAGTTGGGTTACGTTGATCTCGACTATAATTATTATCGGACATATTATACATCCAACAATATTTGCTTAGATCTGTAGCTAAAGTTCATTTTTAACATTTGAAAAACTTCTAGCCCACTTTTCGCCAAACATCTTACGTATTCATGTGACCATTGTATAACAACTCAAAACCCTAAGCCACACTTAAAGAAAAAACTGTGACATTTACTAGTCACACTAAAAAAAAGTGTGGCCAATTGTGATCTACGGACAAAGTATTTGTTTAACGTGACCAAAAACACATACATTTTGTAATATTTTGCCACGCTTTAAGATAAAACAGTGATATTTACTTAGCACAATTGATAAATGTGGTAAAATGTGACCAAGTGCCACTATCGTTTTTAATGATGTGGCTAAAAGTGAAAACATTTGGCCACTTGCGAGTTTGTGTGAGCAAAGAGCATTATTTATTAGTCACATGGTAAAAGAACAAAAATTAATAAGTATAAGTATTTTATGTGTAACGCCCCGAACTTTGTTTCGCTTAAATACGCTATTAGGCGTAATTGGTAAAATATCAAAGCAAATTTAACGGTGGATGTCTTTTTAGTCGATGGATAAAAACGAGGCTAAAAACCCACTACAAGATACTAATCTAGTTAATATTATAATCTAAGAGCAAACCGAGACTAAAACTTGAGGGACCATTGTTGTCAAAATGACAAAATGAGTTTTATTAATAATAATAAAACAATAAAAACACACACAAAGTGTTGTGTGTCGTGTGATGATCAGGAGGTCATCTCCTCCAACAACCAAAACCCTAAACACTCAAATTCAAGCTCAAATCCAAGCAAATCAAGGGGGTTTCGATGCATGAGCTAAAATCCGGATTATCCAAGCTTATTACACAAAAAGGTATCATTTATTTGGTACAATTTGATCTTAAATCCGTTATTGATCATGGTGAAAAATTAGGGTTTTTATAAAAACGTGAAGGTGTATGTTGATGGAGGTTTCTCTAACCTTAGGGAGCCCCAAACATGTTTAATTTGAGTATAAATAGCATTTTACATTTGTGCTTGCTATGTTTATAGGGTTATGTAATATGTGAAAATTTGGGTTTATACCTCTAAGTGGATACTACATATGGTTAGTAGTTGTGATAACTCTTAGGAGTTATTATAATGAGAAATTAGGCTAAGAAGTCTAGATAACATGATATGGTGATGTTTAGCTAAATGGGTATGCTTTGGCTAACTTAAAACTCATGAAAAATCAATTGAATTGGTGAGTGCACACCAAGTGTTTGATAAAATGCTTGAATGAGGAAATAAATGTGTAAACATGTATGAACATGAATACTTGAAATGTGATGTTGAGCTAGAGGTAAAATGAATACATGAATGCCATAGATAGTGAAAGAAATCCATATTATGTATTCTAACAAAAACAAGGTTGGACATGTCCCTAAGTCAGGTACGAGAATTAGGGAGCAAGCGGGTCAAACGGATGCAAACTCAATGCGTATGGGAACAAGAACGAATATGAGGTAAGTTCTACTTACACTATTAGACTATGACATGGATTAAATGTTATATATATTGATATTGAGTGTGTACTAAAGACAAACCCCAAGGGGTGCAATTCATTAAGTGGGTCGATTGTGTGGACTCACAATAAATCAAGGTTTATGAGATTAATTGAAACCATGAGTGGTGACCGAATGGTGAAATTCATCAAACGGGTCAATTAATAATGATATGTAAGAAATGATGTTTTAATCCAAAATGGGTCACTAAAATCATTTGAATTAAGTTGTTAAGTATGTTGTTAAATGGGTCAAGTTTGTGACACTTGAACCATAGATAAAAGTTTGGATAACTTAGTATTATGAACAATGAGTCTAAACGGGTCAAATGGTGATGTCCTCACCATGTGAGTCCGATACTTGATGCTTTTATTCCAAGCATTAGGATTCATGAGGTCAAACGGATCAAATGCCAAAGTATTACCATTTGAGTTCTGAGAAATTAATGTGTCTAGTTAGAAAGTACGCAGGTAAATGCACTTGCGCATACACACTTGATGCTAAGAATCATGGATGCTAAGAACAAGGTATGGATATGGGTCAAGTCCACCCGGTAAGTCTGTAGCTAATTAAACGCCTTCGGGCGAGGCAACATGAGTACAAAAACTACCCACATGAAGTGTGGGTGCAAATCCAGTAAGTTATTTCCCTAACTATGTCTAATGTGCACTAATGCGCCTAGAATTGATCAAATTGAGAACAATCATATGAAACGGTGAAAATCTAAGTCCGTAAGGACTTAGAAGTTTTTAAGCAAGTCATTAGGTCAAAAACAATGGATTTGAAACAAGAAGTGTCGCCATGATCGATACCTATATATATTGGCTAACAAGTAATTAGTGATATATGTGTGTATTAACATACGTGTGTATATGTTTACTTAATTTGTCATGGTCAATCATAGTATGCTTGCTCCAAGAATAATGATAGGTGAGTTATTGAGCTTTTTTCAACATGTTATTTTACCAATTATGGATGGTCATGCTTATGTCAAGTTGGTCAAAGTATGGTCAAATAGGTCAGATTGTAGGTTTAAATGTTTAATAGATCTTAATATTGGGTCTATAGGTTTGATGTCAAAAAAGGGCAAAATGGTCATTTGCTTTAAAATTGTTACATAAGCCTTGTATGTATGCACAAATGAATGATTCCCAGCTATCAAATTTATTATCAAGGCTACTATATATGTTGCTTGAATCTTATGGTGAATGAGTTGAGATCATTCTTTAGCTATATTTTCCCAAGATGATTAGTGATGGCATTGAGTTTGGAAATGGTTTTTTATCAAACTCGGAGACCCACTGATGTGTTTATCAGTCAAAACAAATGGGTTAAGTGATAAGGCCATCTATATTGGTCTTAGACTTTGATAAAACCCTTTCCAAAACTCTATGCCATCACAAATTACCTTGAAAAGGAGGTTGGTTACTGGAAAACAGGTAATTTTTGTAGGAAAAACATGTGTAGGAAAACTTGAAAATGTTTTACAGGAAAACATGTGGAGGAAAAACTTGATAATGTTTTATAGGAAAAATATCTGTAGGAAAACCAGCTTGTGTAAGAAACAAAACCAAGTAGTGATCAAAAGGATGATGATTCAGACTCAAACTGGTCAAATGATGACTGTCGTTGGAAATAATCTTGGTTTTGATTGTTACGTAGGTCATTGTTATAGGTAGTTAGGTTTATTCAGGTTGTATTGTATGGGTCATTTGGTTATTAGGTTTATATAAGGTCATGTATCAATGTGTGCATTTGGTTAATGGTTGTTGGAACTTAAAACCAATTAATGAACTTAGCACATCTGCACTGTCACACCCTCAAATTTTACTTGCAGGGTTTTACCGCGAGGTGCGTAATATACCAGGATCCAAGTCAACGGCCACAATAAACGACATCGAAATGAGTAAAGTAACATAAACACAACCATGCAGTTTAAAGTTTAGCAGAAGTGTAAATTTAGTTTGCATACCAAATTCCAAAACGAAATAGTTTTCAAAATAGTTTAAATTAAGGAAATCCAATAATGATAGATGGATGTTCTGGACTCCTGTGCATCCTAACCCGGTGCTGCTACCTTAGCAACCTAAGAAAACATGCTGAAATGTGTCAACATAACAATGCTGGTGAGTTCACAGGTTTTACAAAACAAGTTTCATATGTGTGAAAGATCAGATCCGTTTTACTATTTTATCAAACGTTAGCTAGACGTTAAGTATGTTGCTACTATGATTGAAACCATTGCTGTCTATGTTGTTACTCAATAATGTGTGTACCCTTCGGATTATCGTCATCCCCGGTAAGCACTGTATGGTTGAGACAATATGCACCCGTCCAACCTCCAGTTGACCAAGGTGGCGTTTGTTAGGCCCAATAGATCTATCCACTTCTTCCCACTATATACCCATATTAGTGGTTTCCTTGGGATTTATATGAGTCGCATAGTAAACAAGTGATAACAATAGTAACAAATGATCTTTATGTAAAACTGAGTATGTAGCATCATGTTTCTCACCCATAAGAAAGTATGTAAAAGTGGGGCCGTGACACTCACCTTAGGGTGCATCTTCTAGTATAATATAATTGACTGTGTGTTGATAGTCCCAAGTACCGGCGACCTATCATGAGACGCTTATAAGTGTGTTGACCGATAACACATTGTTCGATTAAGCCTTGGTTGTCCAAACCATGACTGTGTATGTTTGAAAAAGTGTTTGGTGTTTGACATGACCACACAAGACCAGACATCCCGTTGGTGACCCGTTATATCCGTATATTAGTCAAGCACGAGTTCATAAGTGATAACATGTAGATATATACATCATATAATGAGTAGATCACCAAACCTAGCATATAGATCATGTAATGCACGTATGAGTCATAAAATATAATACGGGGTTTCTAGACACGTTACGGGGTTTAGAATATGCTAGGTGTAAAGACACGCTACTGGGTACCAAAACACACTACTCGGATTAAAACACATGACAGGGTACCCAAAAACACGCAACTAGCTATGTCAGTCGCCTTCAGGCACACGACTGGCTAGCTAGTCGCCTTCAGGACACACGACTGGCTAGCCAGTCGCCCTCGACAGGCGACTGGGTAGCTAGTCGCCTGCACTGCACGCTGCTGGCCTTTTTGGCGTGCGAAACCCTCTAAATGAGGTCCGAACGTATTGGAAAACCCCGAATCAATCCACAATCATTATCCCACCCAAACCTATCCTTTTGCCCCTATTATCATCTCGTTTATCACACAATTTGCCAGTTTTTTCCAAAATGGATAATATTATGTGTAAATAACATCAATAACATGCAAAAGTTACCCTAAATGGCAAATAACCTGATTTAATCACATAATCACATTCCAATTATCATTTAGCTGTAGTAGGATCATTCTAACATAAACCCTAACAAGTTACAAGCATCAAATCATCATGCTACATCCTAGATTCCACCAAAATCCTTAAACGGATCAAAACACATAAAAGCCACATAACACAACAAATAAGATTCTAACACCAAGATAATCATCATAACAGCTCCCTAGAATCATTCTAATAAAAAACATACAAGAAACCTCATGTTTTAGATCACCAACACCATTTAAAGTTTGCATTTTTATCGTAAACTCATAGGATATGTTTAGACTCAGTTTAGAAAGAGCTTTCAAAGGTTTTTATTGATGAAATCATACAAAGATCAAATTTGGACCTTTAGGGTTCATAATAATAACATAACAATGTTTGAAATCTTCACTTGTAAAGGTTGTTTTAGCTTGGAAATAGTGATTTTAGGGTAAAAGTGGGTGTATAGTGGTTAAGGGTAGTGAGAGAGCACTTTAGGGTAAGCTAGGGTTGTACAAATGATGAAAAACAAGTCAAGTACGGTATTTATAGCTGTTACTAGTCGTCCCAGTCATTATGGGAGACTGGACGCTGCACCAGGCGGCTAGCTAGCTAGTAGTCTCCTGATGCACATGACTAGCTAGCTAGTCGCCTCCTGATGTACACTACTGGCTAGCTATTAGCCTCCTGGAACACACTACTGGCTAGCTAGTAGCCTACCCATGGGTGGTAGATTTCCATAGAGTCGTTTGCTATTTTAACACATAACTTCAGATATACACATATTGGCACGTTATATAATGATTGTAAAACATTTAATACCCAACAATTCACACTTTCATGATATTTCACCAACCCCTGGGACTCGAGACTAGCGTGAGTGCATTTTACCCGATTATCCTCCAAGTCACCAACCCTTGGACATATGTGTGTAAACCGACTACCGATGATCCTCCGGATCATCGAACCGACTCCCGATGATTCCCCGAATCATCAAATCGACTCAAATACCCCATTTAAGTATGTTTTATGAATGTTTTGCTAAGGCAGACTTATGTGTTTGATAAAAGTATTAACTTGAGTTTACTGGGTGTCACATTATCCCTTTGTTGAAAGAATTTTCGTCCTGAAAATTGATTGAAGTCGAAAGGAAAGAACGAAAAATTTTCTGGTTGCTACATCATCCCCCTGTTGAAAGGAATTTTGCCTTGAAATTTAGTTTGTTTCAATACTGATAGGTGCTGGTTTCGGGAATAGGTGGGGATACTTGAGTTTCATCTGATCCTCGCATTGCCAGGTGAACTCCGGTCCACGGTTGGAGTTCTAACAAAGCTTAGTGATGCGGATTAATCCGACGAAGGCTTCTAGTTTTGAAATCCAAGATTTTGACTGGTTCTTACACAATGCGCAAACGATCATTAAACTTGATTTCCTCGAGAGGAACAATAAGTGTTTCATCAGCTTGACACTTCTTTAGGTTAGAAACATGGAAAACGCTATGCACGCCACTGTGTTCAGTTGGTAAGTTAAGTTTGTTTGTCACTGGTCCAATCCGTTCCAGGATTGCAAACAGTCCAACATAACGAGGGTTCAGTTTCTCACGCTTCCCAAAGAGGATAACGCCTTTCCATGGAAGGACCTTTAAAAGTACCCTATCGACAACTTGGAATTTCAACGGTTTGCGACAAGGGTCGATCACGCATGCGCAAAGCATGTCGGCTCTCCCAACTCTTGCCAAAGTCGATTACGCATGCCCAAAGCATGTCCTCTAATGTTTGAATTGTCCACTCACTTTGATCGTCAGTTTACGGATGATAAGTCGTACTCATATCCAACCGAGTACCCAATGAATCCTACAAAGCTTTCCATAAATGAGAAGTAAAACAAGAACCATGGTCCGAAATGATATAAACAGGCACCCCGTGCTGAGAAACCACTTCCTTTAGGTAGATGCGATCCAACAACTCCATCTTGTCAGTTTCTTTGATAGCCAGGAAGTGTGCAGATTTGGTTAGATGAATGACAATCATCCAAATAGTATCACAACCACTTGGTGATATCGGACGTTTGGTTATAAAATCCATGGACATTCGTTCCCATTTCCATTCAGGAATTTTAGGATGCTGGAGTAGGCCAGATGGCTTCTGATATTCAACCTTGACTTTAGCACAAGTCCAGCATTTACTTACGTGAAGCAATCTCAGCCACCATGTTTGGCCACCAATATAGTATCTTTAAATCCTGATACATCTTATCGGAGCCAGGGTGAATCATATACCTGGATTTGTGTGTTTCGTCCAAGAAAAGCTCTCATAAGTTACCAAAAAATGGAACCCAAACACGCTCTGCGAAGTAATGTAAGCCATCAGATCCAAGATGAAGATGTTTGTCGGCACCATGCATGATTTCAGCTTTAAGGTTTTCCTCTTTCAAAGCTTCCTGCTGAGCAGAAGGGATTTGGTCAGGTAGACCAGAATGAATGGTGAGCTGCAAGGCTCGAACACAACGAGGTTTAAGGGATTCCTTCCTTCTTATGGTGTTTACCACAACGTTCGCCTTACCAGGATGGTACTTGATAACACAATGATAATCATTAAGGAGTTCGACCCATCGACGCTGTCGCATGTTCAAATCCTTTTGATCAAAGATATGCTAAAGAGTCTTGTGATCGGTGTAAATAGTGCACTTGGTACCATACAAGCTAAGCAGTTAATGTCGGAAAATATCGGTTATCGGTCGAGACTGATATTTGATATATCGGTTTTCGCGGTTAGACATCGGTAATTATGTTATATATATATTATATTTCTTACATTTCTATCATTACATACCAAAAACCTAGATATAATTAAGCTCTATATATAATTTAATAACCTATAAATACAATCTAAAGTATATACACAACTTAAAAGAAGCACAAAATTTCTAGAATACACTCAACGTACAACTAACCAAGCTATAGATACAACAAATAAAACTCAATAAACAAGGCAAGATATGAAATAACAAATTAGAAGTTTGAGGATAAATGTAACAAGAAACTAGTACATCAAGGGTTGACAATGTTATTTAGTTAAAAAAAGTATTTGAGATATGAATAAAGCTTGTAAACCCTAAAACATTCACTACCATCACTTTTGTTCCATCTTTATCCTTCTCTGCAGCCTTCATCTTCACAGGTATGTCACCATCTTCATCTCCAAATAATCTCCATCTTCTTCTCCTAAGATTTATTCATCTATATCTCCATCTTTTTTGTGTTAACAATATTCAAATGTGAATCTCGGCCGATATATCGGTCATTTCGGCCGATATTATCGGCTCTGAGATTTCAGACCGATACAAACCTAACCCACCGATAAACGATATATCGGACTGATATTACCGATATATCGCTGATATTAACTGCTTAGCATACAAGTAATGTCTCCAAATCATTAAAGCAAAAACAACCGCACCCAATTCCAGATCATGGGTGGTGTAGTTTTTCTCATGGACTTTAAGCTGACGAGAAGCATAAACAATAACCTTCTTGCGTTGCAACAAAATGCAAACGGAATCTTTAGAAGGATCACAATAAATAACAAAATTATTCGGACCCTCAGACAAGGATAGAGTGAGCGCAGAGCAGAGTTTAAGCTTCAGCGTCTGAAATGCCGATTCTTGAACATCACCCAGTTAAACTTCTTGTCTTTCTGGGTAAGAGAGTTGAGGGGTTGAACAATCTTCGAAAATCCCTTAATAAAACGACGATAGTATCCAACAAGACCTAGAAATTTCCGCACGTCAGTTGGCATTTTTGGTGCTTCCCAGTCTTTGATGGTTTATATCTTAGCTGGGTCGACATGAATTCTCGTTTCATTAACCACATGATCAAGGAATTGGACTTCACGCAACCAAAAGTTACACTTGGAGAGCTTAGCATAAAGTTGTTTTCGCCATAAGAGTTCGAAGACTAGTCGCAAGTGTTCCTCGTGGTCCTTCTTGCTCTTGGAATAGATTAGAATATCATCGATTAAAAAAATGACAAATTTATCAACATAGAGTTTACAAACATGGTTCATCAAATCCATGAATACCGCTGGAGCGTTGGTGAGACCGCAAGGCATGACCAAGAATTCAAAATAGCCATAAAGAGTTCGAAAGGTAGTCTTCGGAATATCGGCTTCCTGTACCCTAAGCTGATGGTAGCCGGACAAACCTGTCTTTAATAAAAGTTGGACCCTTGAAGCTGGTCAAATAAATCATCAATACGAGGAAGAGGATAACAGTTCTTGATTGTCACCTTGTTGAGCTCACGATATTCAATACACATGCGAAGGCTTTCATGTTTCTTCTTCACAAACAGGATAGGGGCTCCCCACGGGGATGAACCGGGTCGAATGAAACCCTTCTCCAATAGCTCTTGGAGCTGGTTAGATAATTGTTGCATCTTGGGAGGTGCAAGACGATAAGGGGCTCGAGCGATAGGGTTGCACCCGGTGCAAGATCAATACTAAACTCGACCTGACGCTGAGGCGAAAGACTAGGTTAATCCTCAGGAAAAACATCAGAGAACTCACGAGCAACCGGAATATCTTCAATCTTCTTCTTTTCAGCAGATGACTTAGAAATAAATGTCAGAATGGCAGACCCTTTCAAAGATATTTATGGGCTTTCATGTAGGAATTGATGCTCAAAGGAACGTCACATTTCTCACCATGCACAGTAAGATTTCTCCATCTGAGAGTGGAAGTCGAACGATTTTATCAAACAAACGATCTCGGCAAGATACTTAGACAACCAATCCATACCCACCACAACATCAAAACTACCCAAAGCAACTGGCATAAGGTCAATGGGGAAAGACGGACCTGGAGGTTCTAGGTGACACTCCCTAAGAATGTGTGGAGCCTTAATTTGTTTACCATTAGTCAATTCTATCAAGTACTTAGCCGCTAAAGGTGTAGGTACAATGTCTAGTAACTGAATGAACTCAACAGATATGAAACTTTTATCGGCCCCAGAGTCAAATAAAACTGAAGCATAGAGACCGTTCAGAAGGAACGTACCGGTAACTGTGTTAGGATCCTGTCGGGCTTCCCCCAAACCAATGATGAAGGCGCGCACATTCCTGCCGCCACCATCGTTGTTACCACTTCCATTCTTTCCACGATCAGCTTGCTTCAACTTCGGCCAGTTACCCTGAGGAGTGGGAGCAGGAGTAGTAGTATGGGGTCTGTTTTGGCTGAAGATTGACCCTACAATCCTTTGCCTGATGACTGGTCCTGTTGCATCACTGACAATGAAACTTGTCACAGCTGCCCACATTATGAAACCCACACTGATTACACTTAGGATTCTCACGGACATAACCACCCTGATTTTGGTTGGATAAGTTGGGATTAAACGAGGATCCTAAAGTTTCAAATTTACTGAATTGTTGCTGAGGTTGGGTAGGAGTGAGGTTTTTGCTAGAGTTATCCCATTTCCTCTTGTTCTCACTGGCTTTTAGAGCTACAACCCTCGAACGCAAAACACCCTCCTCCACCTTTTGATTCGTAAGCTTGTGGGCTAAACGAATAGTCTCCTGGAGGGTGGTTGAGTCTGACACAGTCACTAACCCCGTAATCTCAGGTACCAACACAACATTATAGTGTTCAATCCGCCTAAACATCAGCGTAACCAAACCTGGGCACATAACAGCTAACTCATGATGCTTGGTGGTGTACTCTTCAAACTCAGAGGCAACCATCTCATGGTTCCCCAATTGGTGTGTTCCATCTTTTGCCCCTCATCCCAAGGGAAATACTCACTTCTCAGACGATGAATGAATTTGGCCCATGGCATAGCGTTAGCTTCACCCAAGCCAAGAGTCTGGATAGTGGAGTTCCACCAAGTCATAGCGGGTCCATGCAGAGTACCCGAAGCAAACGTAACTTGATTCTTCGCTAGACAGCTACACATAGCAAACACTGACTCAACCTTCTCAATCCACCTGAGCAGTCCCACTGCTCCCTCAGTACCATTGAATGAATGCGGCTTGCAATCCATGAAAGCCTTAAATGTACACACAGGCTAAACATGAGGAGGTGGTGGTGGAGGTGGTTGCTGTTTAACAACATTCCCTGCACAAGCAAATATCACTGCTTAACCAAAGAACATGATAACATAAAACCAATGAGAGTAGTAGTAAATAAATTTACAACCAAGGCCTTGAGCTTGAGCGGCCTGAAAAGCAGCCAATGCAATAAACACCTGCTCTTGAATGAGATTTTTCAAGCAGCCAGGCCTTGAGCTTGAGCTTGATGTTGCCACCACCCCCGCCGCGTCTACCATTGCGTCCTCCACGTCTTCCACCACGAGCTCTTGACATCTTCTGACATTCATAGAGTATGAGATCTTAGAATCATCACTAGCAGTAGAATACTAGTAATCACAATATTAGATTGTTAGGACCATTCTAATCAGACCAATCTGTATTATCTACAAATCATCCAACCAGGATATTAAATCTTATTGGATAGATAAACACTACAGCTCGCCTACCCTAGAGTGCGATACGAATAAGAATCTCCAAGTGAACAATCACTTAGAGGTGTACAATGACAAGTACGAGTGCGAGATAGTGCGTGGGCAAGTGTGTCCATTGGAGCATAGAAGGGAGATGTTCGAATCCTGAATAGATCTCCGAACTAAGACAAAGAATCACACCAATGTATGCCACGACCATGCAAGATCAACAAACTAGCTTCTTCATCCTCAAGAACAGAAGAAGAAGGAAAGATAGAAATAGAAGATAGAAAATAGATAGACGGGATGATGCATCGTGTAAATGACGATGCCGAAATCCCTGGAATGTTAGTTAATTTCCACTTGACTCGACTTTTAAGTGTGTGAGACTCGACGATAGACCAAACTCTACATGCAGTCCTAGTTCCCTATAACCAATGGTTCTGATACCAATATGTCACACCCTCAAATTCCACTTGTGGGGTTTTACAGCGAGGCGCGGAACATACCATGCTCCAAGTTAACGGTCACAATAAACGACATCGAAATGAGTAAAGTAACGTAAACACAACCATGAAGTTTAAAGTTTAGCGAAAGCGAAAATTTAGTTTACAGACCAAATTCCAAAACAAATTAGTTTTCAAAATAGTTTAAAGTAAGCATATATCTGACAAAACAATGATAGATGGATGTTGTGGACTCCTGTGCATCCTGACCCGGTGCTGCTACCTTAGAAACCTAAGAAAACATGCTAAAATGTGTAAGCATAACAATGCTGGTGAGTTCACAAGTTTTTCAAAACAAGTTTAATACGTGTGAAAGATCGGATCCGTTGTACTAGTTTAGGGAACGTTAACTAGACGTTAAGTATGTTACTACTGCGATTGAAATCATTGTTGACTGCGTTGTAACTCAATAATGTGTGTACCCTTCGAATTACCGTCATCCCTGGTAAGCCCTTTGTGTTTGAGACAATATGCATCCGTCCAACCTCCAGTTGACCAGAGTGGGGTTTTATGGCCCAATAGATCTATCAACATCTCCCCGCTATATACCCATATTAGTGGTTTCCTTGGGATTTAGATGAGTCGCATAGTAAACAAATGATAACAATAGTAACAAATGATCTTTAAGAAAAATCGAGTGTGTAGCATGTTTCTCCCATATGAGAAAGTATGTAAAAGTAGGGTCATGGCACTCACCTTAGAGTACACATCCTAGTATAATATAACCAATTGTGTGTTGATAGTTCCAAATACCGGCGACCTATGATGAGACGCTTATAAGTGTGTTGACTGATAACACGTTGGTCGAATTACCCTTGGTTGTCCAAACCATGACTGTGTATATTTGAAAAAGTGTTTGGTATTTGACACGACCACACAAGACCTGACATCCCATTGGTGACCCGTTATATCCGTATATTAGTCAAGCATAAGTTCATAATTGATAACATGTAGATACGCACATCTTATAACGAGTAGATCACCAAACCTAACATATAGATTATGTAATGCACGTATGGTTCATAAAACATGTTACGCAGTTTCCAGAAACGTTATGGGTTTAGAATATGCTACTGGGTGTCAAGACACACTATTGGGTTCCAAATACACGATTGTCTACCCAAAAACACGTGACTAGCTATGCTAGTCGTCTTCAGGCGCACGACTGGATATGTAGCCAGCCGGCCCCTGATAGGTGACTGGGTAGCCAACACCAGTCGCCTACACTGCAGGCTGTTGGCCTTTTGGCGTGCGAAATCCTCCAAATGAGGTCCGAAACGTATTGGAACAACCCCAATCAATCCACAATAATTATCCCACCCAACCCAATCCTTATGCCCCAATTATCATCTTGTTTATCTCAAAATTTGCAAGTTTTTCCCAAAATGGATAATATTATGGGTAAGTCGCATCAATAGAATGCAAAAGTTACCTTAAATGGAAAATCACCTGATTTAATCACATAATCACGTTCCAATCATCATCAAGTTGTTATAGGATCATTCTAAGATAAATCCTAACGAGTTAAAAACATCAAATCATCATGTTACATCCTAGATTCCAACAAAATCCTCAGATGGGTCAAAACACATAAAAGCCACATTACATATCAAATAAGCTTCTAACATCTAGATAATCATCATAACAACTCCCTAGAATCATTCTAATAACAAACACACAAGAAACCCCATGTTTTAGATCACCAACACCATTTAAAGTTTGCATTTTTATCAAAAACTCATAGGATATGTTTAAACTTAGTTTCGAAAGAGTTTTCAAAGGTTTTTATTGATGAAATCATACAAAGATCAGAACTAGACCTTTATTGATGAAATCATATAAAGATCAGAACTGGACCTTTAGGGTTCATAATAATAACATAACAAAGTTTGGAAAATGATTTGGATGAACCACACACCTTAGATCTTCACTTGTAATGGTTGTTTTAGCTTGGAAATGGTGATTTTAGGGAAAAAAACCCGGTGTACAGAGGTTAAGTGCCGTGAGAGAGCACTTTGGGGTGAGTTTGGGTTGTATAAATGATGAAAAGCAAGTCAAGTATAGTATTTGTAGCCGTTACTAGTCGTCCCGGTCATTCTGGGTGACTGCCTACTGCACCAGGCGACTAGCTAGCTAGTAGCCTCCTGATGCACACGACTAGCTAGCTAGTAGCCTCCCCAGGGGCGACAGATTTCCATAGAGTCGTTGGCTATTTTAATACATAATTTCACTTATACACATATCGGCACATTTAATAATGATTGTAAAACATTTAATACCCGAAAATTCACACTTTTACATTATTTCACCAACCCCTGGGACTCGAAACTCACGTGAGTGCATTTTACCCGGTGATCCTTCATATCACCAACCATTGGACATATGTGTGTAAACCGACTACCGATGATCCTCCAGATCATCGAACAGAATCCCGATAATTCCACGAATCATCGAATCAACTCAACTAACCTAGTTAAGTATGTTTTATGAATGTTTCACTAAGGCAGACTTATGTGTTTGATAAAAGTACTAACCTGCATTTGCCGGGTGTCACATGCACTTTGTTTGAACGTAACACCAAATTTCCAAACTAGCCAAACGACTAAATGAACCTTAGCTTAACACAATAACACCATATTTACTTAACAGAAATGTAGTAGTAGCCATACATACCTACACATTTGTTGAAATCAGAGCGTGTGTTTTGTGTTTTTAAAAAAGTTAAATAATTTGTATATTCAATATATATGCAGCGGAAGTAATAAGATAAATTATTTACAAAACAAGCAAGATGATAAAGGATGTTGTCATCACTGATTTTGTAACTTTGAATTACAAAGTACAAGTCACGACAGGCAAGGTCATGTGGTGGGATATATAAGAACTGCTACCGATGAAAGCCAAAACCCAAGGATTCCATTCATCCGTCAACCTAAAGAATAAAAAATTGAAGTCAGTTTGATCTAAGTTTCATCCCCTCTTGAAAGCTTCAACAAGTTCAAACTGCTGGATTCAAGAGCATAGAGCTGGACTAAAGAGCTGCTTTGACTGGTAAATTGCTGGATTAGTCAAACAGCTGGCCATGAAGACCCAAAGAACTAGAATGAAGACCTGCTGGTCAACAACAGTCAAACTGCTTGTTTTGTAAAGCTAGTTTGACATGTATTTCTTTTTTTGCCACTTTCATCCAAAACCAATTTTATTTATTTATTTTTTTTTGCATTTGACCTCATATGTTTCTATTCAAAAAAAAATAAAAAAAATTGACCTTGTGTGTGATCACTTGTTACACACACACACACACATATACACAAACACATTATAACATAACCTCCACCCTCTAACACAACCTCCACCGAACCATCACCTCCATCGTCCCTCTAACACAACCACCACCGAACCATCACCTCCACCGTCCCTCTAACACAACCACTACCGAACCATCACCTCTACTGAGATTACACATTGTCTACAACATCAAACAAACTCCAATTCTCCCAGCTCAAAATCTGGATCTTTGCTCTATGTGTTAACCAAAGAAAAGCATCCTCCTTGATGAGATCCACAATGGCCTGAACGGGAATGAACTTATCTTCAAACGTCTTCATGTTTTTGGCAACCCATATCCTCCAAATGGTGGCCAATGTGATCGTATACACGAGCTTATGCCACACTTTAGATCCCGGTCTAGATTTTAAATACACCAACCACTCTGATAAAGAAACCACATCCGATGGCCAAGGAATCTTCAACCAAGCAACAATATTCCACCAAACCGATCTGGACCAAAGACATGAAAGAAAACAGTGTTTAGCATCCTCCTCTTGAAAGCTCTATTTTAGTAGCAACTCTACCCGGAATCGCCCTCCATAATAAATAGTTAGACTTGAGTGGAGCCCTAGAATTCCACAAGAAAGCTGGATCCGATTGATCATGGAACACAACCGAAGCTGTGACAACAGTTAGTTAACCATGTTTGCATCCGTACGTTTTGCATCTCTTGTTGCTTTTACATGTGCATCATTTCACGTTTTTCATGCATTATACCCCCCAGTCTAGTGAAGCAAGAATTAATCCAAGAACTCAACCTAAGACACTTGTTTAGTCATACAATGCCCGGACAATCACCAAACAAGCGCCAAATGAGGCTGCTTACCCTCTAACATATGGTAACTTCCCTTTAACATATGTGTACAAAACTCAAGGTAACAATAGTGTATGATCACAAAGGACACTAATACATGTTAATGTAATTATCGACCATCCTTGCCATTAAAACGACATCAAGCCACCTATCAATACAAATGGGTGGACCATAACTTAATACAAGCTAGTAACTCGTTCACCTACACACTACACTTTCATATGATATTATCTAAACTATGTCCTCATACAATGACTTAGTTTTAGTCGAAACCTACCTATGCTCGTGTAAACATCCACACAAACCAAGAAATTAATCACCTAGAACCCCAATTTATCAAAGACTAGACACTATGACACTACCCTATACATAAAGCTATGCGTATGAATGTATAGATATAACACTTACACTTACTTCAAGCTAGGATACAACTACACATCCTACACCCTATAACCATGCTCATCTTAACCTTCTTGTACTATCCCTAGCCGATCCAAACCTTGAGAAATGTTGAACTTTGTCTTGATACACATTTACACCAAAATGAACTAGTAGACAAAAGCCACTTACAAACCCTTTCATGCATTGTAATCATCGGCCAAGACTAATCATCCATCACCATCACTTGATTTACACCAATTATGGCCTAAGATACTTATACACTCCTTATTGTCCCTTGATCTTTTGCCACAAATACTCTAATTCTTCCTTTTATAATCGGCCGAGTAAAGACAAGCCAAGATCATCATAAGTCACCATAACACAAGTGTTAAAACTTACACATAAATGGAAGGGAACACTAGAATTTGCACCACCCAACATAACTACCCTTTCCCTTCTTGCTCCTTGACAACTAGCGACCATGTGGATGACAAAGACAAGAGATAAGAAGCTTCCAAACATCACCATCATCAAGATACTTTGTCCCATTCCCTTGTCTTATACTCGATCTGTTGGAAGCAAGAGGAAGCTCAAGATTAGTTGGCAAGTTTCACTAATCTAGTAATAAAATAAACCTTCCATAACCCACCCTATTAGTCAACCATTTCCACTCTAAGCCTCTTACAAGCCTACGGCTAAGGAAAAGGAGAATGCATGACAAATGGTTACATGAAAGTGAAAGTAGGACAAGAATGATTGCCCCATTCCCAAGATGGAAGACACGTTCCTTTGAGATTAACCATAATCGGCCGAAACCAAGGAAAAGGACAAGGGAGTTCATTGTGTTGTCAACATTATCATTCTTTTGACTACCCTATGCTTGATCGACTTCTAGCTAGAGGATTCACTACCATCTTTGTTCTTGTCCACTTCCTACCCGATTCTCTATAAAAGGATGACAAGATCATTCATCATTTGCCACACCAACATCTTTCTTTCACTCTCAAAACTTTCGGGTAGCATACTCTTGGAGCCGAAGCTTTGCAAGATCTTGGAGGAGTCTAGGAGACTATCTAACCCTCAATCACTTCTTGGTAAGATTTCATCATAGGGCAATTACTATCTGAAAGATAGTAGCTACGTAATTCGGCTTCACTAGACCACGTACATCTCTATCAGGTGAGTTTCACGGCCCCATTTTACTATTTTTACATTTTCGGGGTATAAACATGCAATTATTCTAGTTCAAATTACATATTGGGTGGTAATTCTATCATGACTGCCATGTGGAACGTGAGACAATTTGGTTCATGAGCTCACTAGTCCTTGTATTTCATTTACTGTAACCATTAGCTATCAAAAGCCATGGGACACTTTAATAGATCTATTGGGTTGACACCCCCACTCTTGGTTAGTCGCTCTAACCGGTCACATACAAAAGAGTGATAGTATTCTACTATACATATACATTGTCTTTGGTGTACAATGCACAAGTCACAACAGTCAAGAGGTTTGGTTACGGGACTCATGGTTCGCACAGTGATCTTTTGCTTAGCTAGCTTACGATTGGTTATACACGAATTACACAAGTGTTTTACTTAGTACATTTAAACCTGTGAACTCACCGACATTATTGTTGACAAATCTTTGTGCATGTTTTTCAGGTAACTAGATGACGAGCCATGGAGATTTGGGAGAGGGGTTTGAGCAAACACTTGGTGGTACCTCGAAAGCATGGGTTTTCTCAGTCTCATGATGTTTAAGTACTATTTTCATGAATTCAGTTACTATCTCGTCTTAAAAGCAATGTTATTTGAACAAATGTACGACATTATCCGTCTTTTGATGGTGCTATTTTAATAATATGTGTGTTGCTTGAACCTTGTACTTGAAAACCTTTCGATGGTCGCATTCCCCTGTTTCCACCTTGGCGGGGTGTGGCAGATTGGTATCAGAGCATAAGGTTATAGCGAACTAAGATTCTTTTGAGTCAACTATAACTTAAAACATTTTTCGAAAACGTTTTCACCAAGTACCACAACATCTCGTCTTGCACCTCTCAAATCTCAAGCTGCTCCACGATGACATCCGGGTATCATAGTTCATTCATTTACATACGTGTTCATTTACATATATATGCATGTTGTGACAGGGCCATGGCTATTACTATAGACCTTACTGTGCATTCGGATTTTGAGCCGGATTACCTAGTGGATGACTCTCCGGAGGAGGACTTTCCGCTCACACAGCTAGCCCCCGTACCGTGTGAGGCTCCTGATTTCCCTCATCAGGAGTGCGGTTGGATCTCTGAGTCGGAGATGGACGTAGACCCTCCCCCTGCTATGGGATGTACTTCGGATGATGACGTTGAGGACGACACTCCACCGACTTTAGCTGCCCCAGACCCTTACCCACCTGTGACTTCTCTTGCTTCTCACCCCTCGACCAGTCATACCCCTCCCTTCCGTCTTGACACTTCGGGACATACTCTCACGAAGTGCACGCCCCGGAAGAGAGTACGCCCAGCCCTTACCATTTCTATCCCTGCCCGAGCCCCGATCTTTCCCCATCCCAGGACCTCTAGCGATAGAGTTGCCCGACCTGCGACCCGAGACCCGAGCCGCCGAAGAGATTGAAGAGACATTCCCAGGCTCGCCAGCGACCTTTTCTAGGTTTTAGAGATGAGGAGGATGACCATGAGGCCATGACGTTGGGAGGATCTTCTGGGAGACGACTTTTCACCGAGCGAGGCGTCATCTTGTCACACGACGCACAACTAGTGGCTTTGGGAGCCCGTGTTCGAGAGCTTGAGAGTCAGCTTGCTGAGGTTGAGCAGGGGAGACTATCAGCGGTCATGGAGAGGGCGGACATGGGGAGACGTTTAGAGTCACTGGAGAGGAGGATGGCAGCGACCGACCAGCATACGAGGGAGGCGATCGTTGCACTTGCTGTTGCTTTTTCACCACCTTCTTAGACTTCTTGTGGTTGTGTTTCTTTGTGTTATGACATTTGTGATGATGTGATGTGTTAAAACAAAAACTAATTGTGATTCGGCCGCCTATATTTTGTACTAAAACTTGGTTATTTTAGATCTTGTATGAAATGCATTGTCATGATATGTCATTTATATTGGTTATTTTGTGATTTAAATATTATGCATGCTTGTGTTAACTGCTATATGATTATATGTATATATCTCTTATGTTTGTTGCGTGTTTTAGTTATGCAAACCCAACAATCTGCACGGACAACCGATGGCGAACCATTGCCAGCCACTCCCGCTGAGCTAGCTAGGGTGATTGCTGAGGCAATCGCTCGACATGATGCTGCTCGAGCTGATTCTAGTGGAGGCTCTGGAGGTACAGGTCGTCGAGGGGGAAGCGAAAGAGACAATGAAGTTGAAAACACCCTCCATGGATGTTCATACAAAACTTTCATGGCTTGCAAACCATGGAACTTTCGCGGTACTGAGGGTGCCGTCAGAATTGTCCGTTGGGTCGAAAGGACCGAGTCGGTTCTTGACATCAGCGGTTGCTCTGAGGACCAGAAAGTGAAGTACTCTACTTGCACTTTCAAAGATGAAGCCCTCACGTGGTGGAATCTTCAAGTTCAAACCATGGGTCGAGATGCGGCCTACAATCTCACCTGGGCTGATCTCAAAGCTCTGCTCATGGAGAAATACTGTCCTAGGAGTGAACTGCAAAAGATGGAGGCAGAATTCTGGAATCTTGCCATGGTAGATGCTAAAGTTATTGCCTATACTACCCGCTTTCACGAGCTCTCTCGACTAGTTCCTCACATGGTCACACCGGAATACAAGAGAGTTGATCGGTATATCTGGGGTTTGTCCCCCAAGATTCGGAGCATGGTCACTGCGTCCGCACCTACCACTATGCAAGCTGCTATTACTCTAGATCACAGTCTCACCGACGATGCTGTTCGTATGGGTTCTTTGAGTCAGAAGATTGTAGATGCGGGAGAGAGTTCTGGAGGTAAGCGTAAGCGATCTGGCTCCAAGAATAGGAACTCGCCCCGCAAGCAACAGAAAACTATGAAAGTTTTTGCTGCCACTACTGCTGCTGAGAAGCCCGGACGCAACTACAACGGGCCCCACCCCTACTGCAGCAAATGCCACTACCACCATGTTGGCACGTGTGAAAGCATCCTGTGCAAGAAATGCAATCGTCGAGGCCACCAAACCGATAACTGCAAGGCTAAGGCTACCAACACTCCACCAGCCAAGAATGAGTGTTTCGAATACGGAGCCACCGGCCACTTCCGCAAGGACTGCCCTAAGCTCAAGAATCAAGCTCGCGGTCAAGCGTTCGTGCTGGGAGCCGACGAGGCACGTGGATCCTAACGTAGTTACCGGTATGTTTCTCCTTAACAATCGTTTTGCATCAGTCCTGTTTGACTCAGGTGCCGATTTTTGCTTTGTGTTGACCGACTTTAAAAATTCCCTTGGGTTAGACTCAACTAAGTTAGACACTCCTTTTAGCATAGAGTTGGCCAATGGGAAGTAGGTTTCTTCTGAGGAAGTTGTTAGGGACTGTGTTCTGGAACTCGGTGGTCGTGCCTTTCGCATTGATTTACTGCCTATTCAGTTGGGTAGTTTCGATGTTGTCATCGGCATGGATTGGTTGTCCAAGCACCATGCTGAGATTGTCTGTCACGAGAAACTAGTCCGCATCCCATTGCCGGATGGTGACATCCTAGCGATTCGAGGAGACCGCGGTAGAACTACTCTTCGAGTCATATCTTGCATTAAGGCGCAAAAGTGTTTGAGGGAGGATTGTGTCGCTTTCCTAGCACACGTTGTTGATCAGAAGACCAGAGATCGGAAACTTGCGGACATACCAGTCGTACGAGACTATCCTGAAGTCTTTCCAGAGGACTTTCCTGGACTTCCCCCTCCTTGGCAAGTCGAGTTTCGTATTGATCTAGTCCCAGGGGCTGCCCCTAAGGCCCGCACTCCGTATCGCCTGGTGCCGTCCGAGATGCAAGAGTTATCTAGTCAAGTGCAAGAATTGTTAGATAAAGGATTCATTCGCCCTAGTTTCTCTCCTTGGGGAGCACCTGTCCTGTTCGTGAAGAAGAAAGACGGGAGTTTCCGCATATGCATTGATTATCGAGAGTTGAACAAGCTGACCATTAAGAACAAGTATCCGTTTCCAAGAATCGATGATCTGTTCGACCAGTTGCAGGGTTCCAGCTACTACTCGAAAATCGACTTGCGTTCGGGTTATCATCGGTTGCGGATTCAGGAAGACGACATCCCGAAGACTGCATTCCGAACTCGTTATGGACATTACGAATTCCTAGTCATGCCATTTGGGTTGACGAATGCTCCTGCAGTTTTCATGGACCTCATGAATCGATTCTGCAAGCCCTACTTAGACAAGTTTGTAATTGTCCTCATCGATGATATCTTGATCTACTCGTAAACCCAAGAAGAGCACGAGCATCATCTTCGATTGATTCTAGAGCTGCTAAAAAACGAGAAGTTGTTTGCCAAATTCTCGAAATGCGAGTTCTGGATTCGAGAAGTTCATTTCCTCGGTCACGTAGTGAAAGAGAAGGGTATACAGGTTGACCCCTCAAAAATTGAAGCCATCAAGGATTAGGCTGCGCCCAAGACACCCACTGAAGTGCGACAATTTCTAGGATTAGCCAGTTACTACCGACAGTTCATCAAAGATTTCTCCAAGATTGCCCAGCCATTGACTGTCTTAACGCAGAAAGACAAGAAGTTCGAGTGGGGAATCAAGCAGGAGAACGCGTTCCAGGTTTTGAAGGACCGTTTGTGCAGTGCTCTGATTCTTTCTCTTCCTGAGGGTACCGATGATTTTGTGGTTTACGGTGATGCTTCTCATCAGGGGCTTGGATGCGTACTCATGCAAAGGAATAAGGTCATTGCCTACGCATCCCTACAGCTCAACATTCATCAGAAGAATTACACCACTCATGACCTCGAGTTGGGTGCAGTGATCTATGCCCTCAAGATATGGAGGCACTACCTTTACGGCACTAAGTGCACCATTTTCACTGATCATAAGTGCTTGCAACACATCTTCAGTCAGAAGGATCTGAATATGCGGCAGTGGAGATGGGTTGCGTTGCTGAACGATTACGACTGTGAGATTAAATACCATCCGGGAAAAGCCAATGTTGTGGCTGATACCTTTTGTCGGAAGGAACGAGTCAAGACCATGCGTGTGCGCGCGCTAGGTTTGACCATCTATACGAATCTCACCACCCGTATTCGCGACGCTCAGCAGGAGGCTCTCAAAAGTGAGAACTTGAAGGATGAGTCGTTGTTTAAGATGGTTAATTTGTAGGAGCCAAGGTCTGAACGCATAGTGTATTTTGCTAATCGGATCTGGGTACCACATTTTGGTGGTTTACGTGACGTTATTCTTGAGGAATCCCACAAGTCCAAGTACTCGGTCCATCCCGGAGCTGACAAGATGTAAAAAGAGGTAAAGGAATTTTACTGGTGGCCCAACCTTAAAGGTGAAATTGCCTCTTATGTCAACCGATGTCTAACCTACTCCAAGGTCAAAGATGAGTATCAGAAATCGTCCGGTCTGCTGCAGCAACCAAAAATTCCCGTTTGGAAATGGGAACAGATTTCTATGGACTTTATCACCAAGCTACCTAAGACGTCTAGTGGTCACGACACGATTTGGGTAATTGTTGATAGGTTGACTAAATCCGCGCATTTCTTGCCGATCAAGGAAACCGACAAGTTAGAGAAACTCGCCACATTGTACATCAAGGAGATTGTAACGAGGCACGGTGTGCCCGTGTCAATCATTTCCGACCGAGACAATCGATTTATTTCCCGATTCTGGAAAACATTGATGGACGCATTGGGCTCTCGCTTAGACATGAGCACAACCTATCATCCTCAAACCGACGGCCAGAGTGAACGCACAATTCAAACATTGGAGGACATGCTTCGGGCGTGTTTAATCGATTTAGGTGGGAACTGGGATTCTCATTTACCATTGGTTGAGTTTTCTTACCACAACAGTTATCACACCAGCATCAAAGCTGCACCTTTTGAAGCCCTGTATGGACGTAAGTGTAGATCCCCTTTGTGTTGGGCAGAAGTTGGAGACAAATACTTCACTGGCCCCGAGCTCATTTAAGAGAAAACCGATAAGATCTTTCAGATCTGTGACCGCTTGAAAGCAGCTCGAGATCGTCAAAAGAGCTATGCTGATCGCCTTCGCAAACCACATGAATTCCAGGTTGGCGATAAGGTACTCTTAAAAGTCTTACCCTGGAAGGGTGTACCACGGTTCGGCAAGCGTGGAAAACTTAATCCCCGATAGATTGGTATGTTCGAGATACTTTCTAGGGTTGGTCTCGTGGCATACAAGCTCAAGTTACCAGAAGAGCTAAGTGGTATTCATGACACTTTCCACGTATCTAACCTGAAGAAATGTTTGTCTGTCGAGTCTTCGATCATTGCTCCCGAAGAAATTCACATCGATGACCAGCTCCATTTTGTCGAGGAGCCAATCGAGGTGACTGATTGGAAAGTCCAGAAGTTGAGAAGGAGCCGCACTAAACTTGTGAAAGTCAGATGGAATGCAAAGCGTGGTCCCAAATTTACTTGGGAACGCGAAGACCAGATGAAACGCAAGTACCCAGCTCTCTTTCATAAGACTACAGAAACTAGTAGGAAAACTCGATTTCGCGGACGAAATTCCAAAACAAGGGGAGAATGTGACAACAGTTAGTTAACCAGGTTTGCATCCGTACGTTTTGCATCTCTTGTTGCTTTTACATGTGCATCATTTCACGTTTTTCATGCATTATACCCCCCCAGTCTTGTGAAGCAAGAATTAATCCAAGAACTCAACCTGAGACAGTTGTTTAGTCATACAATGCCCGGACAATCACCAAACAAGCACCAAATGAGGCTGCTTACCCTCTAACATACGGTAACTTCCCTTTAACATATGTGCACAAAACTCAAGGTAACAATAGTGTATGATCACAAAGGACACTAATACATGTTATTGTCGTCATCGAGCATCCTTGCCATTAAAACGACATCAAGCCACCTCTTAATACAAATGGGTGGACCATAACTTAATACAATTAGTAACTCGTTCACCTACACACTACACTTTCATATGATATTATCTAAACTATGCCCTCATAAAACGACTTAGTGTTAGTCGAAACCTACCTATGCTCGTGTAAACATCCACACAAACCAAGACATTAATCACCTAGAACCCCAATTTATCAAAGACTAGACACTATGACACTACCCTATCCATAAAGCTGTGCGTATGAATGTATAGATATAACACTTACACTTTCTTCAAGCTAGGATACAACTACACATCCTACACCATATAACCATGATCATCTTAACCTTCTTGTACTATCCCTAGCCGATCCAAACCATGAGAAATGTTGAACTTTGTCTTGATACACATTTACACCAAAATGAACTAGTAGACAAAAGCCACTTACAAACCCTTTCACCCATTGTAATCATTGGCCAAGACTAATCATCCATCACCATCACTTGATTTACACTAATTAAGGCCTAAGATACTTATACACTCCTTGTTATCCCTTGATCTTTTGCCATAAATACTCTAATTCTACCTATTATAATCGGCCGAGTAAAGACAAGCCAAGATCATCATAAGTCACCATCACACAAGTGTTAAAACTTACACATAAATGGAAGGGGACACTAGAATTTGCACCACCCAACATAACTACCATTTCCCTACTTGCTCCTTGACAACTAGCGACCATGTGGATGACAAAGACAAGAGATAAGAAGCTTCCAAACATCACCATCATCAAGATACTTTGTCCCATTCCCTTGTCTTATACTCGATCGGTTGGAAGCAAGAGGAAGCTCAATTAGTTGGCAAGTTTCACTAATCTAGTAATAAAACAAACCTTCCATAACCCACCCTATTAGTCAAACCATTTCCACTCTAAACCTCTTACAAGCCTATGGCTAAGGACAAGGAGAATGCATGACAAATGGTTACATGGAAGTGAAAGTAAGACAAGAATGATTGCCCCATTCCCAAGATGGAAGACATACCCCTTTGAGATTAACCATAATCGGCCGAAACCAAGGAAAGGGACAAGGGAGTTCATTGTGTTGTCAACATTATCATTCTTTTGATTACCCTATGCTTGATCGACTTCTAGCTAGAGGATTCACTACTATCTTTGTTCTTGTCCACTTCCTACCTGATTCTCTATAAAAGGAGGACAAGATCATTCATCATTTGCCACACCAACATCTTTCTTTCACTCTCAAAACTTTCGGGTAGTATACTCTTGGAGCCGAAGCATTGCAAGATCTTGGAGGAGTCTAGGAGACTATCCAACCCTCAATCACTTCTTGGTAAGATTTCCATACCCTTAAACTATAATCTAGTCCACTCTACCCCACTTTGATCGTCTCTAGTTTGGTTTAAACACATAAACACACACATTGTCATAGATTTTGTTTACTTTTACTCACTAGTGAACACATTGTCTTAACACCACATCAATCGGCCCTTGTTACATCTTTGGGTAGCCGAAGCCATGTTTTTATATCATATAAATCACATAGATCACCATGTATGGAATCGATTTTTGTAATGAAAACACACTTGATTCAAGTTTAAGATTAAAGACTAATGTGGTGATGATCAAACCCGTTTTTCTCACAAAAATCACAAATAATACTTCACGAGGCCTTATTAAGTCCAAAACATACAAGTTTAATCCATATTACAATCAGCTTGAGACCCTATGCGAAGTTTTATAATCGGCTACCATCTACTAACATGTGTTAACAAAGCTAGAACATGTGTTAACCTCAACTTGGGTGAAATAATGTCCTAAACATGTGTTAAGATAACTACTTTATCACAAATACAAAACCAAGGTTCACACAACTCAATAACCAAGTCCACAAGTGTCGGGTAGACAAATTGTATGATAAACAACTAGAACTTGTGATTTACCATGTTTCTTGATAAATCATAGGGCAATTACTATCTGGACGATAGTAGCTACGTAAGTCGGCTTCACTAGACCACGTACATCTTTATCAGGTGAGTTTCACGGCCCCGTTTTACTATTTTTACATTTTCGGGGGATAAACATGCAATTATTCTAGTTCAAATTACATATTGGGTGACAATTCTATCATGACTGCCATGTGGAACGTGAGACAATTTGGTTCATGAGCTCACTAGTCCTCGTATTTCATTTACTGTTACCATTAGCTATCAAAACCCGTGGAACACTTTAATAGATCTATTGGGTTGACACCCCCACTCTTGGTTAGTCGCTCTAACCGGTCACATACAAAAGAGTGATAGTATTCTACTATACATATACATTGTCTTTGGTGTGCAATGCACGAGGCACAACAGTCAAGAGGTTTGGTTACGGGACTCATGGTTCGCACAGTGATCATTTGCTTAACTAGCTTATGATTGGTCATACACGAATTACACAAGTGTTTTACTTAGTACATTTAAACCTGTGAACTCACCGACATTATTGTTGACAAATCTTTGTGCATGTTTTTGAGATAACTAGATGACGGGCCATGGAGATTTGGGAGAGGGGTTTGAGCAAACACTTGGTGGTACCTCGAAAGCATGGGTTTTGTCAGTCTCATGATGTTTAAGTACTATTTTCATGAATTCATTCACTATCTCGTCTTAAAAAAATGTTTGTTAGGATCTGAGTTTGATTGTTTTGATTTGTTTATATAAAAGATGTAATGAATGAAGTGAGTATATATGAAAGTGCAGCGGAATGATAAACTATAAATCAAAACAAGAGAATAATTGTTTTTAATCGAAAGCTTTCATTAATTGAAAGATTACAATATTACAAGTACTCCCCCTCAGCCTGATCACTCTGTGAATGTTTGTCTGAGAGAATGTTTCGAGTGATGAATAGAACAGTACAATCACTGTTCTATTTATAGACAAATCTAAACCACTGATGATCTCAGTTGACGTCACCTAAGACAGTGACCTGTAACAGAATAACAACATAAAACATTTGTTAAATACAAACTACTGTTACATTGTAAAACACTATAAGGTAAACTCTGTTGAGGAAAACTCTGATGGTCTTATATCATCTGTTGGAGCCTAAGTGTTGTTGGCTCCAACAGACCTTTAGTCTTCAACACTTTAGTTAACAGTTGTTCTTCATCAGACCTTTAGTCAGCAGTTGTTTATCCAGCAGTCCTTTGTAGCAGCAGTTGTTTCCAACAGTTGTTGAGTTCAGCAGATGTTAGGATCAACAGTCTTTTGGGAGAAGTATCTTGTAAATGCTGTTTATTTCTAGGATCAACTGAGTAGTATATTTTGGCTTTCCAATCAACTGTTCTTCTCCAGGTCAGCAGACCCAACAATCTCCCCCTAGAACAGATGATGCCAAAACTAGATTTTATTCTTGATCTTTATTCCTCATCAGACTTTCTCTAATTTGACCTTTGAATTGTAACTCAAAGTTCAATGAGTAGAGGTCTTCAACATCTCTTTCAAGCTCAAGGTTCAGCAGTGTTTGGAGGTCATCTGCACACAGGCCATGTGCATCATCCATGCTAAGTCTTTGAGCTTCTCCATCTGATCTGAGCAGAGTCAATTCATGGGTGTCTTTGTTAACCTTCCATTTTAGAATTTTTGAATTAGATGATTTGTTGGGATGTACTTTTATTCTAGATGAGTTTGGTGATGGAGGTCTCCCAATGAGTTTTCTGAGTTTCTCAGAAGTGGGATCAGAAAAATAATGTATTTGATTGAAGAGGCCCTCCTTTATAAAAGTATCAGCAAACTTCTTCTGATCTTCTTCAGACATTTCTTTCTTCTTTTTGAATTGTCTTCTTGTAGCAATAGATAGATCAGAAGTATCAAGTAGGCTATCTAATGTAAAGGCCTGTTGAGGTTTCTTCATCAAGGGTTCATCAGCATAGACAGGTTTTCTGGGCAAGGTAGGGTCTTTCTTCCTGTTTTCTACTAATTTCTTGTAAGTTTCAACCAGCCTTAGCTCTGGCCATCTTGCAACAGACTTCATCTCCCCATAGTCTGCAGCCACAATCTCTTGTCTCATCCTTCTGAATTTTAGAGCTCTGGCTGGATCTCCGCCTTTACTGAAATCTGGGGCAGAGACCTTAGTTTGAGGATTCTTGGCCAGGTCCTCAATTCTTATGAGTTCTTCTCTGAGAGCATGAGTGGTCCAGCCTGCAAACTATTTCTTGTTTGCTTTGTAGGGCATGGTTGACAAGATTTGTTCAAGAAGTGATTCCCTAACCTCCCTTTCCAAGTCACTATTGAGAGGCATGGTAGACATAGAGTTACTCAGGGTCTTAGCAAAATCTTCAATCCTTCTCAGTTTTCTAAGCTCTGCTGAATGGATGCTCTGAGCACTCCTGTCATCTATCCCTTTGCATTTCTCTTTGATGATGGCATCTGCCTGTTCAGCCTTGTATTTGAGATATGTGTCTATGTTTAGGGGAACAGGAAAATTTGGAAGAGATGGGAAAGATCTTTCAGATGGTTGTTCAGTATTGTAGAAGGATTGCATTTCCCCCTTGAGTAGATCAAGTTCAAGGGGATACTGAACAGCCAATGGTTTAATGGTTGGTGGTGGTCTATGGGATGTAAATTGTGAAGTGTGTGGTGAGAATGATGAAAGTGGAATGGCAGTTATGGGTGTAGATTGTGTGGTTGAAGTAGTAGGTGGTGATGTGTGAATGTTTTCATCCTGTACAATAAAGGTAGATTTTCTCTTCCTGCTGTACAAGATTTTTGGTGATGGTGATGTTGTAGCAGTGGTTGTGTTAACATCTGTTGGCACTTTTGTAGAACCAGCAGATGTTTGGAATTTAGGTGGTGGAGTGGTTTTAGTAGTAGGTTCAGTGGTTGGTTTGGTGGCAGCAGTGGTTTTGGTGGCAGCAGTGGTTTTGGTAGCAGTGGTTTTAGTAGCAGTGGTTTTAGCAGCAAGTTTGGATGGTGGTTTTCTGACATGTTTGGCAGGTATTTTCTTCCTCTTAGAGGAACTCACATCTTCAACGTCCTGCTGTTGTTCCTTTTTCAGTTGTACCAAAAATTCTGCTTTAACTTCCAAAGTGTCAGCGCTCTTTTGCTTATCCTCAGCAGCCTTTTCAGCCTCTTCATTTGCAGAAGTATCAACTTCCTTTGCTTTGCTGGTTTTAGCAGAGGTTTGAACATTTGGTTGTTGTTGTTGTTGTTGTGGTGCTGTGTGAGTAGACCCTGGTTTGTTGGCAGACTTTGATTTTTCCTTTTGTGAGGGTGGACAACCAAAGGGATCTAGCTTTGGCAATCTATCTCTGCCACTCTCCCCCTTTTTGGCATCATCAGCAGTGAATTCATCATCATCTTCATCTCTGAGAATTGTGGTAGGGGCAGAGCCAGTAGTCTTTAGCAGATTATCTTTGATTACTTTGATGTCTGCTTTTGTGTCATTGAACCTGGCATCCACCATGTTCCTGATCACTTGCATGTAGGTTTCTTGAGTCTGATCAGCTAATTTTCTGTGAGCTATGATGATGGGAGAAACAGATTTCCATAGCTCATTAGCAAGATCAGCTGTGGATGGTTGACTCTGGGTAAGAGTAGCCAATGATCCCAATATTATCTTGATATCTGATTTGATATCAGCAATAGAGTTTTCAATGGACTGTACTCTGGCCGTCAATTCTTGGTATTTAACCCTTCACCTAAGTTAATAGGATCATCTGGATTCCTACCAGTGGTAGTTGTAACTGGTTCAGGCCTAGGA